>PYUH01000332.1:333795-409932 GCA_016808085.1 Suaeda aralocaspica | reverse complement strand
TGTAAATCTTCATACTATTGTAAACACATCCTACTATAATGGACAAAATTTTACGTATATCACAATTTTTGTATAAAATTAGTACATGTAATATGATGGGATGTGAAATTTATATGGACAAGATTTTGAGCATAAAATATATACTACGTATATAATGAGTGATGCATCTAATCACTATTTGACACATGCAATAAATAATGCGTTTATCTACGACTNGCTTTAGATCCAATTTGAGCCTCAAGAGTTAAAGTGTAGTGTAGGGGAGAGAGTGAGAGAGAGGAAAAGTTGATAGAGAGCATTTTCACCTTTTTTCAAATTTCATAAATTTCATTTAAAGTTTTATACTTTTATTTTGGGGCTAAATGCTTGAGATTATTTACGCCTCAATAATAACCTTCACCTCTTCTTATTTTTTTTGCTCCTGAGTAGATTTCAATTTATTGTTGAGCAACTTCTAAAATTTCAATTGAGTTTTTTTTGATATGATTTACTGAATATTAAGTCCAATAAGTTCTTTTATTAATTCATCCCTTTACGGTTTTTTTTTTTTTTTGGTGCAGGTATGTGATAGTATGTCTTTTATTGATGATTATCTGGGTTTTGTACACATCAATCTTAAAATACTTATATTTTTGAATCAGCTTAATCGACTATAATAGACGGAAACATTGAATTCAACAGAATTCAATATATCATATGTAATTGGAAAAATTGATAAAAATAATCCAAACTTTGGTCGAACTTTTAAAAAAAGACCAACTTTGGATTATTCAAAATTAGACCCAATTTTAAAGTTGGGTCCAATTTTGAATAATCCAAAGTTGGATTTTTTTATTAAAAGTCCAATCAAAGTTGGGATTATTTTTATCAATTTTTCCTATATAATTTTAGCTCATGATTCCATGAATTTGATGCAGTTGTTGAAATTTCTTTGTGCATTTGCTTTTTTGCAGCATTGCCAAGATTGTTGTGGGCACAAAAGTCTTTTCCAATCTATGCGAGGTATAACCATATTGCTATTGAACTACATTTGACAGCTATGTAGTTTGATCTACTTTTAGTTTTTCTTTTGGCGTGATTCAAGATTATTGCTTGGAAACTACTCTATGATTATGTCGATCTTCTGTAAACTAGTTTTGGGTCTATTATCAATTGTACAAAAGTTGGAAACTTGTAATTGTAGTTTCTATTCATGATTCAATCAATATACAACTTTGTGATTGAGTGATTCATTGGCTCTTTGTATGTCATAATTATGCTATTGAATGAATAGTTGATGGTAATTGGAAATATAATTGGATAGTGGTAGTGTTCTCATTTTGTTTTACTTCTCAATTTGTTTGAATTTCAATCGTTAGATGTCTTGGGTAGTGTGCTTTGGACATACTTGTTCTTTTGGCTTATATACATGATCAAACAGAGGATGACTAGGAATATTTGAGGACTAAAGGAAGTGAAGGAAGAGTGTGTGGAAGGGTATTGTCATCCACTCTGTCAACGTGAATTGTAGTCTTTAGGCATGTTTTAACTTCCCAGTAGTTTTGCAATTGTGGAATGATATGCTATATTGATGCTAAATGATGGTTGTGGAGCAGTGGAGGTCAGTTTGTGTTTCCCGCCTTGGGGAGTTGTGAAAATAAATTGTGATGCTGGTGGTGTTATGGGTTTAGGTGTGGTGATGCGTGACGATAAGGGGGATGTTATAGAGCAGCTGTCCACCAGTTGCGTGTGTAGTAGGATCCTGAAGTAGCAGAGGCAAAGGCAGTGCTGTTTATTGACTCAAAGAATAGAACTTTTGTAATATAGGAAAATTAGATCAAATTAAGTTTAACAAAGTAAATGATTAGAAAGGCCTGTGTTTAATTAATTTGTTGTTCATGATGTATTGCTTTAGTGTACTCAATTCAGCTATGAGTATGGGTATGAGAACTCAATTTGCTACTTACTTTAATCAGCCAAAAGGCGTACTTATTTATTGTATAGTTGCACGAACTGATTTGGATTTTAATACTGTTTCATGATTAGCAACATGTGTTGCATTTTATGACTGCTTCATGATTAGGTTGTAAGAGAAACATAAGAAAGAAAAATAAGACATTGCGAGATTGTGGCTGTCGTAATATAAGAGGCATATGCATGAAATTCAGATGGGTCGGCATATACTTGAGCAATGACTTTTGTTAGCATTGTATAGTGTGCTAGATTAGTTGGTGTTTACATCCATTTTGACTCTTAGTGTTCTATTTCAGCTGTTTACTGTGTTCGATCTATTTCAGATTGACAAATCTTGGATCGTTTACATGTGAATTTTTTTCTTCTTTTGAATTTTGGGTTTAATATCCTAGGCTTTGTGCTAATTTTCCGTAATTTGATTTATGGAAATGGTGGATTGTAGAAAGAAGAGAGTAGCTGAGATCAGGGCTGAGCACTGGTCCAGAACCGGACCGGACCAGCTGAACCGGCGGACCAGAATGTAAAAAAAAATTTGGACCTGGACCGGACCTGAATTCATTTTGATCCAGACCTGGACCAGGCCTGAATATTTAGGTCCAGACCTGTTAGACCTGTTTTATATTTTTTTTGCTCTTTCAATTGAAAATTTTTATAAAAAACCTGTTGGACCGGTTGCACCTGTTGTTACTTATCTTAGAGACTTAGACTTCAAACATAATAACATAGGATCTAAATTAACGACATAAAATCTAATTAGTAACGATTACAAACATTAAAGTACGCAAATACTTCCAGCTACATTACTACTTTACAAGTTTTAGTTATTAATTTTTGAAAAAAAATTATTTTTAATAATTATTTAGGACAGCCGGTCCGGACTTGAAAACCCCGGTTTTGGACCGGACCGCAAGACTGGCACCCCAATTTTTTTGGACCTGGACCTGGACCTGGACCGGAATCAGCCGTCCGGTCCGGTCCAAATTCAGGTTTGGTCCGGTTTCAGGTCCAGACCGGACCTTTCTCAACCTTAGCTGAGATAGAGGAGGATTTAGAAGCTGCAAAATTTGGGTCAAATATATTTGTTTCCAGGTCTTTAATCGTGAGGTTTCTAAAGCTCCTCAAGAGGGTTTAGAGTGTTGTTATTTTGTATAAAGATGAGTGAGTTTTGATCCTTTTTAATTAATTGTTGTTGTGATTAAGTTTTAAAGAGCAGTATTCAGATGTTGTGGCTTCAATACTTGCTTCTTAGGTGTGATTTTTTTATTTTTTATCGCTTTATTTAATCTTGGTTATGTTTTTAGATTGGGTTGATGATCGGGAAAGGAGCATGTATATCATGATTAGGTCATTAACTCATTGGGCATATTCAGTCCATGTACCACGTAAGTTATTTGGCATCTTTTATTTACAATTTGTTGTAGCTTTGATTTGGGGGTTCTTTTTTCATCTTTAGTTTATTCCATATTTTCATCTTTAGTTCATTTAGCTTTTGTCTACATCTTTAGCTTTGGACATTTACAGCCTTGTTGGTTACATCTTGCCCATATTATCATTGCACTATTATTTATGTTATTAAATTTTGGATTCAATCAAGGATTTGTACCATCTGACGATTTTGGTTTTCAAGTTTTAAATTAGAAGAACAAGTTTAGTTTACACAAATGTGAACTATTTGTGCACTTAGCCTAAATGTTACTGGCTTAGTTTGTTTGTGTAATTTAAGGTTTGCAAATAAAACTTGCTACATTTATTTGCTCAAAATACTGGTAGTGTATTATGTGGGATGGAGAGTGTATTATATTTCTGACACTAATGCATAAGTTCCTACTTTCAGGTACATAGCTATCTTAATCATGATTTAATATGGAAGCATCTGTTATAAGACTCTCATGTTTGGCTGGGTAGGTTAGAATGTGTTCTTCATAACATTGTAGATCAGATCAGAGGCTCGGTATGAGCCTTTCATGCATAATATTATGGTTGATTGCGGATTTTGTAACTAATTGAAATGGTTTTCACCATTTTTTTTTATTTAAACTTTTTGGGTGAATATAAGACATTAATTGTGTGTAATAAAAAAGGTACTCCAAATTGTTTATTTTGGGAGTATATTAACATCCTTTTATAATGAAATAATGAATCCTCTAAATATTTCTATGAAATGTATTCATAGGACATCTAACATCATTATTACATGTCACCAACTCACAATCGATCATCATACATCCGGATTTCCTCGTGTGTAGACAAGAAATTTCACATAAGATTTCTAAAAATGTAGGCTTTCCTTATTTATTTTTAAAATGTTTTGCAAACCCTTAACTATCACCCTTAATTTCTTTTCATATAAACTTTAAACAATTATAATGCACAAACAAAAGCCTTAGTTTTACATTGGGAAGCATTATAATGCACAAACACGAGCCTTAATTTTACAGTTGAAAACACCGCGCGCGTAGCGCACTTGCTCTCCACTAGTATATATTAAAAATAATCTATTAAACATTAAAAACACTTGGGTGAGTTGGTAATTGACTTGGATTATGTAAGAGAGGTCATGAGTTCAATTCCTGTTGCTATCGATTTTGAATTTCTGATCCATTTTTCCAAATTTTCGTTCCAAAAATCCGGTCTGGATTTTTGAAATTCGGAAAAATCGAACCAGATAACAGATCGGAATCGGAATGGAAATTATCAAATTCCGATACCGAATTTTTAAAGAAAACATAAACCAGAAAACCGGATATCCGATTTTCTGATCAGATTTTTATAAAGGATAATAAAGTGTTTTAGAAGTAATTTGATTAAAAACTCAAGCTCCGAAATACCGGTTTTTCCAAAATGGAATAAATCTTTCGATATATTCGATTTTTGGGATTGGAAAAATTCTGACATCTAATTTTGCACACCCCTTATTATATTGGCTTATTGCTTGAGAAGGCTTTCCTGATGTGATTTTTTTTCATTAGAAATCATGATATTGATATTGGCATAATACTTTAGCTTTGGAAGGCTTTTCTATAATGATTTTTCTTTATTTAAAAAGGGTATGTTCCTTGAACTCCTTACACTCAAGAACATTCTATTTAATAGAAGTGTCACGTTGTGGTTTTTCATATACCTTTTGTTTTTTATTTGTTGGCTAAGTTATCTTAGAGGAAAAACTACCTTAGTTTTATCCGTTTTAGTGAAAAATTACTTTATTTTTTCTAAATTGATTAGATTTAACTTTAAATATACTCCCTTTGTTCCATTTTACCACCTTATATTTCTCCCTTTTGAAAATTAACTAACTTATGATTAATTTCATTTTTTTTACCACTTCATGTTTGAGAAAACCCAATAAATTAGCTAAACTTAGAAATCGATTTAAATTCGTCTTGGATTAATTACTCAATTATTACTTAATAGCCATTGTAATTGTTTCAAATATAACGGAATATGTTAGGTTTTGTTTTTATATGGAAAAATGACAATTTTATTTAGACAACTGCAATCCTTTTTTTTTCAACCTCTTGAACAAATTACATGCAAATGATGGATACAGTAATATATATATATATATATATATATAGATATATATATAGACATGGGAAACAATTAGGGTTTCCTTAGAGAATTATACACTTAGTATCTAGAATATACTAAAATAATCATAGGGGTATAATGGACATCCACTAAATACATATATTATATAACAAATGGTTTTTTTTTTGGGATTTATAATTTCTATTTTTTAGCTTTTCAAATAAGGTTTTTCTTTTTCAAATCTTAATAAATTTATATTGATGTCTTTTTTTTTTATGTTGACTTTTTACTAAAACAATTTATACATAATTACATATCATAATAACTTGTACTTCATAAGTTCATATAACAAATGGGGTTTTTATCTCATCTTCTTAATTTTCATATTGATAACAAATGATGTACTTAACATTTTAATTGTGCATAATTGTAATTAAATTTTAGATACAACAAGACTAAGCAGTGCATTTTTAGTGAGCAAGTTTAATGCTTTCATAAAATAATTTAAAAAAAAAAATTCCTACATAAAACATCAAACACATATTTTCATTGACACATGTATTTTACATATTTGTAAATAAGTAAATCTAATTTTTATTAACATTTTTTAAATTTTATGTAAGAAAACCGTGCGTAGCACGGGAACTAATCCAGTTAATTGTAATTTGTTACACATTTCCAAAGACAAAATTTGTTAAAGGGCTAATAAATACATGTGATAAAGGGTATAGAAGAAGTGGACCACTAGTTGCCACTACTCAAGCAAACCATCATCAATAGTGCTGATCGCAGAACTACCCACCATTGGTCTCACCATCTAGAAATCACCTATGTAGCATGGATATTTCTAATGGGTTGCCGTCCTGAACCCGATCTGTCCCCGTATTAGGGACGATTCCAATTCTTCATGTTATAATTTACCGTATCCATCAATAACAATATTTCTCAGCCGTTTTCAGTCCTTGTATCCGTATTTCTTTTTGACTCCATTCCCGACTTCGTGCAACCTACGAAATCACTGATAACCAGGTTAAAACCACCACCACTACCTATGATCAGAATTGAATCAAAGCAACGGAAGCGATCCAAAACAAAATTATAACAAAAATCAGAATATCAATGACTGAATTGTTCAATATCAGAATCTGATTTTCTTTCGCTGATGTGGTTCGAGGTATTCAACATAATTTTGAGAATGTGATAATGGACCAACATTCAACTCTTACATAGATCGCCTTGGAGAAGCACGTCAGTAAAATAAAAGAACTCATGTAATATATAGTTTTGTTTTCTAAATTGTTGTGACTTGTGACTATGTACCTGTTTATTATGTCTATTAATCAATCAAAGCTGTAGTAGTACTACTATCAATCAATTGATTTTTGCAGTATTGTCGCTACAATCTGCTGGAACTAATCTCTCTCTACTAGTTTATTGGGGGAAGTAATTACCAAAGAAAATGTAATTTTTGAACTAATCCATTATGTTTAGATTGTTTGGAAAACTTGGCAGTGGTGATTGTGGACTATTTGATATTGAAGATTTATATGTAAAATAATGCTACCTACGTTTCTTATTAATTGCAACACTTGAGATTATTTGTGAGATTTAAAAAAATTCAAGTAGTGTAATTAATAAGAAACGGATGTAGTAATTGTTATAGTTTATGAAAAAAAAATAGTTTGACAAAAGGTGATCAGATAAAGTATGCCTTTAGACATTAGTGTCTATAGAAGCTACCTATTAAGGGTCTATTTACTTTAGATTAATTTCAGTTCAACTCCTTTCAGTTTCATTTCATCTCAGCTCTAATCCGTTCAGTTCAGTTCAACTCCAATAATTAACCTAAATAAACTAAACTCTAACAAAGATTTTCCTCAACTCTATCCGAGAACAAAAGTCATCACCTAAATCATTTCTCAATTTTTAAATTCGGAAATGAACGGTGGTGGTGGTGACCATTTGTAGGCGATTTCTTATTCATCACCAGCTTCTTCTAGAAGCTTCATATTTTCGACGAAAATGGTGCCTATCATTTGATCTAAAAATCATGTTAGTGGTCTATTGAGTGGGCTCTTTTTCTTGCGTGAAAGGGTAGTTTTGGTGTTGGTGGTTTATTAAGTGGCTGCAGTGGGGTTGTTAGTGATAGTGACATTTGTGGTGGTGGTTATATGTCTGGGTTAATACTCAAATGTTGAAAATGGAGGAATCACTTGATGGAAGGAGAAAGATTGAAGATAAGTTTAATTAACGGACGTTAGTTGTAAGTCGGATATAACGCCACCATAGAGAGACTAATTACACGGGCACCATGTAGAACTTCTGATTAAGAAGGGTACAATATAGAAAGTACAATACATCAAGCGCATTACATAGGCAAATCATTTATTATTATTATTATTATTATTTTTTTTTTTATTTTAAAGTTATATATATTGTGGTCAAATCACTTTCTTGGTATTCCAGTTCTCCATATACACTCTAAACATGGACTCAGGGTCCCTTTTTTTGCGCAGGTAGAAATCAAAGTTCATAATTATATATTTAATACATCTCCACGGCTCCACTCCTAACCCCACCATATAGGCCCATTGGTATTAAAAGCTTGGAGGTAATTCTTTGAGACATTTAATTCATACTAGAGCCATGTAGGCAAAATAATCATCTCAGCAGAAAGTTTGCCATTTCTTGCTTCTTTGCTGATTTGGTCAAGCGCCGCAATCTTAATTTACCTACAGTTGGAGAGAATTTATTCTTAAGACTTGTTAAAGTGGACCGAGGTTACGTTTGTTTCCCAAGGAAGTTAGGAATATATGTTGGCCTTCCCATGATTACGAACAGAAAACTAGATGATTGTAAGAACACCCATCAATCCTTGTTTAATAAATGCTTTGGTGAGTCTTTCATTTTCTGAACATTAGATGTTTTCAGCAACTTCTTATTTTTTTTCCTGATTGATGAATGGGGTAAGACTCAAAGTTAAACAATTGCAAAAGCTAAGCCTTTTTTTTCGTGATTGCTGAATGGTGTAAGACTCAAAGTTAAACAATTGCAAAAGCTAAGTTGGTTTTCCTTGAGAAGCACACATTTGCACTAAAATCCAGGTTTATATGGAAATGATTTCGTTGGCCCTTTTTTTTCCTGTAATTTCTCTGTTGATCATTATTTATTTCTCGATGGGACATTGTAGTAGCCAATAAGTGCCACCGACTCCTACTTAGCCTGTCAAAGAGTCTATGTTCATTCTACTTAACCCCTTTTATTTGTTTATCATGATGGAAAATTGAGGTCCCTTACTCTTGACGGTCAATTAATTAGTCTTGTCAACTGCTCTTGCATCCACTGTTCCCGCATCATGGATGGGTGCGGGTAAACAAGTTAGTCCAGGGAAAGGGCAAGGGCAAGATTGGTAAGCCGAGGTTTGGAACTTGAAACGTCGGATCTTTGTATGGTAGATCATCATAATTAGTAGAGACTATTGGTAGGTGTAGACACCTAGTTTAGTCCCTGATCCCGTGGTAAGACTCCATGATGAACAATAAAACCCACTTCTCTAGATTATAGGACAATTGATGTTATTGGACTTAATTTTACTATTTTTCTTAAATTACAAAATATATTTAAAAAAGCCCATTTATATTATTGACCCAATATTTGATTTAAAAAAAAGAGTTTTAGCTTAGCGTGATGCAACAAGTCGCGCCGACGCAGCAGCTTGACAAGCAAGCCAGCACTAGCTGCGCAGCGTCACAGCTTGTGTCACGCTAGCTGGTCAGCGTCACTAAACTTGTAACGCTACCTGGCCAGCGTGATAAAACTTGTCGCGCTACACATTTTCCTTATAAATACCCTTTTTTCTCCTATAAAACGATCCTTTTGACTCTCTTGATTTTTTCTACCCATTCTCACACTTCCAAAACCGACATTCTTTCATTCTCCTAAACCTACTTTCTCTCTCTTTTTTCTCCTTTTCTCTTTACACTTAAAATTTTCTCCATCAAATTATTTTTTTATTTCATTTCTAATAAAGTGGGTTAATTTCTTATTATTATGAATTAAATTCGAAACTTTGTCCAAATTAATACTCGAAGAAATAATAATCAAGCGAGAAGTGTAAGTTTTCTGAGAGTCTTAAATTAAACTTTATGTATTGATTGTTGTATTTATTTATTTGTATATTCAATTTTTCACAATTTTTTTGTTAAAGGACTTAATTTGAATTAATTTATCACATTAAACTAAGATAATTTTTGGACAAATTGTATCATGCTAGGAACCTTGAATTAATAATCTTAACGACGATTTGACTAAATTATTAAGTTTTATATGATTTCACCATAATAATAGTAATTTTGTCTTAGGCTGTAAATTATTATTTTGTGGTTCTTTATATAACTTGTGTATAATTGAGAGAAAATTAGTAATGGCCGCCTACGGGCTAATATGATGCACTCCGTCATATTAGTACCTTCACCCCCGAATCCAACCTTTGGTTTGTAAGATCATAATTTGGAGTCATCTCCATGGGATTGAAAGGGTTATTCGTGCAATTTAGATTATCGTCCCGTATTCGTGTCCCATTCGCAATCAATCTAGATATATGGTTTATGAGTTTGATTCCTAAAACTCATTGGCGACTCCTTACTAGCATTGTCCGTATTCATTGGTATTATCTTACTCGAAAAAAGATAATTAAAAATAAAAAAAACGCTAAAATAGCGTAGCGCGACAGACTTTGTCACGCTAACGTCACAACGTCACAAAGTTTGTTGCGCTACACCTACAGCGTGACAAACTTTGTAGCGCTGCACAGTCAGCATGACAAACTTTGTTACGCTACGTTGCCAGCACGACTGAAATTCCTGCACTCCTGTTTTGTTGCAAAATACTTCTAAAAAAGTCCATTTCATCTTTCCTTAAGCCAATTTTTTAGGTCTAACTCAACCTATAGACGATTTGGGAAAGGTGACCAAAAAAATTTGGGACCCTAAAATCCAGGGCCCCTACAGTAGGCTAAATATGTCGTATAAACAACCTGACCAAATACAAATTTCTCCTACTTTAAAAATGAATATATCGGTAAGTAAGGATTGTATCCACAAGGAAAGGGACGAGTTTATATAGATAATATCCAATATTACTATTAATCACATATATTTCTCTAAACGACCAATAATAGAACCAAAGGGGGTATTTGTGATTTGTTTTATGAATTTCGAAACTAAAAATAATCAATGTCAACTAAGTTAAAAATGTAAGGATTAAAATAGGTACGAATGATATCTACTCTTAACTAGTTTATCGATAGAAATACTAAGAATGTCTCTACTCAAATATTCATTAAGGATCGATTCCTTTGTTCTTCTAAACTTGGCTAAGTAAAATGATCCGCATATTACAAATTCTTAGCTATTAATCAACCTCTACGATTAGCGTCAAGGTTACACTAATAATTGCATTAAGATTTGAGAACCAATAATATTGCTCAAAGCTTAAACAAGCGCTAAGCTAAAAACAACTTGTCTACTTTACTAAGTTATTACACTAAGAATCCGCAAAGTATAGAACTTAGCTGCTACAAATGGATAATAAACATACCAATTATATTATAGTTCAAAACTTAACAATAAAACAACAACAAACATCAACTAGTAGTACTCCTAGCAAACACAAATCATGTTCATGAAATTCAAGCATAAAGAGACCATAATCAATAACAAGAGTAAATAAGATATTGATGATTTCTTACAATAAACCGCCAACAGCTTCAATCAAACGCTCCCATTAGAGTATATGATAAGTACAACTTCCATAACCATGCTTGATTCCATAGCATTATGTGTTTGCAGGAGACTAAATGGGTTGGACAAAAAGCAAGGGAAATAGATGTGTTTAAACTTTGGTATTCCAGAGCTAACTCGCGAAGAAATAAAGTGGACATTCTCATGGATAAGTCATATATCAATGATGTAGTGGAGGTGTTTTGAAGAGCAATCTGATTGAGCATTAAAGTGTTGTTTATAGATGAGGTTATGAACTTATGACTATTGTTGGTGCCTATGCACCACAAGTTGGATAGGATAAGTCTTTAAGGATGAGTTGAAGAGGTTTTTTGGTGCCTATGCACCAGAAGTTGGATTGGATAAGTCTTTAAGGATGAGTTTTGGGAAGATCTTGAAGAGGTTTTGAGGGAGTTTCTTATAGGAGAGAATTTGATCATTGATGGTGATGTTAATGGGCATGTGGGGCTCATGAGGGAGGGCTTTGAAAGTGTGCATGGAGGGTTTGGTGTTGGGGAGAGAAATGAGACGGGAAGAGATATTTAAAACTTTGCTTTGGCTTACGACATAGCTTGACGGTGCTAGATTTTCGAGGAAAAAATGCTTAAGGAAAAAGAGGCCACTTGTGGAACCTCGAATAAAGTGGTGGAAGCTTCAAGGAGAAAAAAACAAGAAATTGTGAAGAAAATGGTTGGTACAAATATTTGGTCGGTGGGTATGGATTCGAATTTAGATTTTTGTTTGGATAAAAATGGAACACTATTTAAAAGACGTAGCAAAGGAACTTTTTGGAGAATTCAAAGGATCAAGCATGCCACCAAGTAAGGTCACATCTTGGTGGAATGAAGTGGTAAAACAAGCTATAGGAACAAGAGGGAGTGCTATAGAAGGTTGAGAACATCTCGAAATGATGATAATTTGAGAGGTATAAACAAGCTAGAAGAGAAGCTAAAATGGCGGTCAGAGGTGCACAGGAAAAGGTAAACCAAGACCTTTATGCCAGGTTGGATACTAAAGAAGGGTAGAAGTACATCTATAGAATAGCTTTTATGAGAGACCAAAGAACTCGGGATATAGGGGCGGTTAAGTGTGTGAAAGATGTTGATCAAAGGGTGTTGGTTGATGATAACAAGATAAATAGTAGATGGAGGTCCTACTTTGATAATTTATTTAATGAGATTTGAGACCAAGAGATTGATGGTGTAGCTATTAATCATGACATGGTAAATCGGGATTTTATAAGGAGGATTTAGGAGGGGTAAGTTAAAAGAGCTTTAAAAAAGATGGGGTCAAGGAAAGCTGTGGGGCCGTATGGTATTTCCTATTGAGGTATGGAGATATTTGGGAGATAAAGGAATTGAGTGGTTGACGGCTCTCTTCAACAAGATATAGGGAAATAATAGGATGCCAATGGTATGGAGGAATAGCACCATAATCCTGGTGTATAAGAATAAAGGTGTTGTTCAAGATTGTGCTAACTGTAGAGGGATCAAGGTAATGAGCCTTACCATGAAACTTGGGAACGAGTTGTTTAACTGAGGTTTAGAAGTTTTGTGCAAGTTTTGGAGAATCTATTTGCTTTATTCTAAAAAGGTCAACTATGGAGGTAATCCATCTCATAAGGCAGTTTATGGAGCACTACAGGGATGAGAATAAAAACTACATATAGTTTTTATTGACTTGGAGAAGGCATATGATAAGGTACTAAGGGAGGTGATATGGTGGACTCTTATAAGGAAAGGTATCTCAAAGAAATATATTGATATCATTATAGATGTGTATGAGGGGGTTAGCACGAGTGTACAAACTAGTGTTGGGAAAATAGAGGAGTTCCCTATCACTATTGGTGTACATCAAGATTCTGCACTTAGCCCTTTTCTTTTTGCCATAGTTCTGGACGAATTGACAAGTTCAATTAAGATGATATCCCTTGGTGAATATTGTTTGCGGACGATATTGTATTGGTCGATAAATCGATAGAAGCATTGGAAAGCAAGGTGGAATTGTGGCGAAGAACGTTTGAATCATGGGGTTTTGAGTTGAGAAAAAGTAAGATGAAATATATGGAGTGTGTATTCAGTGGGATAAGGAATAAGGAATAGGTCAACAAGCTCAATTAGCTTGGATGGAAGGAGTGTCCAATGTTCGAATTTTTTTCGATGTTTAGGATTCATTATCCGAAACGATGGTGAATTTGACAGAGATATGGACCACAAGATCAAATTGGGTTGGTTGAAGTGGAAGGGAGCTTCTGATTTTATATGTGATTGGGATATGCTCAATAAATTGAAGGAAAAATTTACTCCACAACCATTAGGCCAACATTGCTTTACGGGACCAAATATAATGTTGGGTTTTGAAGTGCTGCCACCTCCATAAGATGAGTGTGGAAAATATGCGAATGCTATGTTAGATTTGTGGGCATACAAGAAAGGAAAAAATACGGAATGAGGTAATTAAAAGCAAGTTGAGGGTTGCTTCTATTAAAGATGAAATGAGGCAAAATTGTCTAAGATGGTTTGGTCATATAAGAAGGAGATGAGTAACTCTCCGATAAGGAGGTTGGAAGGGTGGCAACAAGAGGGAAAGAGGAGAGGTAAAGGAAGACTAAAGCAAACTTGGATGAGGGTTATTAGTCAATAATGAAATAATTTCTAAAATGAGTCATTGTTACATGTACATGATTGTGGTAAAGGTAAGACTGTGTTTTACTTTATGTTCTTGCCTAGGACTGTTCATGCTAATTTGTTGCATAATCTTGTGTAGATATGTACTTAGTTTTGCTGATTACGTGTTTTGTGTGCATGGCCTTATCTTTGTTATGACCCTACGACGACCCATTTCGATGGTGAATAAAAGTCTAGAATAAAAAGAAAGCAACAGGTACAGGAGAACATAAGTAAATCCTGCTGGGATTGAGCGAATAGTGTTTTTGGTTATCTTCCTTAGTCCTTGTGTTTTGAACATGTTTCCTTTATTGTACGTTTATGACAATTGCTATTATGATTATGATTATGATTATGATGGGACTAATGATTGTTTTTAAATTTGCAAACTAATTTGGTTTCGATGGGCTGTTAATTCAGTTCCAAGTTGTAATTGATAAGGTATTTTAAATTTGATTTGAGTAGGTAGTTTTGAAGTTGACTTTAAATTGTTTTGAAAGTAGAAGTCTTCTGCTATAATACTTTGATAAAAGTCTTAGTCGTTATCACGGTGACGGTAATACTTTGGTTTTTCCTAAATTTATAGTGATATTTTATTAAATGCTTTCTGAAAATAGTTAGGAATTTCAAATGTGTTACAAAAAGTGTATTCAATGATTTACGAGCACAAGAGCAAAAAATTATAAATTACATTAAACAAGCAGTATAAGAAAACTTACAAGGGACAATCGATAATTTCTCAAAAGTAAAATTTATGGGGAAATTACCATAAACTGCATAGCCATCAACATCATATTTTTTAGTCTCATATTGAAAAGGGCTGTCAATAGCAAAGGAATTATCCTATTTAGGTCTAAGGAAACAAATTCCGACACAGCTTACCTCGGAAAACATCTTTCATTGGAGATGTTTTACCTCAAGCCATTAAGAAATAATCTAAGAATACAAAAAAAACCAAATAAATATATACGGAGTAATAGTAATTTGAAAAAAGGAATACGATCCGATTAAGAGTACAACAAATTTGGCTGTTGGGGGTAGCCACTTTTTGAACTTTCTAGCATCCTTCTTATCTCTTTTCATAAAAGGAGAAAGATATTTGTGTAGGGGTTCCAAATCCATTGGAATCACAACAAACTGCTCCAGTGATTGAGCAATACAAAGCAAATGCTGACCTAGTTCCATTTCCATGGGAAACCCCATAAATCCTCGCATTTCGATGATCTTCAAACATTGATGGTGTTCTTGTTCGATAGCTGTAATACCCCACATTTTCATGTATATAAACAAAGTATTTTTGTATTGTGCGTATCATTTTTGTATTTTATTCGTATAATTTTAATATTTATATTGAAAATTATGTTCAATAGGAATATTAAATAAAAAAAATTAATAAAAATAAATTAAATAGCAAGTTTTGGTTGAAAGTAGTTATTTGTGTTCGCAAATAATACTTTTATGGTTAAAAATATTTTAAAAGCTTCTACAAAATAGATTTCAAAGATTTTCTAATTTATTTAGGAGTATTTATGGGCCTCACCAAAATTCTACTTTGGGGCGTATAAATACCCTATAAAACCTAAATTTTCAAATTTTCATGATCATACTAGTCATTAGGATTCCAAAAATCTAGAGAGAAAAGGGAGAAAAAAAAAGAGTTGCAAATATCCGAAAAAAAAGAAGATTTTTTTTTTCAGTCCGAAATCTGAATGTGTTCTTGGGATCCGTGCAGCGCCAGACCCCATCGCCGGCCACCGCACAAACCGCGCGCCGCCGCTGCACTTCCTCCCCTCTTTTTGGTATTTTTTCGAACTCTTTATAAAAAAAATATACTTCTTTTTTTTATTCAATCTTGCAAATTCATGTTTATAATTATATGTTTAATTATGTTTTTATAAGTTTAATCATGTTTTGAGATAAGTATGAATTGTTTTAAGGCATGAATTAATGTTGTTATTCATGAAATTATAGATTAAGGTTTGAAAAATTTATGAAGTTATGGTTTTATGAATTTTTTTGTTCTAAACTTTGATATTATGATCATAAATTATTATTGGGTGAATTTATGATGATGTTATTAAGTTTAGATTGATTTTTAAGGGTTTTAAACTTAATTTATAAAGCTGTCCAAATTTTATAATCATGAATATGAATTGAATAAATATTATGAACATGTTTTGTCATATGAAAAATTGTTCTAAAGCCTAGATTGATTTCATAAATATGTTAGTAGATTGTAGAAGCGTTTTGTCATGAAATTATGATGTTTTTATAAGTTTTCATGACTTTAAAGTTTATAAATAAATATGAAATTTTAATGAAAGCAAGTTAAATTAAGTTTTAAGTGTCCGAATTGTACTATTATGATCACATATCAATTCTATATTGATATATATAAATTTTAGTATGTTTTATGAAGTTTAAAAGTGATTTTAAGCATGTGTAACATGTTGTCCAGATTTTGTAAATTAATTAATTAGGCTTTTAAAGTATGTAATTAGCATAAATTGATCATATAAGTTAAGTAATACATTGTATGATCGATTGGTGTTGTTTTCGGAAGTTTTCAAGGAGTTTTGATAAATTTAGATTGCTGTCCACTTTTCTAAGGTGGCATAAAACTTTTATTAAGGTTTTATAAAGCATAAATAAGTCCCGAATACTAAGTATTATTGCAATAGAAAAGAAAAGTAAAGTGTAGAATTGAATAGAGACCATATAAGGAAGTTTTTGGACAAAGTTTCCAATATAGAAGTTAGTTATAGTTGTTGTAGAATTTAGTCAACAAGTTTTTAATTTAGTTCGGTTTTTCCTTATGTAGGAGACTTTGAACTAGTCCACTTCTAGAAGTTGTGGCGGAGCACAGTTATTTTACAAGGTACGTTAGAACTAAAGACAAACACAAAAGTTAGAATGCATGCTTGAGCAATTCTTGGTTACATGAAATCTTATATGCTTGTTTTGAATCATGAATTTTATGTGCATGGCAAGTTTGTTAGTAGCATGTTCTTAAATTATGATGGCATTCCATGTTAAATAGAAAGTTTAATTTTTATAAGCTTGAATTGGAATGTTATGATCAGTTTAATTTGGCCAATAGTTTATTGATCAAGGAAGGAAGTTATTTTTAAGTTGGTTAGTTACTTAATCAACAAGAAAGATAGTTGTGAATTTTTATTCACATAATTAAAAGAAGTTATGATCAATCATTTTTAGACTTGTTGCCACTCACAGTTTAATGTGTGGTCAAGAAGGATGTAAGTTATTAACTACTCACAGCGAATGCGTGGTAAAGGAAGTTCAGTTTAATTAAAGGACACACATAAGATTAATTTGGAATCACCTTAAATTGAAGATAATTAAATTGGCTTACTTGATTGGATGCATGTTGTTATGTGATGTTGCATGAGAGTCATAACATTGTTAAACCTGTTAAATCACGTAAAGTGTAAGAGGACTTGCATCAAAACTCTTGGAACGTATATACCTTGAGTATGAACAATGGGGGGAGTCGTATGGAACAGTGATCTATGACTTCTAATTGGAGTACAAGACGTTATACTCTTTTCTATTTTTAATGCGCTGGATATCCGTCACTTTATGTGACATAGTAATACCTTCTTGGAGTTTCTCCAAAGTTGGTGCCCAATAGGGCGATGATTTTTAAGGAGGAAACTCGTTCAATGCAGGATCCATAATTATAAATATAGTAATTAATTTAGTTGTGTCCATATACAGAAAAAAGGTTGTCAAAGGTAAGTTGAGTGCATGTTTTATTTCTTATTGTTGTTGCATAGTCTTTAGTAGTTATGTACTGTTTGTTTGTGTGCATGGCTTTGTCTTGGACTTGGCCCTAAGATGACCCAATTGTGTTGAGTAGTTGTCTAGTAAAAGAAAAGCTGCAGGTACAAGTGGGCATAAGTCATTTCATGATGGGATGGAGTGAGAGCGCTTGCTGTGTTTTGTAGCTTTGCTTTATTTTTATTGCTTATGAAGACTAACATTTATTTTGGATGTCATTTGATTTTTAAAGACTTTTAATATTAGTTTTGGTTTGGTTTTTAAGGGCCATTAATATGGTTCCGAAGTGTAATAAGTTTAAAGTTAATTTTTAATTTGAGGTTTTTTGAAGTTTAGTTTTAAATTGTTTTGTTTTAAGACTTCCGTTGTATTAGTTTGATAAATGCCTTAGCCATTATCACGGTGGCGGTAATACTTTGGTTTTTCCATATTTAGTAGTTTTAGTAAATATAATATTTATTAATTTAATATATTTTCCGGAAAAATGAGAAATAGGAAGTTAGGAAAATACAGGGTGTTATAATAGCATCTACTAAATTTCTTAGAAAACCTTCCTTAAAACACAAAGACAAATTTGATGTTAGTGCATGCACAGTACTCTGAAACCAATAATAAAAGAAATGCTTTTGTTTTTCTAAGGAAAGAGGGCTCACGCGATCAGAAGTTATAGGCTCCTCTGCTATCGGAACCACCTGCCCAAAAAAAAGGAAATG
The DNA here is from genome assembly GCA_016808085.1 of Suaeda aralocaspica. Taxonomy (NCBI): domain Eukaryota; kingdom Viridiplantae; phylum Streptophyta; class Magnoliopsida; order Caryophyllales; family Amaranthaceae; genus Suaeda; species Suaeda aralocaspica. Next base: position 391,491 of record PYUH01000332.1, on the reverse strand, counting down.
TATAAATAATTTTTATCCGTCTTTAGCACAAAAATAATTTTACAAAGACTCAATTTAATTTGATGTAAATCACTTTTCATGTAAAATAGTTTTCTCAAATTATGTTTTTCAATGAAAAAGATAATTGTAAAACAAAAGGTACGGTTTTCCTTTGTTTGTTATAAAGGAAGAAAATTGAAAATGAAAAACGAGGGAAAGATGTAAATGTTGGAACATTTATACATAAATGGACTAAGTGAATAAGGCAGTGAAACACTAGCATTTTTAATTTGTCCATTTGATACCTTGTATTCTTGGATGCTCTTGGATGGTTATGAGAATGTTACTAGTAATTGATTTAACATCAATCTTGATGGTTAAGTGTAGTAAGTTACATGGGGTTTAATTATCATTACCTTGCTAATAAAATCAGATTTGAATGAGTTCTTCAAAGGTTAACACTCCTTTGTGACTAATTACATCCTTGATGATTGCTATGAATAGGTCATTGTAGTGCACTCGTGAGATATAGAAAAAATCAGTAATTTTTCCTCTTCTAAACACTTGGTTGCTCTTTAAATTTCTAGCTTATTTTCATAGAATGTAAAACACAAAACAAAACACAAAGTCCTTTTGAATTATTAATCATAGAAGTAAATTACAACTCCATTGTATCTCATTAGTTATTTCGTGGTAAACCGGTGATCCTAGTGGGGCAAAATTAAACTAATAGAATGGCGTAGATACAATGCCTTGGAGTTTTAATCCGGTTCCTCATGTTACTCATGTTTTTTTTAAAGAGAAGTTTTCCACCCATGAGAAAATTGATTTCCACTTATTAGCAAAACAAAGTTAAATGGAGAAATAACACAAAATTGTTTTCTAAGAAAGAGTTTTCCTCCAAAACAAATGGACTCAAAATCTGCATTTCAAATTGATTTGGGAGAACTTTTAAAAGTGAAATGTTATTGAAAAACACATACATAGAGTAACTACTTCATAAACCAAAAATAAAAGTTTTACTTCCATCTCAATTGAAGGGGGAGCAAAGATGTAGCACAAGTAGAAAGTTAAGACACAATACCTTGATAGAAACTTTATGTAGTATTGGAGCAGTCTTGATTAAAATAATTAACCAAAGCATTGACATATTGATAGGTGATTTCACTTTAATTTCCAACTGCTCAAGCTTAACGAGTTCAACAAATACAAGCGGATACATGATGCTTTCTTCCATAACCTAGAGAATTAAAAATATAGATATCAATAGCTAAAGAGAAGAGTGGTGAAAAATCTTATCGTCTTTCTGGCACACTAAGAGCTATATGTATGCATCATTATTTTTTGCTCATTTCTCAACTACACGCAAATCTAATCCTATAACTAAGAATATCTGATACAATGAGCGAAAAAATAACTCTTGTACACCAAGCAATTGGTGAGCTAAGGAACAAGGTGAGGTTCACAACAAGAAAAGAAAAATAAACTGAAATAGAGTGCCTCTAACAATTAAAAAGGTTAGAAAATTTACCATCCCTTCAATATCCAGCGCAAACTTCTTGAGCTGAGAGATATAATGAAAATTCCGGGCTGCTTTTTTCAGGAAAGCTTTGTAATAGGAAGAACCTATAGATAACTCTGATATGCAGGAAATGTTCTCTAAAAAAAGACGATTCTTTTTACCACTATATCGCAAAGACTCAGGGTATGGTGATGAGATACTAATCTCTCTATATTTACATTCGACAAACTCCATGCTCTTCAACATAGACGATTGTGTACAGACTCTCAACTTCTGCTTAAGGCGTGAGTTCCACACACATAAACGCTCTAGGGAAGGACAATTCAACAGCATAAACTCGATAGCCTCCATGGAAACATTTATAAATTTCAAACACATATCTCTTGTTTTGTACAGGCCACCACAGTTAACAGGCTGGTGGAGATGGTTATCAGTGAGATGCAAGGCTGAGAGCATGTCTGTACATGGAAAATTATAATTGTGCTTGACCTCATCATTGTTATCAAAACTAGCTTTAAATGGTGAAAAGTCTAGTTCAAATCTATCAACCCTGTTTCTAGAGCATTAGCCACCCAACTATCAATTATTTGTGAACTACTTGAATCAAATTCATAACATACAGTTAGCTCATCCAGCTTTGGCTTAAGAGCTTGAGCTTCCAAGAGGAGGCGACTTATTCCACATTCTAATCGAGGTCTCAATCTAAGGATCCTATACATGGGTAACAAGTGATTCGCCACCCAACCACCAATTGTTTTAGTCGACAACTTTTTCCATCTACGAGAAACAATACTACTCCCTCCGTACTTACTTGCTACATTGCAAGTTTGTACAAAGTTCTAGGAGGGTCATTGCCATAGGGGGGACCACTTGCTTAACTATATTATAGCCAAAGAGAGAGAAGTAGTTAACAAAGTTAGTTGCATAATTTAGCAATGAAAAAAGGGAGGCCACTAGGAAAAAGTGGCACGAAATCTGTCCCAAAATTGGGTTTCCCTCCAAAATTTTGGTGGGGTGCCAAAATAAAATTAAAAAGTGAAATTTCACCACCTTTTAACAGAATTTGAACAATATGAAAACAAGGAGTATATATAGTCTTTTATGAGCATTGAATGCTCATTTATTCACCACAAAACAAAATTTCCAGCAACCAAACTCCATTTTTTTCCAGTTATTCATAAAATGATAAGTTGCATTAGGGTCAATGTTAATGAGGTTGACAACATACTTCCAAACCACAGTCAGTCCCAATGATCATTTAAGCAGTAACAGTGATTGTCACAAATGTAGCAAGTAATGAGTAAAATACTGAGGGAGTTTAACTATGATTCATTTGACATTATATCATCAATCAATATATCATCAACAAAATTGTGAACATAAAAGAATTCATTTCACATTATATCATCAAAATTTATCATCAAAATTTATCATGAAACAATATATGAACAACAACAATATCATCACCGCATATTTCATATGGCATTATGTCATAAAAATTTATCATCACACAACATATCAACAACAACAATATCATCAATGCAGATTGCAAAGCACACACTAATATATCATCAAAGCAACTGTAATATATCATCACACATTTATATCATCAAAGCGCACATTTATATATCATCAAAGCACATGATGAGGCTATCGCACACCTATCAAAAATACCCGGACAACTCTAACTAATGTAGCTAAGGAAGTAGGGATCGAATGCTCAGGGAAGCAATTAAACTCTATTAGTTCTAAAAAGCTTAAACTGTGTAATGGGCCTTGGTTGAGAATTATCGATTAACTAACTGACTACAAATTAACTACTAATTAACTACGGGAAATTTCGGTGATTAAAACTAATAATCAAGGCCTAGGGTCATTCGGGTCACCAAGAACAAATAATGGATTCACTAACATAGAACATTCAATCTCACAATTATCGTCAAATTAGGGCTCACTAATTCTCTCGACTTAGACTCCCTCAAAACTCATCTAGCAGCTCTCGCTCTTGCCTAGACTGATTCCGCCTATTATTCAGTGGTCTTATTGTGGTATTCTTACCTCTCGGCATCAAATTCGACAATTACCAAAATTACAACTAAATCTGCGCACAATTCAATTGTAAATAAACAAGCCAATAATAGGAATTTGACTACTAATTGCAAAACCAAAACAATCTAAGTTAATTAGTCCATTAATTATTCAAGGCTTCCCTAACCCTAGAAAACTAACTACTCACTCATGATCATAAAAACTAAAGCAACTATAGAAAACAAAACTAAAAACATGATCATAACTAATGAATTAACAATAATTATAAAGCTAGAATTAGAACAAGAAATTAGAGCATAAGAGATTAAGGAAACTAAAACTAAAAACATAAATTAAAATAAACATGAATTAAAGAAACTAGAATTGAAGATTGAATAAAACCTGAATTTGTATTGAATTGATTGATTGAAAGAATTCCACAAAATCACCTCTTGAGAGAGAAAACTAAACTAAACTAGGGTTTTTAGAATAATAGAATGCATAATGAAAACCTAGGGATGAATTACATTAAGTACTAAGTCGAAACAAAGGAGGAAAAATCGAAAAAAACACGATCTAAGCAGGATGCTCGGGCAGCCCGGGCACAATGCACTCGACCCGGGCATAATGCATTTTGCCCGGGCACACTGCTAAATGGCCCCCGGAGCTTCCGACTTCGCTCGTTTACTTCGTAACTCGACTTCTATGCTTCCCAAAGGCTTCTAAATCACGTCCTATCTTCCTTTTAACTTCTCAAAGTGGTCAAGACTCTTACTAACTTGCCAAGTGCTTGGGATAAAGCGAAAACCGACACAAAAGCATCGATTCCTGCAATAAATGTTAAAGCAAAGCAACCAACACTAAAAGCAACCATGCAAAGTTAGTAGAACGAGCTCAAAAGAGCCTTGTTAGAGCCAAAAACCAATATAAAATGGGGGCAAATAATGAATATAAAATGAACTTATCGAACTCCCCCAAGCCAAGCCTTTGCTTGTCCTCAAGCAAATAACTAAACAAACAATGACTTCACCCCTTAAACTTTGAAAAACAAATTAACTCAAGCAATTCCGAGCATGTAAGTTCCTCAACCAACCCATCAGCTCAAAATAAGGACCAAGGGAAAATTTGTGAAGGAATGCCTAAAATCTGAAAGCTCCTAAAAGAAATGAATGCCTTTTATCATTCGCTACATGTAACACACCAAAGCCAAACTACTAGAGTCAAAAGCCAAAACATGGATCTTACAAGCACCAGGAACTAAGCACACATGAAAAGAAATAAACATATAATAATGTATGCGGCTCAAATCCTCCCATTAACATAGTATAAGCCTTTACTCTACACATGGCTATAATGGCATGATAAGAAACTGTTTCAAGCTAAGTCAAGTTCAAGTCCGAGTTGGCAATTCCCGAAGGAAACTCACCACATGCCCAAACCAATCAAAAATATTTTAAATAAAATGCAGGGCACAGGGAAGTCACCGTTCATAAAATTTTCATCTATGCTCATTAACCAACTAGTAATTACTAAAAGCAAAGCAAAAATCTAAACTATGAAAGCAGTGCATTTTTTTTGGTCATATGTAAACTCCTACTTCTATCAAGTAGTACAAACCATATGACTATCCTAAGAAAGCAATAAAACTACAAACCATATGACTATCCATGAACTCATCCGTGTTAGGACCATCATCATCCTCATCATCATCATTGTCACCATCATCATCACCAGCACCATCACCAGCAACATCACCAGTAACAGCTCCTGCAACTCCTCTACTGGACCCCTCTCCTGGGTTAAAGGTGTACCAAGAAGGGTGAGGCCCAGTAGAAGGTATAGCTCTAGAACATACAAAATAATCATAGATCTAATACATAGCTTGAGTATGATCATGCTGAAAAGTGTCAAACCGCTGGATAAGCTAGTGCTGCTGGCATAACGCTATGACCCATCACCTCCTGCATCGGGCTCCGCAGGCTGAGAGGTAGGGGGCTGAGAAGTAGAAGGCTGAGAAGGCCCCCTCCTCGTGTAGGTCCGCTGGTTAGCGGTAGTAGCAGTCTGGTGCCCATTAAGGGGCATAGTCCATGACTCTTGGTCGGGAGTCAAACTTGTAATGGCAGGGTTTGGAAGAATAACAAAAGACCTCCTCCCCCTACCAATGTAACACCTAAACCGCTGCCCTTATAGCATTGTCATCTAATCACAATTTGAAAAGTAGTCTAAATCTAATCGCCTAGTTACAACAACGGGTGTACGGTGCTGCTCAAAATCTACCCAATATCGCCTAGCAATCAAAGTGATTAAACCTCCAAAAACAATATTGTTCACTGTGGGATTACCATAAGCATCTCTACTCGCAAAAGTCCGACATTGTGTTTGTAAATGAATAGCAAAGTGGTGAGCTACAAGAAGACGGTATGGACAGGTACCCTTAACTAAGTGTTGCCCCAAAAAGGCAATTTCCCTATTAGAAATAGAATTGCACTCATGACGACCAAAAATCGTCCAACCCATAAACTTATGAACTATTCTTGCCAAGGGTTGGTGAATCAGATTAGAGTAGTTGTGTTGCCAAGTGTCAGTTTCTAAGCCAGCTAATGCATTCCAAATAGCAACATCACTAAATTCCTGAGGTGGGTTTTTTGTACCCATTCGATTCATGCTAAAAATTAAGGCAAAGTCATCCAGGGTTTCATAATGATCATGACCAAACAAACGAAAGGAGACACCTTGGACGGGCGTATGGGCATTTGGCCTATCGATGCGAAAACTAGACATAAATTCATATGTTATATTGGCATATGTAGGCAAATCCATGGTAAAAAACAATTCTAGACCCATATTTTTCAAGCAAAGTCTAGTCTCATCTACAATACCCAAAGCATGAAGTAAAGCATGATCTAAAAATCTAGTAGCAACAATAGGTCTATGCTTAAGCTTTGCAAAATTTTCCTTTTGTTCCATAGAAGAGAAACTTACCATTGGATAGTCCGGATCTCTCTCAATCTCGTTGTTTGGAGGTTGCCTCCTCCTTGTACGACTTGATTCACCCTTAGACCGTTTTGGAGGCATATTTGAAGTATTAGTGAAATTAGGGTTTTTGGGTGATGATGAATTTGGGGGTTTTGATGGAATTTATGGTGAGGAAAGGAAAGAGGGGAAGAAATAAGGAAGATTAGTGAAAATTCGAGTGAATTTGGTGGAGTAATAAGTGAGTTATGGATGGTTAAAGATTTGGAAGAGGTAGTGTTAATGGTGAAATTAGGGGTTTTTGTAGTGAGAGAAAGTAGAATGGAGGTTGGAAGAAGAAAAAGTGAAGGAAGTGAGGGAGGAAGGGTGTTGTGCGTGATTCTGTGAGGTGCGTAGCAGCCCGCTCGGGCTGGATGCAGTGCGCTCGGGCTACCTTGCACTCCGCCTGGGTAGACTGGGCATACTACTCGGATGGGGTTTGGCCAAAAAAAACTAAGTCTCCGAAATCATCATTCGCGCCCAGGTAAAATGCAATTCGCCCGAGCTAGTGACACTCCGCCCGGGTAGACCAGGCATGCTGCAAAATTGTGTTTTTTTTTTTTTTTGTGAATTTTTGTGCTCGTGCCAATGCGTCCAGGTTGAGTGCAACTCGCCTGGGTGTGCTTCACTCTGCCCGAGTAGACCGGGCATGCTACTAATTCTCGTTTTTTCAAGAAAAAACTAAGTGTTCGGAATCGTCATGCGCGCCCAGGTAAAGTGCAACGTGCTCGGGCACCCTTCAATCCGCCTGGGTAGACGGGCATATTGCAACGTGGCCTTTTCTTTGCTTATTTACTCCATAATTGCTCCCCTAGGCATGCAAAACACTCAAAACTCCACACAACCATTAGTCTCTCACGCTCTCTCACTAAAAAAACTTAGTTAAGCTAATCTAAACTACTAAAGCAAAAGAAAAAGAATGAAAATACCTACGTACGGGTTGCCTCTCGCAAAGCGCTTCTTTAAGGTCATTAGCTTGACCGTGGTCCCGGAGTGGTCAATAAGAGTCGGGGTTGTGGAAATGCACCTCTTCTACTAATCCAACCGCATCGCCTTCATAATAAAGCTTCAAACGTTTTCCGTTAACCTTGAATTTTTCACCTTTATCATTTAGAACCTCAACAAACCCGAATTTGCTCACCATAGTAACCGTAAAAGGACCGCTCCACCTGATTTCAGCTTCCCAGGAAATAATCTGAGACGAGAGTTGAATAGAAGTACCTTGTCACCAACTTGGAACTCTCTTCTCATGATTCTCTTATCGTGCTGCCTCTTAGTCTTCTCTTTGTAGATTTTGGCACTATCATATGCTACTAAACGGAATTCATCGAGCTCATTCAATTGAAGAAGTCGCCTTTCTCCCGCAAGCTTAGCATCCATGTTCTACTCCTTTATTGCCCAATACGCCTTGTACTCTAGTTCAACCGGAAGATGACACGCTTTACCATAAACCAACCGGAACGATGAAGTACCAATTGGAGTTTTGAAAGCCGTCCTGTATGCCCATAGAGCATCATAGTGCTTTTTAGTCCAATCCTCCCTCGATTTTGCAACCATCTTCTCTAGGATAGCTTTGATTTCTTGATTCGAAACCTCTACTTGACCACTGGTTTGTGGGTGATAGGCTAATCCAGTTCTGTGGTAGACACCGTACTTCTCCAGCAGCTTATCTAACCTCTTCTCATGGAAATGCTTTCCCCCATCACTGATGATAGCTTTAGGAACTCTGAACCTAGGAAAGATAACCTGCTTAAACAATCTCAACACGGTGTTAGAATCGCAATGGAGGGTCGCAAGAGCTTCTACCCATTTAGAAACATAATCCACATCAACTAATATGTAACGGTTTCCATTGGAAGATGGGAAGGGTCCCATATAATCAATGGCCCAAACATCAAAGATCTCAACTTCCAAAATACCTATTTGAGGCATTTCGTGCCTTTGTGAGATGTTACCTGTTCGCTGGCACGAATCACAAGACATAATAAAGGCTCTAGCATCCTGTAGAATAGTGGGCCAATAAAAAACCGATTCGAGGACCTTGAACATCATCTTAGAAGGTCCAGCGTGACCTCCATGCGGTGATGAATGGCAATGATGAAGTACACTATAGACTTCCCATTCTGGAACACACTTCCTGTATAAACCATCTGCACACTCACGAAACAAGTTAGGATCATCCCAAAAGTATCGCTTAACATTATGCAAAACTTCTTTTTCTGCTTGTAAGTCAAATCAGAGGGTATGATACCTCCAACAACATAATTAGCAAAGTCAGCAAACCAAGGAGAATTTACACAAACCGCAAATAGATGTTCATCAAGAAAAGAATCATAGATGGGGGTAGAGATCTCCCCATCATCATACCGTATCCTCAATAAGTGGTCAGTTACCACATTCTTTGCTCCCTTTTATCACAAATCTCGAGATCGAACTCTTAGAGCAACAAAATCCACCGAATAAGCCTCGGTTTGGCTTCCTTCTTCCCAAGTAGGTACTTAAGAGCTGCATGATCAGTGTAAACAATAACTTTCGAACCTACAAGGTAAGCACGAAATTTATCCAATGCATAAACAATAGCAAGCAACTCCTTTTCGTGGTGGCATAGTTGACTTGAGCTTCATCCAAGGTCATACTAGCATAGTAAATAGCATGTAAGACCTTATCCTTCCTTTGACCTAAAACTGCACCAACTGCAAAATCACTAGCATCACACTTTATCTCCAAAAGGTAAGTTCCAATCGGGAGATTGTATGATAGGTGCCGAAATTAATGAATTTTTAATCATAGTAAAGGACTCAAGACATTCATCAGTGAATCTAAACTCATCATCTTTCAAAATCAATTGGGTTAGTGGTTTTGCAATTCTAGAAAAATCCTTAATAAACCTGCGATAAAAACCAGCATGACCCAAAAAACTCCTTACCCCTTTAACATTCACCGGGGGTGGCAATCGCTCAATTGCCTGTATTTTCGCCTTATCCACCTCAATACCACGTTCAGACACCAAATGTCTCAATACCACCCCTTCAGTGACCATGAAATGGCATTTTTCCCAATTTAAGACCAAATTCACCTGCTCACATCTTTCCAGAACTTTAGTCAAGTTAGTCAAACAGGATTCAAAATCACTACCATAGACACTAAAATCATCCATGAAGACTTCCATAATAGACTCTATGAAGTCAGAAAAGATGCTCATCATGCAATGTTGAAAAGTAGCAGGTGCATTACATAAACCAAAAGGCATTCTACGATATGCAAAAGTACCATAAGGACATGTAAAGGTGGTTTTCTCTCTATCATCATGATGGATGGTAATCTGAAAGAAACCCGAATATCCATCAAGGTAACAAAAATACTTATTCTTAGCTAACCTTTCCAACATTTGATCAATAAAAGGGAGGGGGAAGTGATCCTTTTTCCTCGTTAGTTGCAACATTCAATTTTCTATAATCAATACACATTCTCCATCCTGTAACAACTGTAGTAGGAATCAATTCATTCTTATCATTACGAACAACATTGTCTCCCCCCCCCCCCCCCTCTTTTTTGTGACTACCGCTCACGATGTNACCTGCACGAGACTTACCCACTGGGAATCAGGCACCGAGTAAATGATACTTGCATCTAAAAGTTTAAGAACTTCCTTCTTCACCACCTCATGCATGTTAGGATTCAAATGATGTTGACCCTGTATACAAGGCTTATGACCTTCCTCTAAATGAATTTTATGCATGCAAAAATCAGGACTAATACCAGTCAAATCATCAATAGTATAACAATAGCCTTCTTATAAGACTAAAGCACAAACAAAACCTTATCAAGTTGACTATCAATAAGAGAAGCACTAACAATGACCAGATATAACTCCTTCATCTAGAAAAACATATTTCAAATTAGAGGGGAGGGGTTTCATCTCAGGTTGGGTTACCTCCTTGACAGAACAAACCCTTTGAGGTAGCTCAACAAATTTTCGGCTCTCCTCCGGATTCAATTCCTCACCAGTAAGATCTTGGATCAAGCTATCGGCATCAGCAGTACCTTCACCTGCACAAACATCGAGACAAACAATGGCCTCCAGAAGATCCTTTGTAGTGGGTCGAGGCATATCATTAACAACAATCTCATCAATGACACCAATAGCATAGCATGACTGTTCCATCATAGGTCTCTTAAGAGCAGCATTAAGATTAAATGTGACTTTATCATCCCCTACAGAAAGAGTCAAACTACCATTGTTGACATCAATAATAGCACCTGCAGTGTGTAACAATGGTCTACAAAGTATAATCGGAATATGAGCATCCTCGTCCAAATCTAACACAACAAAATCAACAAGGATAAAGAATTTCTCGACTCTCACTGGGACATCTTCTAAAATACCTTTAGGGTACTTCACTGTCCTATCTCCCATATACAAAGTAATGTTAGTGACCTTCAAAGAATCCATATCAAGCTTTTTGCAAATAGACAAAGGTATGACACTAACACTAGCCCCTAAATCACATAAGGCTTTGTCAATAAACAGGGGGCCAATGTTACAAGGGATAGAAAAACTTCCCGGGTCCTTCAGCTTGGGTGGAGACTTGTTTTGCAATATAGCACTGCACTCCTCCGTAAGTGCTACGGTCTCCACCACACTCAACTCGCGTTTCCTGCTCAAAATGTCTTTCAAAAACTTAGTGTAAGTAGGAATGTGAGTTATCAAGTCAGTAAAAGGCACAGTAACTTGCAAATTCTTAACAATAGCTAAAAATTTACTGAAATGATTATCATTCTTACTCCTGGTTACCCTATTCGGGAAGGGCAACCTAACCTGTGGCCTCGGGATCGTATCAATCGATGTGTCATCCACCTTCTCCTTTTCCTTAGGTGCTTTGGCCTCCTTCTCTGGAACTGTCTCTACCTCTAAGTCTTCAATCACTACATCACTAGTCCTCTTAGCTCCAGTTGCAACATCGGAAGTAGCATCATCGGTAGGCATTTTCGGACCCTCATTAGAAGTTCCACTCCTCAAAGTAATGGCATTGACATGGTCCCTCAAGGGATTTTGTGGAGCCTGTGATACTGGGGGTGTGGGTTGTGATGGAAGGTGGCCCGGTTGCCTTTGAAAATTTGATTGTGCAATCTGAGCTATCTGAGTCTCCAAGTGCTTGTTGTGATTTTTCATGGCCTCTATACTCTTCTGCATTTGTGACATCATATTCTTCAACTCTACTAACTCACTAGTGTGTTGTGGTGGTCCTGGGTTGAATGGTGGTCTAGTGAACCCAGGTGGCTGTGATGGACCTTGAGGTTGGAACCTCTGCATTTGTTGATGCTGCTGTGGTTGTTGCATTTGTGGCATTGGCTATGGATTTGATGTGAATATTGATCAAAGAAATCGCCACTCACAATGATATAGTCTTATTTCGGTTTTCTCTAAAGCCAAGCACCAAGAAAATCGATCTAAGTCGAATAGTTTTATGAATTGATTAAAACTGTGCACCCTCAATTCCTAAAATTATCCTCACAAGAGTCTAAAGCCTAAGCACCAACTCTCTCAAGATGTTCGAAAATTCTCTCACACTCGAAAATGTTCACAACTTCGGTTTTTTTGTTTGTTTTGTAGAAAACAAATAAAAGTTAAACAATAATGTTTATTGAATTCACTAATCTGAATTTTTACAAGCTAATGTTGAGATTATTTATAGTCATAAACATCAAAAAAATCCTAACTAAACTATGCTAAAAATACACGCATAACATTAGAAAAATCACCCTAATCTAGTGACTCATCGATGAATCACAAGATAAGAATGCCACATCATCACTACATGTCATGCAACTTGCTAAAATATCCCAACATACCATATCTAAACAAAAAAATATCCTAACAAACTTATTCTTACCCTGCTAATCAAGATAATCAACAAATTACAACCAGATTTATACTACAACATGATTTACCCAAATCCCCCAAAAATCGTCAAAATTGACGCAACCCTTGTTCGTCCAAATTTGCGCAATTTTTGCGGTTTTTCTTCAAATCTTCAAGAAACCTTTCCAGATTCAATCTTTAAATCAAGAAACCTTCAAGAAGTCATTTTCCATGTGTATAAGGCTGTAAATGATGATTAAGACACTTCAAGAAATAAAAAAACTCAATGCCTAAAATGAGAAAACCTTATCAAGTGAAGTGGGAAAAACTCATAGGCAAAACCATCTTATTCCCCTAATTCCACCATTCTTTCCTTTGCTTCAATGATCAAATATTTTCGTGTGTCACCATACACACCCATGATGATGTCTTAGAAGATCCCAAAAGCCTTGAATCTCCATAAGCCATTTTTCCCCCATACTTGTATCATCTTTAGAAGCCATTATCAAACCTTCGAAGTTATCATCTTGTTTCGTATCAGGATTCTGGACATTGGTGCTTCTATAAGAAAAATATGGATGATCCTTATAGCCTGGATTGTAAGTGTTTAGAGTACAGATTGTTCTTGTAGGCCTAGAATGCACATACTTGCTCTATAGGACTATGACATGACTGAGAATTGTGGCCAAATGATTCACATGAATCGCAGAAGGGATCATTGCCTCCAGAATGGGTATACATAGCAGCTATAAACATCGATGGAGAAGAGGAAGTGCTAAACATATCAAGTTTTTGGCTTATAGCATTGATCTGTGAAGCCAAACTCTCATACTTGTTATCAAAAACATGTTTTCCACCCTTCTTCGAATGTCCTCTAAGATTGCCAAACTGTGAGCTATGAGTAGCAATTTCATCAATCAGTTCATATGCAGCATTGGCCTCTTGGTTCATGAATCGACCATAGAATCCAACAAAGCTCTACTCTTATTGCCCAAACCATTGTAGAACGATTGAACCAAAAACCACTTCTCAAGCCCATGATGAGGACACATTCTCAATATCTCCTTGAACCGTTCCCAAGCATCATAAAGTGACTCATCTGACTCCTGACTGAAATTAGTAATTTGGCTCCTCAATAAAGCAGTTCTCTGTGGAGGGTAATACTTCCTCTTAAAAGCAAGAGCCAAGTCCTCCCAACAAGTGATTGTAGCCATATTAAGATCATTCAACCAGGTTCTAGCTTTGTCCTTCAACAACATTCTCCTCCTGATGTAGTCCTTAGATACATTTTGTTGCTTGATAGTATCACAATAATGGAGGAAATTTTGCAAATGTAAGTTCGGATCCTCCTTCAATGTCCCTGAAAATTGTATTGAAAAGAGCCGGTTTCAATTCAAAATTAGCAGCATTAGTATCAGGCACTGAATAACCCCCAGCCATAGACTCTGTATTAGGCAAGGAATACTCTCTCAATGAACGGGCCGCAGGTGGCGGCGATGTATAGGGTTTAAAGTGGACTCAAAAAACTGAGACAAATCAAATATCGTCTCCTCCACAGACCGAGGGAGAAATATTCGGCGTCTACTACGTCTCAACCGCTTCAGAAATACTTGCTTGGGCTCAAGGAAAATGAAAATATCAGGCTCGTGGTCGTTTTGCATAAACATGTAAACCTGCACAACATGAAAACTCCGAGCAAAGTTGGGAAACTGCCTCAAAGAACCAAATAGTTCTTTGAGACTAAGAAAAATAAAAAGGAAACAGTAAAAACCCGACTAACAGAATAAAAAATTGCCTCCCCGGCAACGGCGCCAAAATTTGATGAGACTATCGTACACCTATCAAAAATACCCGGACAACTCTAACTAATGTAGCTAGGGAAGTAGGGATCGAATCCTCAGGGAAGCGATTAAACTCTATTAGTTCTAAAAAGCTGAAACTGTATAAAGGGCCTTGGTTGAGAATTATCGATTAACTAATTGACTACTAATTAACTACTAATTAACTACGGGAAATTTCGGTGATTAAAACTAATAATTAAGGCCTAGGGTCATTCGGGTCACCAAGAACAAATAATGGATTCACTAACATAGAACATTCAATCTCACAATTATCGTCAAATTAGGGCTCACTAATTCTCTTGAACTTAGACTCCCTCAAAACTCATCTAGCGGCTCTCGCTCATGCCTAGACTAATTCCGCCTATTATTCAGTGGTCTTATTGTGGTATTCTTATCTCTCGGCATCAAATTCGACAATTACCAAAAATTACAACTAAATCTGTGCACAATTCAATTGTAAACAAACAAGCTAATAATAGGAATTTGACTACTAATTGCAAAACCAAAACAATCTAAGTTAATTAGTCCATTAATTATTCAAGGCTTCCCGAGCCCAAGAAAACTAACTACTCACTCATGATCATAAAAACTAAAGCAACTATAGAAAACAAAACTAAAAAACATGATCATAACTAATGAATGAACAATAATTATAAAGCTAGAATTAGAACAAGAAATTAGGGCATAAGAGATTAAGGAAACTAAAACTAAAAACATAAATTAAACTAAACATGAATCAAAGAAACTAGAATTGAAGATTGAATAAAACCTGAATTTGTATTAAATTGAATGATTGAAAGAATTCCACAAAAATCACCTCTTGAGAGAGAAAACTAAACTAAACTAAACTAAACTAGGGTTTTTAGAATAATAGAATGCATAATGAAAACCTAGGGAAGAGTTACACTAAGTACTAAGTCGAAACAAAGGAGGAAAAATCGAAAAAACACGAACTGAGTAGCATGCTCGGGCAGCCCGGGAACAATGCACTCGACCCGGGCATAATGCATTTTGCCCGGGCACACTGCTAAATGGCCCCCGGAGCTTCCGACTTCGCTCGTTTACTTCGTAACTCGACTTCTATGCTTCCCAAAGGCTTCTAAATCACATCCTAGCTTCCTTTTAGCTTCTCAAAGTGGTCAAGACTCTTACTAACTTGCCAAGGGATAAAGTGAAAACCAACACAAAAGCATCGATTCCTGCAATAAATGTTAAAGCAAAGCAACCGAAGTTAGTAGAACGAGCTGAAAAGAGACTTGTTAGAGCCAAAAACCAATATAAAATGGGGGCAAATAATGAATATAAAATGAACTTATCATCGCACAATAATATATCATCACAAAGTAACATATTGTAATACCCCATATTTTCACGTATTTTAAGAAATTATTTTTGTACGTTGTACGTGTAATTTTAATATTTTTTATTGAAAAGTTGTATTCAATAAGAATATTAAACAAGAGAATTTAAATAAATTTTAATTAAAAAATAATTATTTGTGTTGATAAATAATATTTTATGTTTTCTAAAATATTTTGAAAATTTTCTAAAAATAGAATTTGTAAGAGTTTCCTAATTTATTTTAAGGCAAGGGCATAAAAGTATCTTCCACTATTTAGGATAATTATGGGCTTCACCAAATCCTACTTTGGGGCCTATAAATATCCTTTAAAACCCAGTTTTCAGATTTCATCTTTCATAAATGTGATTAGGATTCCAAAATTTAGAGAGAGAGAAAGAGAGGAAAAAAAAGAGAGAGACGAAGAGTCCGAAAAAAAAAGAAAAAAAAAATTCTTGCTTCGGTTTGGTGAGGAAGAAGAGAAAAAAAGGTTGTGTTGCTTTCGCCGGAGCCCGCCTGCAGCCTCGGCGCCTCCTCGCTGCCGGCCACCTGCTCCCCTTGTTCGGTATTTTAGAGTACTTAAAAAAATTCTTCTTTCTTTTTGATTTAATTTTTCAAATTCATGTTTATATTTATGTTTAATCATGTTTTTATAAGTTTCAATCATATTTTATGATGTTATGATTTGTTTTAAAACATGAATTAATATGTTGTTCATGAAATTTTAGATTAGGGTTTATAAAGTTATGAAAGTCTTGATTTTTATGAGTTTTAATGATTTAAACTTCAATATTATGATCATGAATTGTTGTTGGGTGAATTTAGGATGATTTTATGAAGTTTAGATTGATTTTTAAAGGCTTTAAATATAAAATAAATTGTTGTCCAAATTTTGTAATCATGAAATTAAATTCAATAGAATAAATATTATGAACATGTTTTGGCTTATGAAAAATTATTCTAAAGCATAGATTGGTTTCATAATGATGTTAGTAGATTGTAAAAGAGTTTGGTGATGAGTTTATAATGTTTTTATAAGTTTTCCATGTGTTAAAAGTTAATTAATAAATCTGAAAATTTTATAAAAACAAGTTAAAATAAGTTTTAAGTGTTCATATTATGCTAGTATGATTACATATTAATTCTATAATGCTACATATGATTTTTAGTATGTTTCATGAAGTTTAAAAGTGATTTTAAGCATGTTTAACATGCTTTAAAGATTTTGAAAAGTGAATAATTAGGATTTTAAAGTATGTAATTAGCATAAATTCATCATATAAATTAAGTAATACTTTGTATGGTTGATTTGTGTTGTTTTTGAGGTTCTTCAAGGACTTTTGGTTACTTTAAATTGCTGTCCACTTTTCTAAAGTGACATAAAATTTATGTTGACATTTTATAAAGTGTAAATAAGTCCCAAAAATCAAGCAATCTTGCAATAGAAAAATTTAAGTGAAGTATGGAATTGAATAGAGACCATATAAGGAATGTTTTGGACAAGTTTCCAATATAGAAGTTAGTTTAGAGTTGTTGTAAAACTTAGTCAACAAGGATTTAATTTAGTTTCGATTTTCTTTATGTAGGAGACTTTGAATTAGTCAACTTTTTGAAGTTGTGGCGGAGCACCACTATTTCACAAGGTACATAAGTGCTAAAGACAAACATAAGAATTAGAATTCATGCTTGGATGATCCTTTATGTTATGAAACATTGTTATGGTTGTTTGAATTATGAATTGATGTGCATGACAAGTTTTATTAGAAGCATGATTTTATATTATTTTAACATTCCATGTTGATTAGCAATATATATTTTATAAGATTGAATTGGAATGTTATGATCAATTTAATTTGGCCAATAGCTTGTTAATAAAGAAAGGAAGTTATTTTAAAGTTGGTTAGTTACTTAGTCAACAAGAAAGGTAGTTGTAAATTATTTTATTCATATGATTAAAAGGAGTTAATGAGGAAATATTTTGTACATTTTTCCACTCATAGTTTAAGGAGAAAGTAAATAGTTTGCCACTCACAGTTAATGTGTGGTAAAGGAAGTTCAGTTTAATTAAAGGACACATATGAGATTATTTTTGAAACACCTTAAATTGAAGATAATTAATATTACTTGCTTGTTTTGATGTATGATTTATATGATGTTGTATGTGAGTCATAACATTGTTAAACCGGTTAATCACGTAAAGTGTAAGAGGATTTGCATCAAAACTTTTGGAACGTATATACCTTGAATATGAACAATTGGGGGAGTCGTATGGAACAGTGATCTATGTCTTCTAATTGGAGAGCAAGACGTTATACTCTTTTGTATTTTTAATGCGCTGGAATTCCGTCACTTTATGTGACATAGGTAATACCTTCTTGGAGTTGCTCCCAAGTTGGTGCCCCATAGGGCGATTTTAAAGAAAAGGAAATAAGTTCGATGCAGAATCCAAAATTTTAAATATAATAATTAATTTGTTGAGTCTGTGCACGGGTGAAAGGTTGTCAAAGGTAAGTTGTGTGTATGTTTTAGTTCATGTTGTTTTGTTGCATAGTCTTTAGTAGTTATGTACTCAACTTTGCTGACTGTTTGTTTTGTGTGCATGACTTTGTCTTGGACTTGGCCGTACAATGACCCACTTGTTGGTGAGTAGTTGTCTAGAATAAGAAAAGCTACAGGTACTAGTGGGCATATGTCATTTCATGTTGGGTTAGAGTGAGAGCGCTTGCTGTGTAGTTTGTAGTTTTAATTTTATTGCTTATGAAGTACTAATAACCTTTATTTGGATGATGTTTTATTTTTGGTTTTTAAGGGCCATTAAAATGGTTTTGAAGTGTAATAAAGTTTTAAGTTGGTTTTTATTTTGGATGTTGATTTGAATTTGGTTTTGAGACTTGTTTTGAAGTTTAGTTTTAAATTGGTTTTGGTTTTAAGACTTCCGCTGTAGTACTTTGATAAATACCTTAGTCGTTATCACGGTGGCGGTAATACTTTGGTTTTTCGGTCATTAGGAGTTTTAATAATTATAATTATTTAATCTTTATAATATGTTTTCCGGAAAAATATAGAGTAGAATCTTAGGAAATTTCAGGGTGTTACACATATCATCAAATGGAGATCATCAACAACAATATATAAACAACAGCTATATCATTACCAAACACACATATATCATCCAAAATCACCACACATAAGAACATAGCAAGGTCAAAAATAAAAATGCAAAAAAATCATGGCACATAATAGGGAGAATTAAGATCAGCTCTGTTATTTAAGAACTGAGGATTCTCCTTTTTAAATCGAGCCCAATTATTTGGATCTTGAGTTTCATCTGAATCATAAACTTTCAATGATGGAGCTTCATTTGTTGAGAAAGCAACACGATTAAGGCTTCTGCTTGTGTTACATCTTCTCGCCGTCGACAAATCATAAGGAAGGTAGCCTGGACGTTCAGGCGTGTCTTCCACCACTAGATCGTAACCATAATCAGCCAAATCATCATTTTTGGGAGTGTTTGGGGCTATGGTTGACCCAAAGGAAGAAGAGGGTTGTGATGATTTATTTTGTTGTTCAGTTATAGTTTCAGTTTCGATTTTTAAAGATGCTTTTTCGTCCAAAACAGGGGAAGGAGGTTGAGATGGTTCGTGATACCTTCTCAATCTCTCCCAAAAATCTTGCAATTCACTCTCTGCAACTGGTGTTTCAACATACGAAGAGAAGCCAACATACCAGTGGCTAAAAGATTCTTCAGGTGGTGGATAATTAGGATCCATGAAGCAAGAAAAAAGAAAAACGAAGAGACAAACCAAGGAAGAAGATGAACAGTACCAACGAAAATGAAATTGGGGTTTTTCAGATTTGTGGAGATAACAACACAAAATTGATACCAAAATGTTAAGAAAAATGAACAGATAATTAAAATGCAATTTTTAAGGGCAAATGGTGAATAACCACAGCAAGATCTAAGCAAGAAGGAGGAAGAAGAAGAGAGAGAGGCGGAAAAGCAGGGTTTTACAGAAGAAAAGGAAATAATGCAAAAGAGAGAGAAAGAGATGTAATTAAAATGGGAGGGAGAGGTTAGTTGGGGTTGTTTAGGGTTAGCTAGGGAATTAAAACCCTTAAATCAGTAAAATGAGGGCATTTAGGTAAATATCTTGTGGGACCCACTTTCTAAATACAGTAATGTAGCAAGTAATTTGGTATTTCCGTTTATGGTATATATAGCTAGTAAATAAAGACGAAGGGAGTAGTTCTTACTGTTTCTTTAAAACTCTAACGAAATAAAATATAAGACACAATAACGTCATCGTTCAACAGGCTGAACAGGTCGTTCCCGTGTACTTTACTGATCAATCTAGGGCACTGCATCATTTAAACAAAAAAAAAAAAAAGATGACCATCTAAACATTAAATAAATATCAGCCAATGCAATATTAATAATTTAATGGTATACATTCTATAATATGTACGAATGTACTCGCATACTTTATAGTAAAAACACTAGAACAAGTACTTCTTTGTTATTTACCAAGACCACACAGCAAATATATAAAAATTACCTTCTGCAATGGTTCCCTATTGATACCACTCTTGCGTTTAGGCATAGTGAAACCTCCCAAGTTGACACATACAATAGTTGATTGACCGAAGTTTATGCTGCACACAATTAGCAGGAAAACCTAGGTTATTAATCTAATCCAAGATAAAAGGCAAAAACATCGATATTCCATTCGTATTATAGTACAGTTAATATATTCACCTTATAAATTAGGCTGCGAATTTTGCGTTGCAGAAAAACGACTGCAATACAAATAAAATCAGTGAGCTGTGTCTTATAGAAACAATTTTCTCTGCAAAAAAAAATAAAAAAAATAAAAAATAAAAAATAATCAATAGTCAATTTAATATATATATAAAGTAGGCATTTTTGGAGAGTTTTTAGAGCGCCACGATTAGCTATTTTGGAAAAAAAAAAAAATTAGTATGTATATTTATCCAAAAGTCCAAACTAATAAAAAAGATTATGTATATTAATCCTATGTAAAGAAAAAAGAAAATTCTTATATATACACCATATATATACATTTAACATACAATGTGGATATCTCATTATCTCTAATTATGTATAAGCAAAAATTATAAAAAAGTATATCATTAAAAAGTAGAGGCTGAGACGAATCAAATAAGATCTCATATTCATATGTTCAGATCAACAATGTATTTGGTCAAATTGTAGCAATTAAAAATTATAAAGGTAGAGTCTTTATAAAAATTACATCGTATAAAATTAGTTAATCTCTATAAAAAATTTAATAAAAGCCCGTACATTAGGAGCGACACGTGAGATTTAATTAATTTAAACCAATTATGTCCAAGGTTATTAATTTCCTTTTGATTTAAAATGGGAATCGAGTACAAGATAAAAATCTAACTACCATATTACTCTGTAGTTAGTAATTTGACTAAGAAACCATATGTCGAATTATTGTTGGCCGCAGATGTATATAAAGAGATGATTATACAATTATTTGTGATAAACAATTATAAAGGGAATCAATTGGTAATATGGTATGGAGTATTAGCTTATCCTTAGCCCTAAGGACGTTGATTTCCTTATAGTAACAAAGTCATAATACATACTTACGGAGCACTTCACTAAGGGCCTGTTTATTTCAGCTGAAAACAGTTGAATTGAACTGAAAGTTTTTTATGAAGGAATAATGAGTAGCAAAATAATAGAAGAGCTGAGCTGAACTGACTGAACGAAGCTGAGCTGAACTGTTAAGCTGAAATAAACAGGCCCTAAATATCTCAATCTCAATTAGGCTTCAATCACCAATCTTTAATTAATTACCAAAACAATTACTTTGTAGGATTTTGTGTTTGAATTTTAATCCGTAATTATGTTAGGTCATTCTTTAAAATTTCAATCACATTCCACGTTTGTGCCAATTTTTTGATGAGTTATCACGACATCATCTAGGTATATAAGGTTTTATTTTTCTACTACGTTTGTTTCAAATTAGTTGCAACAATCGAGTATTATTTGTGAGATATAATATATTCAATTATTGCAACTAATTTGTAACGGAGGTCATACTTCGTTTTATAATTTGTAGAGCGTGACATTGGATTTTATTTTCCCTTAAATCAATATGTCCAATTAAATTAATTCATTTAGAATGTAAAAATTGCTCATTCAATTTTTAAATGAAATAAAAAACAGTTTCGAATCAAATAATCAATTTTATATTCATCGAGAACATTAGAAAGTCAATCAAGATAATATTAGTCCTTAATTAGATAAAAAAAAATTGTTATTTATTAAATAAAATGAGTTAATCTTTAAAAATAAAACATTACTAGCCTGTGCATCGCACGAGTTTCAAATCTAGTATTATACTGTACTAAAAGAGTAGCGGATCAATGTGGAGCTAACTAATGTCACTCTATGATTTGTTCCTCTTTTTATGTTATAAAATAGTTATGGGTTTTTCTAAATTATACCCTAAAGGTATTGACTTTTCTAAGATGTATTCAAAGATTTTCAGATTTGTCGGTTGTAAACCTCAATTAATAATTTTTGTTTAAACATTAATTAGTCTGTTGACTTAGACATTCGTACTGTTGTCAACTGATCGTTTTTCATTTTCTAATGAATTTATTTTTTCAACTTTTAGGGAAATTTTTCCACCATCAAAACTAAGGGATTTGGCATTATAAATCTCCACATATTGTTTTCCTCCATTATTATTATTATTATTATTATTATTTGCTTAAAACACTTATAAAATGACTTCCCAGTGAGTGAAAAAATTAATTAACGACAAGACTAATGGCGAGCTAACAATTTAGTCACCATTAAATAAAAAATGATTAGTTGAGGGGTACAACTGAGAAATTAAAAACCCTTTGGGTAGTAGGTACACCTTAAAAAGGTCAAATCCTCATATACATACTTTGATTTACTTTCCAAAATCATGCATATTTTGAGCATATTTTTATCATATGCATACATAAAATATCATTACAATAAATTATGCATCTTTACATTTCAATTGTGACCTTCAGGTACACCTTAGAAAAGTCAAATCCTCATATACAAACTTAGATTTACTTTCCAATTTTAAGCATATTTTGAACACATTTTGAGCATATGCATATCCAATTTAATATTTCAACAATAATCTCACATCAAGTATTTGATAATATTTGATAAAAACAGTTTGTCTCTTTTTTTCACCAACTTACATCCCTATAAAACTATTTATTCTAATGTACTAATTTATATTAATCCAAAAAATAACAAAGATTTGATATTCTAATAAATACTAATTCATTCTACAAATCAACTACTATATATAAAACGCCAAGCACCTTTTTCTAAGCCACCACATGGCACATTAACGTGGAAGGTAATAAGGCTTCATAGTTTTCCTATGTGGCATACAATAAGAAGTTGCCAATGACATGGAGCCACATGGACTCCAACATGATATGTGTGTTTACTGTAAAAAAAGCCTAAGAAAATGTTGATCATTGGATCATTGCTCGAACTTCCTACAACAACAGCAAAGCCTTAGTCCCAAAATTGATTTTGGGTCGGCTAGACATGAAGCAATATGAGGAGCCGTGAAAGTCATCAACAGAAATCCTCTTCCTCCGATCTTCCCTATTGGTCATTAAATTTTTTTGAAGCCCCAACACCCTTATATATCCACTAACAACCTCCATCCAAGTTTTCTTTGGTCTTCCTCTACCTCTCCTCCGTCCCTCTTGTTGCCACCCTTCCAAGCTCATTACCGGAGCATTACTCAGTCTCCGTCTTATATGATCAAACCATCTTAGTCAATTTTTTTCTCATTTTATCTTCAACAGTAGCAACCCCCAGCTTCCTCCTGATTACCTCATTTCGTATTTTGTCCTTTCTTGTAAGCCGACACATCTAAAGTAGCATACACATCTCTGCCAAACTCATCTTATGGAGGTGGTAGTACTTAAAAGCCCAACATTTGGTCCACTAAAACAAAACTAGACTAATGGCTTTGCAATAAAATTTTCCCTTCAATTTATTGGGCACACCCTAACCATATAAAACACTAGAAGCTCCCTTCCACTTCAACCAACCCGATTTAATTTAATTTTGTGGCCCACATCCCTATTCAAGTCAGCGTCCTATTAGAAAATGGATCCTACATACCGAAGAAATCAAAACATTGAACAGTCTTTTCCATCCAAACAAATTGAGTTTGTGGTCCTGTTTCTTGTCTTGTCCCACTAAATACACACTCCATATATTCCTTCTTACTTCTAGTCAGCTTAAAATCCCGTGATTCCAAAGTTCTTTACCACAATTTCACCTTACTTTTTAATGATTCTTTCGATTCATTGACTATCTTGTCATCCGCAAACAATATACAAGATAAACACAATGACCGTGGATCTACTTATGTGTTTGAGTAAAAATGTGCAATGATTTCTAATTTGCATAATCAACTACTATATATTACAAACACAAAGAACATTATTACAATCCAACAAGTGGCACCTTCTTACAAATAATGATAAGGCGCCACTTTGGTTCCTACATGGCCGCAAATCACATCATTAGACTTTAAGCTACTTTCTGTTAACCAAAGGGAAATCAAGCAAAGCGTCACACTGCTCATAAAATTTATCAAACAATAATAATCCAATCTAATGACTATTAATGATACTCTCCATCAATGATGATTGATGCTTAAAGTATCGTCTATAATATTCCCTTCTCTTATAATTGATTAGTTGTTGTTATTATAGTAATATAGTTGATTCATCTCCTACCTTTAATTTTCCTATTTAAATTTTTGTTGCCTTCTTTTGTAAGTTTGTCTATAACTGAATAATCTATTTGCCTTTTCCATTCAACTATTTAACCTCACTAATTTCTTTTGGAATGGACGACATAATATTTTTCTCCACAAATACTCTATTTTGAGATTACAATGAATTTTTTTATCAATGCCAACCCTCTATAGTGGGCTAGTGGCATGAAATCATGAATGATGGGTATTTTCCTTTAACCTGATTAGCAAATTTCTTATCTTTTATATTAGAGGACCATATCAGTTAAAAGTTTATACTAAAGAATAGTTTATATATTCCGTTATTATAATCAATGCCTTAATATCCATTTGTAATTCTAGCTCGATCTACTAGTAATTCAAATTTGTTGCTATGTAAGGATCAATTAGATAATTAGTTGCATGCATTCATTCTTGCTTAGTGTGTATTACAAGTATTAATTATTGCTAGACCTATGTCTATTAGTGGAGAAGCTATTGGTTTTACATCTGAATTTTCTATCGTTTGGAAAATTTACTGCTCTCATTTCCATATATTTTCTCTTGAATATTGTGGCTGCTCTAATCATCAATTTTATCTATACAAACTCTAGAATATGTTTCATTTTTACTCAAATAGTGTCATGCTATTATTTAGTTACTTATTTTGTATATGTGTTTGACTAATTGTGTTTACGGATATTCGGTTGCTAGGCGTGGTAGACGTGTGGTTAAATAATGGATAAGATTTTATTCACTCTGTAACTACATCATTAACATGTCCATATCGTAAGAAAAAACAAAGATGCGTGACATTCTAAATTAAAATAGGGAAGGATATATATGTATGATAATTTGTTATTGGAAAAATTGTCATTTACCATCTTTTAAAAAATATTTTTTGTGAGTTACTACTTTTTTTTAAAAAAAATTGTGGATTACCACCTTAAATGAAATATTTTTGTAAATCAAGACCCCTGATCATTTTATGGCAAATTGTCCACCGGATTTTTTGTTTGACTCAGGTATGTTTGATGTTATTTAGTATTTTTTTGTTATTTGCACTCTTATTTTCCTTTCCTAAACCCACAATTATATTCCTACTCTATAACTCTTTCACTCACTTCAGTCTAAACAAAACCATTCAAGCTAAGTTCTTCTTCAATCACCATCAATGCAAATTGCCCAGCTGTACCATCACCGCCCAGCCGCCGCCGTCACCCGATCACCGCTACCAACCATCATCACCACCCAATACCACCACTATTATCAACTCATAGTAAAACCCCAAATTTCGAAATCCCCACATTAAAATATCAGTCAAAGTTCCCATTTATTCCTATTCAAACATTCAACTCTTCTACTAGGCCGACAAAAGTGGTTAATGAGAATTGATCCCGGGAGGATCCTTTTCATGGAGTCATAGAGGACGTGCTACTTAAATCACTTTCACTAATTGTACCTTCATTATACATCTAACTATATTGTTAGATTCTTGATACCTTGAAGGATCAATCAATCAAGGACGTGAGGTTATTGTGGACAATGTGGTTGCTATGAATTCATAATTCCTTGAATCCTTGATAAAATAAAATTGGCTTTTATTAAGACTTTTTTTTGGTGCTTGTGAGCCACAGGCCGACAAGAGCGGTTGATGAGAATTGTTTCCAAAAGGATCACCTGAACCCTAAAGGGGATCTTTATCCACTTAAGTTACCCCTTACTCTCAGTTTTTATCAAGACAACCACAGGAAAACATGCAATTTAAAAGCACAAGTGTATTTGCATGACATACGTCAAAGCAACAAACTAGTTTAAAATAATTAAGGAAAAATTGATTCTAATAAACCCACATTTTACACATTTGAATATATCACTCCCACCTTTCGATTATCTCACAACAGCCCCACCTTTATGGCTTGTTTTCTTTTATTGGTCCTTATCGGTTAATAACTTAATTAGTAGGTAATTTATACACGTGGAATTACATGATTGGTGGAGTGCTTTTTTTATTAAACAAAAAAAAATTGAACAAAAAAAACTGTATGAAACCAGTTTATTAATTAAAAAAACAAAAAGAAATGAAAAAATTGATTATGATAACTTGAAGTTCAGGTTACCGGTAAAAAGGACCAATAAAAGAAAATGAAATATAAAGGTGGGATTGTTGTGAGATAATCCAAAGGTAGGATTGTTAATTTCAAATGTATAAAAGGTGGGATTATTAGAATCAATTTTTCCAATAATTAAAACAACTAATTAATACTGATTTATACTAGCTATACAAGGAGGAAAAGAAAAATCAATAAATCAATAAATTCATCAATTATCAACACCAACAATTCATCATAAAAAAAAAGAACCTAAAATCAACAAATCAAAAGCCACGCCATATAAACTCATTAAAAAAAAACGAAATTCATATAAAAAGTATATATATATATGAAATCTAAACTAACCTGAGAACAGAGGAGACGAGTGATGAATATGGACGACGGGCGACAGTTCTGGTGGTGGACGGTGACGGAAGAGGAGTGAATGGCCTATGGAAAAGAAAACGACGGGGTTTTAAAGAGAATTTTTTTAAGTGACGAATAAATATAAATATGTTATAGAAAATAGAGTTTAATAGAGAGTATTTGTAGAAGAGAATAAAACCTACCTCCTTATTCAGTACCAAAAGTATATGTATATATATACAAGCATTAAGGGTTTCCTGTAGAGTAAACCCTAGTATTCAGAATGTTCTAGATTATACCTAAGGGGTATAATGGACATCCACAAAATAACAATATTTTATAACACTCCCCCTTGGATGTCCATTATAAAGCAAATATACACCATTTTATAATGCGCATTTGCAATGCTGCCTCATTAAAAACCTTAACAGGAAAACCCAGTGGGAAAAACCATAGCTAAGGGAAAAAGAGTACAAAGCGCATTGACTCCCCCTCATGATATCATCCGTTGAGATCCTTGAGACGACGTAACCCGATTTGATGAACTAATTTCTTGAATGTAGCAGTCGGAAGCGCTTTGGTAAATAAATCTGCTAAATTTTTGCTTGAACGAATCTGTTGGACACTAATCTCACTATTCTTCTGAAGGTCATGGGTAAAGAAAAACTTTGGCGAAATATGCTTCGTCCTGTCACCTTTAATGTACCCTTCCTTGAGTTGTGCAATACAGGTTGCATTGTCTTCATATAATGTAGTCGGATCTTGTTTTCCACATAATAGACCACAATCTTTTTATATGTGTTGAATTAGAGACCTTAGCCATACACATTCTCGACTAGCCTCATGAATTGCTGAAATTTCTGCATGTTTAGAAGAAGTAGCAGCAATGGTTTGTTTCATGGAACGCTAAGAGATTGCGGTACCACCATATGTAAATACAAATCCAGTTTGTGATCGAGCAACATGAGGATCTGATAAATACCCTGTGATAAGTTGATATTTTATATGTATTTTATCCCCGACCCCGGTTGATTCTTAGCTCTAATACGGCTCTTTTGAGCCATTTCTACTAACTTTTGCTATTTCGAGTGTTTGTTGTGCTTTTTATTAGATTTTTCAGGAATCGATGATTTGTCGTTGTTTTCCGAGCCTTTTGAAGCACTTGAAGAAGTTAGTAAAGAGTTGAAGTCATTTGGGAAGCTAAACTGAAGACTAGAAGTGTTAAAACGAAGAATTAAAGAGGCAATTAAGGAAGAACGAGCGAAAACCGAGAAACGAAGCAACTTAAGCTACCCGCCCGGGTCGGAGCCGTGTGCCCGGGTGAGGGTTGCACGCCCGGGTAGCCCGGGCGGGTGGCTCTGAAGGCCCAATTCAGCGAGTTTCCCCTTGTTTAGCCTAATTACTTAAGTGTTTTTCTCCTAATTTGTGATATTACGCCTCTTATTATTTTAGAATCCTAGTTTTACTCGAAGAATTCTCTCAAAAGTGTAAAACTCTATTCAATCATTCAATCAATAATATTTAGGTTCTATTTTATTCTCAATTCTTGTTTTTAGTTATGTTTATTATTATTTTTAATTTATGTTCTTAATTTTCGTAGTTCTATGCTTAGATTTAATTTTCTTAATTTTTGTTAGTTTTGTTTAGTTAAATCATGTTTAGGATTTTAATTACTTTCATTGTTTTAGTTTCTGTTTCTTTAATTATGAAGTCTGACGTAGTTCCTTTTCTAGGACTAGGGGATCCATGGATTAATTTGTGATGTGTTGCTCCTAATTATTAGTTTAACTATTAATTTGCTTGAATTCTTATTGTCAATTACTATTGCTTTCAATTAAATACTGGCCAGGTTTAGTTTTTATTTGATATTGTTGAAATCGATGCCGAGAGGTAAGATTACCACAATTAGATCATAAGGCGCATAGGCAAATGAGTCTAAGTGACGAGAGCCATTAGAGGAGTTTTGAAGGGGACTAGATTCGAGAGAAATTAGTGGACCTATTCAAGGAAATTGATATTAATTAATTATTTGTGTGCAATTTCGCTGGTTAATCTGTGGTGAACCGATGTCCTAGGTTAGTTTATTAATTTTCCTTATCAATTAGTTTATAATTCTAGTTAATTTCTTAGTCACAATCGTCCACTCAAAGGCCCTTTACACGGTTTAGACTTTTTAGAACTAATAGGTTTAATTGCTTCCCTGTGGATTCGATCCCTACTTCCCAGCTTATTAGTTTAGATGGTTAGGTTATTTTTGATAGGTGTGCGATAGCCTCATCAAATTTTGGCGCCGTTGCCGGGGAGGCAATTTTTAATTCTATTAGTCGGGTTTATCCTGTTTTTCTTTTTTATTTTCTTAGTCTCAAAGAACTTTTTAGTTCTTTGAGGCGGTTTCTCATCTTTGCTCGGAGTTCCTATTGTGCAGGTTTATAGGTTATGCAAACCGACCACGAGCCTGACACTTTCATTTCCCTGAGCCCGAGCGAGTATTTTTGAAGCGAGTTTGAGACATAGTAGACGCCGAATATTTCTTCCTCGACTGTGGAGGAAACTGTTTCTGATTTGTCTCAGTTTTTCGAGTTCACTTTCAACCCGTTGTTTGAAGGTTTTTAGAGGTCGAAATGGCTCCGAAGGAGAAGGACAGGTAGAGGACCACCACCCCACCATCGCCACCTGCGGCTCGTTCGTGAGAGACTATTCCTTGCCTATACGGAGTCTATGGCTGGAGGTTATTCAGTACCCGATACCGATGCTGCTAACTCTTGAACTGAAACCGGCTCTTGTGAATATGGTTGAAACGAAATCAATTTTCAGGGACATTGAAGGAGGATCCAAATTTCACCCTTACAAAATTTCCTACTACTGTGATACTATCAAGCAAACAGAACGTTTCTAAGGATTATCATTAAGGAGAATGTTCCCATTTTCAATGAAGAGACAAAGCTAGAACCTGGTTGAATGATCTTAATATGGCCACAATTAATTGTTGGGAGGACTTGGCTCTTGCCTTTCAAGGTAGTTATCCACCACAGAGAACAGCTTTATTAAAGAGTCAAATTACTAATTTTAATCAGGAGACAGATGAGTCACTTTATGATGCTTGGGAACGGTTTAAGGAGTGTCTCTTATACACATCTTCTCTTTTCTTCCCCCTCTACTAAATTCTTATAGTCTAATATGTTTAATTTTAAAAATGAAAGTAACTGTGGTCATAACTCATAAGGACGGATATTGAATACTTCTGATGGATGTGTGACTGTGTATATATGATTAACTGATTAAGTGGTTAGTATTGGAGAGCATGCATCCTGCCTTACCCCACTATTACCCTACTTTAGTGTGAAAACTGTAAATTGCGTACTTGTGATGAGATACTATGGATATGTTGTTCTTGGTCGATTGGAACTGCTGTAGTAGTGGCTACTGAGTTACTGACACTCCTTTCCCTATCNTCTATAGCTGCACTTTCGGGATGTACTGATCCTTTCTGTGATTCCTTTGGTTCGTTCGGTCATAGTTTCCAGTCATGTACCAGTTCAGTAGAGCAAGTGTGTGCCTTTCAAGCCTATAAGAATAACCCATATTCCAATACATATAATCCAGGCTGGAAGGATCACCCATACTTTTCCTACAAGAATAACAGCAATGTACAGAATCCTCAGCAAGCTATGCCACCTCAGCAGGCACCCCAGCAGATGCAGAGATATGTACCACCACACCCACCAGGTTTCAGTAGGCCACCACTATCAGCACCACCAATGCCAGTTCAACCTAGTGGAGAAATCTCAGAGTTGAAAAATATGATGTTACAAATGCAGAAAAATATGGAGGCAATGCAGGCTCACAACAAGCACCTGGAGACCCAGATAGCTCAAATTGCACAATCAACTGCTCAAAGGCAACCAGGCCACCTTCCATCACAACCTACACCTCCAGTATCACAGGCATCACAGAATCCCCCGAGGGACCATGTCAATGCCATCACTTTGAGGAGTGGAACTGCTTATGAGGGCCCGGAAATGCCTACTGATGATGTTAATTCTGATGTTGCAGGTGGAGCTGAAAAGACCAGTGATGTGGTGATTGAAGATTTGGAGACAGTTCCAGCTAAGGAAACTGAAGCACCTAAGGAGAAGGTAGATGACACATCGATTGATACGATCCCGAGGTCACAGGTTAGGTTACCCTTTCCGAACAGGGTAACCAGGAGTAAGAATGATAATCATTTCAGTAAATTTTTAGATATTGTGAAGAATTTGCAGGTTACTGTTCCATTTACTGATTTGATAACTCAAATTCCTACTTATACTAAATTTTTGAAAGATATTTTAAGCAGGAAACGTGAGTTGAATGTGGTGGAGACCGTAGCACTTACGGAGGAGTGCAGTGCCATATTGCAAAACAAGTCACCACCGAAACTAAAGGACCCGGGAAGTTTTTCTATCCCTTGTAATATTGGCCCACTGTTCATTGATAAAGCACTATGTGATTTAGGGGCCAGTGTCAGTGTTATGCCTTTATCTATTTGTAAAAAACTTGATATGGGTGCTTTAAAGGTTACTAACATCACTTTACAGATGGCAGATAGGACAGTGAAGTACCCTAAAGGTATTTTAGAGGATGTCCCGGTGAGAGTCGGAAAATTTTTTATTCCTGTTGATTTTGTTGTGTTAGATATGGATGAGGATGCTCATATCCCAATTATACTTGGTAGACCTTTCTTACACACTGCAGGTGCTGTTATTGATGTCAAAAATGGAAATTTGACTCTTTCTGTAGGGGATGATAAAGTCACCTTTAATTTTAATGCTGCATTGAAAAATCCTATAATAGAACAATCATGTCATGCAATTTATACTCTTAATGAAATTGTTCTTAACGACTTGCCTCGGTCCCCTAAAAAGGATCTTCTGGAGGCTCCTGTGTGTTTGGATACTGTTGCAGGTGACGAAGATGGTGTTACTAACAAGCTATGTCAGGACCAAAAGAAAAGGAAATCCCGTCCCAAGAAACATCGGAAACCTCGAAAACAATCTTCTCATGCTTGTAATATGAATACGAAAAATGATGAGGTTTTTAACAAGGAACGTGAAGCATTTGAGCAACCAATAATTCCTAATTGCTTTGATTATTTAACTAAATGTGGTTCACGTTCACTCTTCGATCCTCCATGAGCTATGAGGTAACATGGTCAAGCTAATGACCTTAAACAAGCGCTTTGCGGGAGGCAACCCGTAGTTAGTTTAGTTTCTTCTTTATTAGTTTTTCTTTCATTTTTATTTTCTTAGTTTAGTAGGGAATCTAGCTCATTTCTTTATATTGGTAAGGGGAGAGTGAGGTACTAATGAATTGTTCAAGTATTTCGGTGTGATTACAGGTGAAATTTAGGTGAAAAGAAAAAAAAAAAAGGCGAAAAACTTTAAAAGTGGCCATTCGCCCGGGTGACCCGGATGAACAACACCACCCCGGGCGAAATTCCTTCGTCCCGGGCGCGCAACCACATTTCCCACACTTAGTTTTTTTTCATTTTTTTTCAAAAAAAAAAAAAATCCTCCCTTAGCCATACGCCGGGTGACCCGGGCGAGCAACCACTACCCGGGCGCGCTGCTCCCAGCCCGGGCGTGTGGCCTGATTTCGTTTTTTTTATTTTTTTTCTTTTTTTTCTCCTCCTTTCCTTCTTCCCACGACCCTCTTTTCTTCTCCTTCCTTCCTTCTTCCTTCTCTCACCTCTCATTTTCTTATCTTCACTTTCTCTCTCTACAAATAATTCCTCCATATTTTCTCTAACTTCTCTCTAACTTCTCTCTACTATATCTCACCCATTACTCACCCAAATTCACTCAAATTTTCACCAAAATTAATCTTTTTTCCATTCTCTCTTAGGTCCCCACAAAAATTTTCACTTTTAACCACTTTCATCTCACACCCACTAATCACTACTCCATAATCTTCCATGGCACCAAAAAGGCAACGGGTTGGAGAAATCTCCAGAGGCGAACCACGAGGGCTAGGACGCGATCCTACATATGGGTTAGTTGCTTTTGGTTCCCAAGAGCAAAAGGTAAGATTCGAAAAACTAAAATTAAGGCATGTGACCCCCACCCGTTTCATTGATCACCAACTATTGCATGCTTTAGGTATTCATAATGAAACTGAAGAATTATTTCGTTCTATGGGTATGCATAGTTTCTTTGGTATGGATGCCCCAACTTACCCTGACATAACATATGAGTTTATGTCAAGTTTTGAAATTGACAGGCCTAACCCCAAGGCACCTGTTAGGGGTGTCAGCTTTAGAATGTTCAATGTAGATCGTTATGAAACGATCGAAGACTTTGGGGCAATATTTGGTTTGGCCAGTTGGGGGCGTGCTAAACCCCCAAAGGGCTTTGATGATGTAGCTTGGTGGTATTCTTTGACAGGTGTGCATCTGACCAACTGGCAGCATGCAAAGGCCAATTTAATCCACCAGCCTTCTGCTAGGATCACTCACCGTTTTCTTGCAGGAACGGTATTTGGTCGGTTTGAACAACATGAAGTTCATACCAGAGAGATGTGGTGCCTGGGAAGGCACTTAGTTAAAACTTCATTTCCTTATCGTCTTCATCTCCCCCATCTATTTGCTATGCATCTCCATACCCAATGTAAGACTTATACTGGTACCGATCGATTTGGTGAGCCTACCATTAACAATATTGTTTTTGGTGGCCTTCTGACTTTTGTTGGCAGGTACTATAAGGCGAACTTTGAGTACGGGAGGACCCCTGCTGTGGGGTCCCGCTACTTGGATGCCGCCTACCTCAACCACTGTGATTGGCTAGATTTGTGTGGTGGGGGGCGCATCAGATGGTACATAGGACCATCTAAGGGAGTTTCTGTTACCCTCCCTGATACTTCACTGACCGGGATTGGCTGCCTAATCAAGCACAATCCTATCTTATAGCCTCTGGATGGTCGTCTTGCAGGTTCTTCTGAAAGGTACTTCAGGGACATGCGGGCCGAAGCCAAACCCCCCAGGCAGCACCCACAACAAAACCAAAAAACCCCCACCGAACCTGCCCCGTGGCAGGCACAAGATTGACACCAGCTGCGAGAACAGTTTTCAAACAACTTCCAGATACTAAAGAGGCTAGCAAGTGTCATTGTGGATCGGTTTACTTTTACCACTTTGAGGCAGGATCATTGTCTTGCTATTTGTACCGATCTACGACCACTAGTCTTTTTGTACCGGCGTAGTGCCCTCCGCTGGTCCCCACCGTTCCTGGTACCACCTCAACCCTGGAGAAGGGACCAGGGTGGAGCAAGAGGAACAGGGATCGGCAGGCGCAGGTGCATTTGATGGGATGATGATTGATGATGTGGAGTAGTGCCAGTGAGGGGGACACTTGACAACTTTCCTCCAGTCTGACTGAAGGAGGAGTTCCCTACTTCGTCAGCATGAGGGACATTCTGTTATGAGTCCGGCTGGGGGAGGGGTAACTTTATGCTTCTTAGTTAGTTTTACTGCTTCTAGTGGTAAGTTTTATTGCTTTATTAGGATAGTCTATGGTTTTTGTACTACTTGTTAGAAGTAGGAGTTTACATATGACCAAAAAAAAATGTTATGCTTTCATAATTTAGTTTCTTTTGATTTTTGTTAGTTAACCTTAGGTTGATGATTGATTGATTGGCTGATGACAACTTTGTGGAAATGGGTGACTTCCCCTGTGACCCGCATTTTTAATTTAAAAAATGTTTTGATTGATTTGGGGCATGTGATGAGTTTTGTTTTTGGGGGATTTTGGGAATTGCCAACTTGGACTTGAACCTGACTTTACAGCTTGAAACGATTGCTACTCTTGCATTAAACCATGTGTAGAGTAGAGGCTTGTTGAATGTGTAATTGGGAGGATGTGAGCCGCCTACATTTTTCTATGCTTATTTTCTTTCATGTGTGCTTCGTTCCTGGTGCTTGTTATGATCCATGTTTTGGCTTTTGACTCTAGTAGCCTTGGCTTGATTTGTACGTGCTGCGAATGATAAAAAAAGGGCATTCATTTCTTTTAGGAGCTTTAAGATTTGAGGCATTCCTTCACAAAAATTTCCCCTTGGTTCCTTTATTTGAGGCTTTTACCCTCATTTGCATTTTAGGCCACATTACAACCATTTGGGCCTTGTTCTAATCATTTTATATATGCCCAAGCTTCGGCTTGGGGGAGTTGGAGGAGGTGGTTTGTGTTGTTTGTTGCACTTGATTGGAGGGTTTGTTGGAGGGAATTGGAAAAAATGTCGAAAAAAAAAAAGGTTGTTATTAAAGTTTATAATTAGATCTCACATTAAGGCTCTTGCATTACCAATGTCTAGCTAGGGTGAATGAAGGAATTAAATGTTATTACATCTTTGATTGGCCTAGATATTGGTATGTGTTATGATTGGCCTTGAAACATGTCATTAAGAGGTCGTGAGTCTAAATTTGAAGAAAAAAAAAAAAAAAAAAAAAAATTCTTGAAGTTGAAAGAAAAAAAAAAAAAAAAAGGAAGAAAGGAGGAAAAAAAAAAAAAGGAATAATAGAAATGAAAAAAATGCGAAAAAAAAAAAAAAGAGGGAAAAATTTGAAAAGTGTGAAAAAAAAGAAAAAAGGAATTGTGGATAATTTGGAGGCATTTTGAAAATTGTAAGTTTTAATGGTGTTTGATGTGACCCCCATTGTGACTGGTTTGATGTTGGAGTGATGTTGGAGATGTTGATTTTGGAATCTAATTGCTAAACATGCGGAGATAGCCGCATTTCCACCACATTTGTCCCAAAATTCTATCCTACCCATCAACCCCTAGCCACGTTACAAGCTCATAAAAGACCTTTTTGATCAGCCGTGTGTACAGTGAATATTTTAAGTGTTTGTGAAATTGAGTCAAATTGCCCCCCCCACAAAGGGCTAGGGAATATTACTTGGGCAATTTCGAGTCGGGACTTTCATAATAGGATGAGTGATTACCTTTAAAACACTTGCATTGAGGTGTGAGATGTTGGGTTTGGGTTCTCAAATTTGCATTAAAACACTTATTGCATTTGCAATTTTTTCGGGGATAAGGGTGAGCTTCCCATTATCTAGCCTCAATTTATGTGTGGAGTGACACCGAGTGAAGCTACTTCTAGTCATCGACTCTTCATTTCTTACATGGTGGCTATGATTTTGATTTTTATTTGAGGGAATGGCGGGTCAAGGGGAATTTTGATGGGTTGGGTGAGGATCTTGCAACTCGGAATTGGCTGAGTTTAGTCGTGTTTTGCAAACGTTGTTAAAAAGGGGTGGAAAGTCATTGTGTGCTTAG
Organism: Suaeda aralocaspica; assembly: GCA_016808085.1. Lineage (NCBI taxonomy): Eukaryota > Viridiplantae > Streptophyta > Magnoliopsida > Caryophyllales > Amaranthaceae > Suaeda > Suaeda aralocaspica. Next base: position 355,318 of record PYUH01000332.1, on the reverse strand, counting down.
TTGTTTGCTGAGGACAACGCAAAAAGGTTTGGCTTGGGGGAGTTGATTAAAGTTGATATTTTACTATGTATTTTATTCCCGACCCCGGTTGATTCTTAGCTCTAATTACGGGCTCTTTGAGGCCATTTCTACTAATTTTGCTATTTCGAGTCTGTTTGTTGTGCTTTTTATTAGATTTTTTTCAAGAAGAATGTCTTGATGATTTGTCGTTGTTTTTACGAGCCTTTGAAGCCTTGAAGAAGGTTAGTAAAGAGTTGGAAGGTCATTGGGAAAGCTTAATAAACTGAAGGCTGGAAGTGTTTTTTAAAACGAAGAATTTATTTAAAGAAGGCAATTAAGGAAAAGAACGAGCGAAAAGAGGGGGACAAAAAAAAAAAAAAAGAAAGAAAAAACGAGAAACGAAAGCAACTTTAGCCTACCCGACCGGGTCGGAGCCGTCTTGTGCCCCACGGGTGCGGGGCTGCACGCCCGGGTTAGCCCGGGGCGGGTGGCTTGGAAGCCCAATTCAGCGAGTTTCCCCGTGTGTTTAGCCTAATTACACTTAAGGTTTTTCTCCTAATTGGTGAATTAACCGCTCATTAATTATGTAGAATCCCTAGTTTTAACTCTCGAAGGAATTCTCTCAAAATGTTAAAAACTCTTTCATCGTCACAATAATATTCAGTTCTATTTTAGTCTCAATTCTTGTTTTTAGTTATGTTTTTATTATTTAATTTATGTTCTTAATTTTTCGTTTATTCTATGCTAATTTAATTTTCTTAATTTTTTGTTAGTTTGTTAGTTAAATCATGTTTAGGATTTATTTAATTACTTTCCATTGTTTTTGTTTCTGTTCTTTAATTATGAACGAGTTGGTTCCTTTTCTAGGACTATGGGGATCTCATGAGATTAAATCGTGATGTTTGCTCCTAAGTTAATTAGTTTAAACTATTTAATTGCTGATTGCTTATTGGTCAATTCTATTGCTTTCAGTAAATATGTCGGGGTTCATGGTGTATTGTTAGTTTGATATTGTGAAATCGATGCCGAGAGGTAAACAAGATTACCAACGATTAGATCCATCAAGGGCAATAGGCAAAAACGAGTCTAACGTGAGCAGAGAGCCATTAGAGAGAGTTTGAAAGGGGGAAAACTAGATTGCGAGAGGAATTAGGGACCTTCTAATTCAAAGGAAATGATAATTAATTAATTTATTTGTGTTTCAAATTTCGCTGGGTTAATCTTGTGTTGAAACCGGATGTCCTAGGTTGTTTAGTTATTAATTAATTTGTCCTTAATCAATTTAGTATAATTCTAGTTAAGTTTCTTAAGTCACTCGTCCTCAAGGCCCTTTACTACGGTTTAAGACTTTTATCGAACTATAGGTTAATTGCTATCTTCCCTGTGGAATGCGTCCCTTACCTTCCCTAGCTATATTTAGTTAAGTGGTTGGGTATATTTTGATAGGTGCGATAGCCTCATCACCCCGCATCTGCAAAACAAACAACTAATTCTTCTTGGGAGTTGGGGTAAAAAGAACCAAAACCTTTATCTTTCGTACTGTGTAGATAGCGAAATATATGCTTAACCCATTTCCAATGCCTTCGGGTAGGACATGAGCTAAACCTGGCTAAATAATATACATAGGAATGATTAGGTCGGGTGCTGTGGGCCTAGCAGGTACATCAGTGCTATTGCACTGAAGATTGGTTACTCTCAGGGACCAGAATCTCTTCAACAATATTTTCCCTGCAGGGCGAAAAGGATTCTTTATCAACCATCTAGTGACTTACAACATTGGGGCTCTTAACGATGGTTTATCCATATAAAATCTTTCTAAACAAGCACCTGTCTCTGTGTAGGTGTTTGAAATGCACAAGGAGTCCTGTCTTTTAGGGTGATTCTCAATTGTAGCCCTAAAAACAAATTTTGCTTACCAGATCTTTCATTGCAACACCCTTTTTCATAGTATTTTCCATGTTATTGAAATCTCTTCTAGAGGTTCAGATATAATTCAAATCAGGTAAACAAGAAGCAAATAACCAACTCACAAAAACCTGACCCACATTCTTATATAATACAAGGCCTAAATAGGGTCATTTTTATAATTTTCTTTCCACAAATATTCAACTAAGGCGATTGTAGCCACTTGTATGGGCCCTGATTGTTTCAATCCATAAGGGATCTATTTAACTGTAATACAATTGTTGTTCTCGAGAACATACGAAACCAGTTGCTTCAGGCAAACTTGAAAAAACCTTCCGGGCGGATTTCATGTTTATATATCACCTATCAAGTGGGCGTATAAGTACTGTTAACAAACATCCTTAGTCGTTAAATCAAGTCCCAGGTCTATTGCCAGGTAATTAAGTATGTAAAGTGGTTGGCATCCACAACAGGAGAATACGTGCTCCTCAAAATCAATACCAGGTCTTTGTGAGATCTTGTGCAAACTAAATGTGCTTTGTGTCTCCACAATTCACCCTTTATTTCTTTCTTTCGCACAAAAAGTTCCCATTTATATCCCACTGGTTTTACACCTTCACAGGTATACTAACTACTGGCACAAATACTTCTCTCTTGCAAAGTGATTTTATTCTGCAACATTGCTTCTTTCCATTTTGGCCAATCATTCTCTTTTCTACATTCTTCGATGGACTTAGGGCTCATGATTTCCCTTTTGTCATTCATAAACATCAAGTGTGCTACATTATATGGAAAAAGCATCATCGACGTCGATTTCATTTCGGTTCCAAGTTATTCTAGACATGACATAATCTGTTGATTGAGACTCTTCATTTTGCAGGTACCTGAGGTTCTTCTAGAACACTAGATCATTGTCATGGCATGTCATGGTCTCTTCTGAGATCCTCATGTATTGCTTCCTCAATCTGGCCAATACTTATCATGCCTCCTTTCTGTTCCGAGGATTCTTTTTTGGAAACTACTGGTCTAACCACGCTTCAGGCGTCTACCTTTAGATCATGCAGATGTCCTTTCAGGACATCAATCTTGATAGGGAGCCATTTACAGCGTGGTATATATATGTGACTTAGTTTACTGCTATTTAGTCAGAATGCGGTTTGCAAATTGGATTGATAAGCTTTCGTTAAAGTAATTATCTTTTGTGAACTTCCAACACACAGTATTTCGAGTGCGAGGATCAAGGTGATTAATGATGATTCATTCCAACCAATTTTCTTTTTCCAACTGCTTGTTCTCTCCCCTAATGCTGGGGAAAAAAACTAAACTCGTTAAAGTGACAATCTACAAAACGAGTAGTGTAAATAGATCCCCTGTTAATGGCTCTACGTATCTAATTATTGATAGGGATCAAAACACGAGCATATATGCCCACACTCCTCTGAAGACCCATCTTAAGAGCGTTGTGGGGAGCAATTGGGACACTACACAGCACATCCAAAGTTCTTAGATGGGAAAATATCTGTGTTTCCTGACCAAAAACCAATTGTGACCGGGAGAACTTATGTTTACTGGTTGGCCTGATGCGAATTAGTGCGTACAGCGTGTGTAAATAGCATGTCCCCAAGCAGAAATCGGTAGATTCGACTCCTAGTAAATGGTCTAGCAAATCAATTGAAGACGTTTAATTAGTGATTCTGTAAGACCATTTGTGTATGAACATGTGCTACAGGATGTTCAAACATTAATTCCAATAGCCATACGATAATCATTAAAAGCCTCTAAAGTAAATTCACCCGCATATCCAGACGTATATTTTTAATAGGAAAATCTGGAAATGTTGCTCGTAATCTTATCAATTGGCAAAGTAAACTTCGCAAACGCCAGGTTTCGGTGGATAGTAAGGACACATGTGACATTTAGTCGATGCATCATATATCATTTAAAACCATAAAATATCTAATGCTCCCACATGGTGGATGTATTGGTCCACTCTAGTCTCCTTGATACGTTCAAGGAAAGAAATAGATTCATAATTTATTTTCGTTGGTGAGGGCCTAATATTAAAATACCTTGGGAGCAAGCAGCACAAGAATAATTCATTTTGAGAATCTGCTTGGCTCTCTCAAAGGAATGTCCATTGTGAATTTTCAAGTATTTTTTCGCATCATTGATGAAAACGGGATGGCCTAAACCGGTCAGGCATGCCAAAATATGAAGCTATTCTATAAAACTTTTGGTTACAATAAGCATATGTCTCAAATAATTAATATTTGTGTAGTACAAACACAATGGAGAGTACAGATAATCTCTCTAAAACATGCTTAGTGCCTTGGGTATACTCGTAATTTGAAGGAATCATTATTTCCTTCACTTATGGTCTCAATTATGTGTAATCCATCCGTTTGACGGGATTCTTAACTTTTTGTCGTATTATTTCTTGTCTTTTTTTTGTTTCTTTTTTTTCATCCTCTTCCCGCTTTCTTTCTTTCTGTCTCCCCTAGCTTGTTATCTTTAAAAACTCAATAATTTCTTGAGAAACTAGGGGGAAGTACAAAAGCATCAATAATTTCGACTTTTGTTCCCCTAGCATCAATTATAGTTTGCTCTTCAGGGAGCCTTCAAAAAAGTTGTACTACCGGACTTATAATAGTACTCACACTTATATTATTGATTCATTCAAATAAGAAAAAGATCTTTATTTTTAGGGATGTTATTCTATGAGTATTTGCACTATCTGCTAGGCATATTTCTTCACCATTTATTTATTGTTAAATAATTGGAGCTTGGAAGAAAAAGCATTCAATGTCTTCCAATAAACTAATAGAAAAGTAAATAAAAAACATATCCTAAAATATCCAAACATCAAACTAACCTAAAATTAAGATTAAAGTAACAAAGTCTTAAAAGCACAAAACCAACTACTGTACTATCAAAGTTTATGGCATTATATAAAAATAACAAAACCAAAGTAAATAACATAAATTATTCTAGCTAAATTATGAATGTAAACTACTAAATCTTTATTTGCTAATAGTCATAATTGTTTTTGACTTAATTATTTCCTTCAGGGGTGGTGAAGAAATCTGCAACCTCCAGGTGAGTTGTATCACCATTATCAAAATCACCTTCACTATCTTCATATACCAAGTTAGTCTCCACTTTCTTTCCTTTCTTTTTCAGAGACTGTTGATAAAGGTCAACAAGATGCTTTGGTGTACGACATATACGAGACCAGTGGCCCTTTCCTCCACAACGGTAGCATATGGTCTCACTTTTAGCCTTCTCATGCTTTTTACCACCATCCTCATTGTCCCACTTCCGATGAGAATATGAGTTTTTGAAATGACCACCCCTACCTCTATAATATCCACGACTTCTTCTGCGGCCATGACTTCCACCACGACCTCGACCACTGCTGCTGCCAGGGCCTCTATTGTTAATTCGTATCCCATTGTGGGATGCAGCATTCACTTCAGGGAATGCAGTAGAGCCAGTTGGCCGTGATTCATGAATTTTCAATAAAAGTTCATCATTTTGTTCAGCCACTAGAAGACAAGATATCAATTCAGAATATTTTTTAAAACCCTTTTCACGATATTGTTTACTCGATAAGAGATTATCCTAGTGAAAAGTGGTATATGTCTTTTCCAACATATCCTCATCAGTTATTTTTTCTCCTCATAATTTCAGTTTAGAAGTGATTCTAAACATGGCTGAGTTATACTCACTTACTGATTTAAAATCTTGTAATCTTAAATTAAGCCATTCATAACGAGCTTGAGGGAGGATAACGTTTTTCTGGTGGTCGTACCTTTCCTTTAAATTATTCCAAAGCACCATTGGGTATTTCGTAGTTAAATATTCTGTTTTAAGGGCCTCATGAAGGTGATGGCGAAGGAATATCATAGCTTTAGCTTTGTCTTGACTGTTTTCTTGATTTCCTGTTTTGATAGTTTTTCCAAGACCTTTTGCATCTAGATGAATTTCAGCATCCAATACCCAAGACAAATAATTCTTTCTAGTAATATCAAGGGCCGCAAATTCAAGTTTTGCTAAATTTGACATAGTTCGCTATATTATAATAATATTGCAAATTAGAAACTATTATATAATATAATAATATAATAAATACATATATGCTAAGAATCGATTAAAATTGAGTCAAGAATCAGTGGTAACAAATTTAGTGGATTTGTTTTTCTTTTATATATATATATATATATATATTTATTAATAAAAAGAATATGGAATAAGTGATTATTTGAAAATAAAATAGAAGTTATATACATCCTAGTAACTATGATCTTAGTAATTACAGAAACATATATGCCCATACAATGATTATGGAATATACACAAGAATTATGGAGTATACTATATAGTAGTGTTAAACCTCCGGCCTCAATATTTCTCTTCATCTGTTGAATAGTGCATATAAGTATATGTATGTATAAAGCTTCAGAGATAGCTATATTCTAAGTAAAAAGATATGATCTACTATATCTTATTATTGTCTCAGATCCAAAGGCCCTTTTTTTTATATTTTTTTCCTTTACTTTTATTGTTATTTTTTATTTTTTATTCATAATCTTTCTTCATCATAACAACTCACAAACTCATCATCACATTATGTATTATTTTGAAATAATCGACAATAAACAGTGATCTAATCAGAGCTTAATATTTTCATTTAAATGTTGACATCAATAACATAATTACACAATATTGAACAAAAGAAATATACTAAATAACAATCCTATAACAGTTATCCCAATGTAAAATCAGAGGAAAAATCAAGAATTGGTGAATCTAAGTATTTTATCAACCTCAAATCAATAAGGAAAAAAAAACAATAATTTTATATTGAAATAATAGCAATTTTCTGATAACAAATTGACGAAGGATAATTAAAAAGATGATTATGCACAAGTTCACATCATTATAAGGACTAAATCTATAAATTAAGTTTGTTTAGGTAATTAATCAGTAACATCAAATCAAGAATATGATTAAAGTGTCACTTCACATAAACAATCTCAAGCATAGACTCAGTGCATGAAGAATATTAATTAAGGAATCTTTTAATCTCATGTGCTTCCATTATCTTAGAAAATTTCAGATAAAAAAACATGGCACCTTCTAGTTAGTTCGGTTATTATTTGTTCCACTATCCTCAAGAGATTTGTTTGGATTAAAATAAGTATCAAGCAATTGGGAACAACAAAATTTAGTTAAACAAGATCATGCGATAGACTACAAAACATGGAATTTGTGTTTCGTTAATCCGGACCATTTATTATTAGCAATTAAATGATAATAATAATAATAATAACTTAGCAATTTAAAACAATACGAAGTAACGAATAGACGTAGTTTACCAACCTAATCGATTTTAATTCTTCGACACATTACAGGATTACCAAATAGGAATAATTAATAAAGGTCATGTGAGATCACCGATCAAAGTCAAAGATTCACAGAGTTGTGCATTAAAATAATTATGTGAAAATATTGATATAATGCAAAAGTAATTGACCAAGGCACATAAGACTCCAAATATAACAACAAAAAGAATATGACATATAAATTTGTGAAGCGCATGAACATATTCATATCACAATATAATACCACGGAATTACGCCATATAACACTGACCTTTATCTTTTATGAGTTAACGGTGGTTTTCCGTATTTAGCTCAATCTAGTAAAATTTCGTGCTGATAACGTGTTACAGAAAATAGGGTTTAATAGAGAATATTTGTGGAAGAGAATAAAACCTACCTCCTTATTCAGTACCAAAAGTATATGTATATATATACAAGCATTAAGGGTTTCCTGTAAAGTAAACCCTAGTATCCAGAATGTTCTAGATTATACCTAAGGGGTATAATGGACATCCACAAAATAACAATATTTTATAACAAAATACTGTAACTTTGAATCATGTTATATAAGTAACGAAAAACACAGTCATAGGACTTTTTGTTTGTTTCTTGTTTATATAAATTTTCCATATATGTAACTTTTAAAATTGTTTATTGAGAGGTGTAAAAAAGTAGATGCACTAAGTAAAAAAAAAACGGAGGTAGTATATGAACTTTTATCGCTTATTAAGCTTCAAATCGTCTCTTAAAAAAAAATAAAAAAAAATAAAAAATAAAAAGCTTCAAATCAAAATGAATAAAGGAACAAAATTGCTTCGTGTAATTTTCCCTTGCTTTTCTAATTGTTATATTACATATTGACTTCAATCATTATTCATGTAAGTATCTCGACTTTATATAGCTTAAAACATAGTTATATGAGATCTTACTTGATTGGGTAAAATGTGTACTATCTAACCACATTTTTTGTAATTTTTACAAGCTCATAGCTCAACATATAAACTTTTTACATTGTATGAAAAGTGAAGGAGCAATTCAATGTTAATCAATACTACCTCCGTTAATTTTTATGTGCAACTCTTGAGCTTACACGAAGTCCTAGACAAAATTTCCTAATGACTAAATTAGAAAAGTAAGGGTAGTAATTAGGAGAGAAGAAAATAGATAATCAACACCAACCCATTACTGGCAACACCACAACAACCACCCCCACACTGACACGCCACCACAACCACCGAAACCAAAACCACTAACACGCCACCACATCCACCCAAACACATCCACCCAAACCACTGAAACCCCCAAACCAAAAGTACCACGTACATCCACCGAAACCACCTCACCAAAACTACCATAACTACTGAAACCAAAACTATTAAGGACAACTAATGATTGAAGACGAAGATAGTGATGGTGGGTTTTATTAGATCGAAACCAAAACAAAAACCAAAGTAAAATAAAAATCCTAGGGGTAGTTTCATTAGATCGAAGACAAAGATGGTGATGGTGAGTTTTTGTGGTCTTCAAGACAAAGATGGTGATGGTGGTAGTTTCATTAGATGTTAGAAAACTTTGAATAATTATGGTGCTTACTTAGGATCACAAAATGTAAAACAACAAGGAACCTTCGAGGTGTGAGATCACTATCCAAAAAATAATATTTCAACCCTACAAGAAAGCACGGGTTCACGAAATTTGTTTTTGAGATACAACGAAGAACAATTACAAATATGCTTTCTATATTTGTAATTCAATGTAAATCAGAATTTTATTAGTTGTAGTGATAAACTTTTTCAGAGAAAAAAAAAATTTGATGCATAAGAATGAGAGAAAGTATATGAACTTCTATTTTTTCTTCGCCATCCAACCATATATATATATATTATATGTATAAGCATAAAAGAACACAAAGATAAACAGCAAAAACTTCCAAAGTACGGATCAAAACCGCTAAGTAAATGCAAAAACGCTCCAAGCTCACGAGGTGCAACCAGACCTTCGCGAGGTGTGACGAGTCTCTGACCTCGTTGGCTGTTTTCTTGCTTCGCGAGGTGCGAGCTCCTTGTCGCGTGGTGCGACGAGCTTCTGCCTTAATGCTCGCGATTCTCTTCTTCAACCTTGATACTACTTAGCTTTGTTGTTTATACTTTGTTATGCTTTGATTCTTTAATTGATACAAACCACCTTATCCTTATGAAACAATCAAAGAACTTGGATTTAATCAAATATGTAAAATAAATTGTTCAACAATCCTCCCCCATTTAGAATATATAACTATGATTATTGTATTCACATCATCATTACAACAACAATCATATGCATAAATGAAGGTGTACAAAGACTTGAACTTCAACTTAGTATAATACATATTCCAAGTATCTATATCCACTTGGTGACAATTAACGTTCGAACCAAGTAATACTTAATTGAAACTTGAAGATATTATACACATAAGATCAACTTCTAATTTCATTATTTACTTGACACTTTAAAGCCATGTGTCTGTATCTATTCATAAGTACATCAAAGCCATGCTTAATAGCTTCTTGAAGCGGACAAACTTTGCACTTATATAGGTAAATCTCTCATAAAACATGCTCCTATGACTAAGCACAATATCAAGAGATTTATTAAGAAAACACAACCTCTTAACATCACAATACAGTGAACTTACCTTGGATGAATTAACAAGTTCTCAATCATCAAATAAAGAATTTAATCTTGTTGAACTTAAGACCCAATATCTTATTGGGAGTTAAGTTGAGATTTCTTTATTTATGATTTCAAAGGGCTCCAATCCTAAACCGATTGCCATCATCTTAACCGTATCTCTAGCTAATGATTTTGTGAAACAATCAGCTAGATTGTACATAGTCCGTACATAATCAATAGTGATAACTCTATTCTTGATAAGTTCTTTAATATAACTATGTCTTACACCAATATGTCTTGACTTACCACTATAAACTTGACTATACGCATTTGCCAAAGCAGGTTCATTGTCACAATATATCGCAATGGGCGATATTGGTTTTGGCAATAATGTAAAATCAAACATGAGATCTCTCAACCATTCAGCTTCTTTACCAGCTGCATGCATTGCAATGAATTCAGAAATCATTGTAGAATCTGCAATAAAAGTTTGTTTCTTTGAAGCCCAAGAAACAGCACCTCCCCCATAAAGAAACACCCATCCACTTGTGGAAGAATGTTCTCTACTGGAAATCCAACTTGCATCAGAATATCCTTCTATTACAAAAGGATAACCCTTGTAGGATAAACCATAGTCAATGGTTTTCCTCAAACACCTAAGCAAACGACGAATAGCTTGCCAGTGTTGCATACTAGGATTACTAGTAAATCTACTCAATCGACCTACCGCAAAAGCAATATCTGGCCTTGTACTCGTCATTGCATACATTAAACTACCTATGACCCTTGCATACTCCAACTATGATATTGCATTACCATGATTAGGTAATAACTTAATACTTGGATCCATAGGAGTAGATGCAAGATAGGTATCATTACCATTGAATTTCTTGAGCACTTTCTCAATATAATGAGATTGTTTCAAAATTAACTTATTATTATCTCTCTTAATCTTTATTCCTAAAATGACATCTACTTCTCCCATATCTTTCATGGAAAACTTTGTACTAAGGAATGATTTAGTCATCTCAACTTGTGACAAATCAGTTCCAAAGATCAACATGTCATCAACATAGAGAGAAATTATGACACCTTGACCCTTGTCATCAAATTTGCTATAAATACACTTGTCCGAACTACTCAATTTATACCCATGGGAGAGTATAATTTCATCAAACTTTTGATGCCATTGTTTTGGTGCTTGCTTTAGCCCATACAAAGACTTTATTAATTTGCAAACCTTATGCTCCTGATTCTTTACAACAAACCCTTCCGGTTGTCTCATGTAAACCTCTTCTTCAAGCTCTCCATTCAAGAATGCAGTCTTAACATCCATTTTATGGATTACAAGCTTATGTATAGCTGCAATAGCTATCAATATCCTTATTGAGGATATTCTTGCAACAGGTGCATATGTGTCAAAATAATCATCACCAAGGTTTTTGAGTAAAACCTTGTGCCACTAGCCTGGCTTTGAACTTTTCTATAGTTCCATCTATCTTCTTTTCTTTCGGAAGATCCATTTGCACCCAATTGGTTTACATTTGGGAGGTAAATCAACTAAGATCCATGTATTATTCCCCATGATGGAATCCATTTCATCATTAATAGCCTCTTTCCAAAAAAGAGAATCTCGAGACTCCATAGCCTCTTTGTATGTTAAAGGATCATCATCCACATTGAAAACATATGGAAATTGATTCAAAACATTGTCTCTTGATCCTTCAATCAAATACACATGAAAATCCGGGCCAAAAGATTTTTCTTTTCTTGCCCTTTTGCTTCTTATAGGTTGTGATGAAGTAGATGCTTCATTCTCTATTTGAGATTGACCATCTAAACCTTGATCAATTGTTTTTTGATCAAATATTAGAACATTTGTACTTGGAGTTACATCCCTTGGTCTTGGAATTGATGAAAATCTAGTTTCATCAAAAACTGCATCTCTAGACTCTATGGTGGTATGAACCGACCAAAAGTCATTTTGTTCAATTACATGAAACCTATAGGATTTGCTATGTACTGCATATCCTATAAAGATGCATTCAACTCCTTTTTCACCAACTTTTTACGTTTGGGTTCTGGCACTTTAACAATTGCCCTACAACCCCAAACTTTGAGATGACTCAGGTTTGGTTTTCTTTTGTACCATAGTTCATATGGGGTTACCTTATTCCTTTTCATGGGAACTCGGTTTAAAATATAACAAGCTGTTAAAACAGCTTCTCCCTAATAACCATCACTTAAACCCGAATAGGATAACATAGAATATATCATTTCTTGTAAAGTCCTATTCTTCCTTTCCGCTACACCATTTTGTTGTGGTGTGTAAGCCGAGGTTGTTTCATGTATAATACCTAAACTTTGGAAATAATTTGGATCAAAGTATTCACTACCTTTATCAGTCCTTAGCCTTTTAATCTTTTCATTAGTTTGCAATTCAACTTCATTTTTGAAGATTTTAAATTTGTCTAGGGCTTCATCTTTAGAAAACAATAAATATACATAACAAAACCGTGAATAATCATCGATAAATGTCACAATATACCTTTTGTTTCCTAAAGAAGGTGTGCTATGAAAATCACATAAATCACTATGCACCAAATTCAACGAAGAAGTATCTTTCTCAACAACATTAGGAAATGGTTTTCGTGTGATCTTTGTTAACATGCATGTGCGACAATTTTCAATACTTGGATCAAAAGGAGGAATCAAAGCATGTTTAGACATAAAATACAAGTTTTTATAATTAACATGTCCAAGCCTAAGATGCCATAAAGAAGAATTATCGTTTACAACACACACAGTATCTTTAACAGAATTAGAAATACTTAACTTAAACATTCCATCACACAAATAACCAAGACCTACAAATAAACCACCCTTAGATAATACAAATTTATCGGACTCAAACACCATTTTAAAACCTAATCGATTCAAGATTGCGCCGGAAACAAGATTTCTTATTAATTCCGGTGCATACACCACATCCCTAAGAATAAGAGATTTTCCGGAACTAAACAATAACTCCACTTGTCCTTTGCCTAGAACTTTTGTCGTAGAATCATTGCCCATGTATAAGATGTCTCCATTTTCAACCTCATTAAAGGTCTTAAATAAATACTTTTCTTTACATACATGCCTTGATGCTCTTGAATCGATATACCATGAACAATCATCCTACACACAAAGGATTTCGGAAATCACACACACATAATTCATAAGAGAATTAAGTGTAGATTGTGCACAAGTTGTACCTTGTTTGTTTTGGGATTGGCTAGTATTGCCCTTTCCCTTTTGTGACTTTAGTTTGCTCATCTTTTTCTTCCAAATAGTGCAGTCCTTATAATGACCCGGCTTACCGTACTCCCAACAAGCACGAATTGGTTTTTCACCATCAACTTTTGGTTTCTTGCCCTTGTCATCATTTGAGTTATTACTCCTTTTCTTAGGATTAGAACAATCCTTGGACATTCCATCTTCAATCAAATTAATGGAAGAAGAACTTGGATTTGCATCCTTTTGTCCATCTTGAAGACGGATTCCCTCTTCAATCCGAAGATGGGCACTCAAATCTTCAATATTCATATCATCTTTCTTATGTTTTAGAGTATTTCTAACATCTTTCCATGAAGGGGGTAGTTTATCAATTATTGAAGAGATAACAAAAATTTCATCAACATTAATACCATGTTGTTTGAAATTTCCTAAAATTCTTTGAATCTCATGGAATTGTTCCATAACCGGCCTACTATCAACAATTATAAAATTATTAAAATTACTCACAAGAAATTTCTTACTACTTGCATCTTCGGCCATATACTTAGATTCAAGATCATCCCAAAGAGTTTTAGCAAATTCATAATATTGATAAATATCAAATAAGTCATCGGACATAACATTGAGAATGTGACCACGGCATATGTAGTCATCATTTTCCCACTTGCTTCTTCGTCTAGTAGCCTCGAGTGATTCATTTTCTTTATCCATGGGCTTCGGAGTGGTCAACACATATGCAAAACCAAGAGAAGTAAGAAGAAAGTGCATTTTCTTTTGCCATCTACGAACCCAATTCCTTCAAACTTGTCCAGTTTGGAGAAATTCGTTGTCAACTCCTTGATTGTAGCCATTTTGTAAATATTGTTTTTTGATTGATAGAAAACTTTGAAAAATTATGGTGCTTACTTAGGATCACAAAATGTAAAACAACAAGGAACCTTCGAGGCGTGAGATCACTATCCAAAAAACAATATTTCGACCCTACAAGAAAGCACGGGTTCACGAAATTTGTTTTTGAGATACAACGAAGAACAATTACAAAAATGCTTTCTATATTTGTAATTCAATGTAAATCAGAATTTTATTAGTTGTAGTGATAAACTTTTTCAGAGAAAAAATAAACTTTGATGCATAAGAATGAGAGAAAGTATATGAACTTCTATTTTTTCTTCTCCATCCAACCATATATATATAATATATATAATCATAAAAGAACACAAAGATAAACAGCAAAAACTTCCAAAGTACGGATCAAAACCGCTAAGTAACTGCAAAAACGCTCTAAGCTCGCGAGGTGCGACCAGACCGTCGCGAGGTGCAATGAGTCTCTGACCTCGTTGCTTGTTTTCTTACTTCGCAAGGTGCGAGCTCCTTGTCGCATGGTGCGACGAGCTTCTGCCTTAATGCTCGCGATTCTCTTCTTCGACCTTGATACTACTTAGTTTTGTTGTTTATACTTTGTTATGCTTTGATTCTTTAATTGATACAAACCACCTTATCCTTATGAATCAATCAAATGACTTGGATTTAATCAAATATATACTCTAAATTATTCAACATTAGAAACGTTGGATAGATTGAACGTTGGCCGGCGAACGTCGGCTAGGGTGGTAGTTTGGGTAGAAGGTGGTTGGATAAGGAGGTGGTAAGGGGTACTGGTGGAGGTTATTTGGTGGTACTGGTGATGGAAGAATAATGGTGGTGGGGGTGATGGAAGAAAAAGGGTGGTAATGGTCATGGAATAATATGCAAGAGGGTGGTGATCATGGTGGTGCTTGGTGGCATAAGCAGGGTGATTATTAGGTTAATTAATTTAGGTTAGTAGTTAATAAGTTTTAGATTAGTAAATTAAGTAAGGTTAATACATTTTAATTGGGGTTATTTCAGGAATTTCAATTAAAAATATTACCAAAAAAGGAAACTTTTGAAGTGTTGCACATCATTTGCAACATCCCAAAAAGAAAGGTGGTGCATGTAAAAAGTAACGGAGCTAGTAGCTTTAGGAAACTTCAAAAGGTATGTTTCGTATTTCGTTTATTTCCGTTTCTTAAAAATAGCAAACAAATTTAACTTTGGATTCAGGATGATCACGACTCGATCCAACTCTTAAGTGTAGACGAATTTGCCCCATTTATAAGGTTTGTATGTAATTTTTTGAGGCCGAATATGTTTAGACTAAATTAGTTTCAATAATGTTAAATATATTATGGATTTAGATCTAGGTTCAAGTGTAAACGCTTTTATAAATAATAATAGTACACCAATGATTCACTTTGGTTTATCAATATATTTATTTTGAAAAAGGGAAATTATTGGAGTGTTACAAGATAGGTGCCAATTAACAACCTAAACTAACTGATAATAGCTTACAAAATTGAATCCCCGATGACTGGGGTGTGGAATAGCCACCGAAGGCCTTAAATGTGGTGTGTTGATTGGTTAAAGACATGCTTTGTAGAAGACTAAAAAGACGGTCACTATAAAAGGTTTTCCGTTTATGTGACTTGAGGATTTTTTTTTTTTTGGATAAGAACTACCTTATTGCATCAAAAGCTTAAAAAGTGAATGATTGTTTAATATCATCCGATGTACAATAATTATTTTACAATTAATTTAAACTTGTACCTTTTTGAGTTATAGTTGCATAAAATAAGCTCTAGTTACCCTTTTAAAAAGTGTTCTACCACTAAAAAGTCAAATTTCAATGAATAAATATAGCCTTTTATACCCTATATAATTGTTGTGGTTAAAATCCTCTCTGAAATTTAAATGCTTTTAAAGTTATTAAACAAAAAATAAATAAACCTAACTAGCCATTGTACAACCATTTTATGATTGTACACCGCGTGTATGCCATATTCTTACAATAGCAATTGTGCATTTGGATTACGCATTATTAAGGTTAGGGTCTGAAACAAATGTGTAGGGTAAATACAATACAAATCTCAAATTGAATCATTGTCAATTTGTCACGTTAACACAAAGATACAGCACAATTATGCAATGTCATTCAGAATATTTGTTACTTCTATGTCATGAACTCATTATGCAGATGCTCTGAACCATTAGCCAGTCAGTCATATTCCACATCTTGACAAGCCAAGCACCTTGCAAATGCTTATTTTATCAGTATTTTGTGAAATAAAACGATGACATAATGGGAGGATATCGAAAAGCAAAAATCAGCAGCAATGTTTTTCTACAACAGTAAAGCTTGAGACTTTGAGTCAGAAGATTTTAGGGCCACCCATGCAATACTTCATTAGCAACAGCAAATGTAGGAGCAATGTCAACTGGTACCTGTAAGCCATCAAAAGATCGAGTGGAAGTGGTGAAAAAGGAGGAACAATGGTAAAGCTAACAACCTAAAAAGGGCAAAAAATAAAATGTTAAAACCCAAACCAACTATATAAGCGCGTCAAACATAGGGTGTTAATAGGGTCGTGATCCAGTTCAATGCGATCCTTTTAGGTTGGTTATAAACTTGTAGATTGATTACAAATCTCTCCACCTAAACCTAACCTATCAATCAAACAAATTTAGAAAGCTCAACCCAAACCGAACCAATTTATTGAACAAGTTACCCGTTTAGCCTTTTCTTGTCCATTTCCTCCGGGGTTTTTTTTTCCCTTGCTGTTGCTATGCTTAATTTGAAGTGTAAATGTTATAATACTTGATACAGAGTAAAAAGTAAAATTTATACAATTCCAAGATTTTTGCACACATAATCCTCACAACTTAATTCTAAAAAACAAGAATAGGCAGACTCCCTATGCTTAATAAAATAGTAAGGCCAAATTCTTTTCAACTTAATTTAATAAAGGGGAGCTACCTTTTATATTAGCAATATTGTGGGAAACTATATTTTTATTAAAAAAATTAGAAGAAGCCACCTCCATAACACATTTATGTTGCGGTGCACTAACTCAATTCAATTTCTGGTCATTTTAGTCAAACTTTCTGCGATTACTACTGGTCATTGTATCCCTTCCAATATTTTCACTCAATCTCCACAATTACCACGATCACAACTTCCCAACCATCATATTCATCATTAAAGCCACCACACAATCACCGTGCTTACCTATATTGTTTTATTATCTGGTATTTTCAGGCATTCTATATGTTTCGGCACTTCAACCAAAAAAAATTTCTTATTTAATACTTCCTAGTTTCTTTTTTTACCGGAACCATGTTCCGATTTGGAATGCCGCAAATTATCTGCTCAATTCCCTTTTTGGACAATAAATTCTCTCCATCTCTCTCCTATCACATGGGTGATGGGTTTCCTCATTCCCTTTTCTCTCCATAAAATATGTGCTGACTCCAAATGGTGCAAGTAAAAAGAATAGAGGAAGTATTAACTGCCGATCAAGGAAGTAAGCAACCCCTTACATTAAATTTTCATACGACATACCTCAATAGTTTCTAATTTGTCTAGTGCAAGTCGTAATGGATCTGTCACTTTACAGTACTTCTGGAAGAGCGAACTAGCGGCATTTTTGTCACCGGTAGCTTGTATGGTCAGTATCTGTCTACTCAAGCTCTCAACTGCATCTTTAATCTTTTATCAGCAAAACAAAATGTATTAGATCTTTAGAATAAACCGAACATAGAATATTAAGTATATTACACATGAGTCCCAAACCTTATCGAAATTGACGCTAAATCTACCATCAGGATGCAAAACAAATGCTTCTTTCTCAAATAACCAATTGAATTGAAGTGCTTG
Organism: Suaeda aralocaspica; assembly: GCA_016808085.1. Classification (NCBI taxonomy): domain Eukaryota; kingdom Viridiplantae; phylum Streptophyta; class Magnoliopsida; order Caryophyllales; family Amaranthaceae; genus Suaeda; species Suaeda aralocaspica. The sequence continues at coordinate 337,367 of PYUH01000332.1, read as the reverse complement.
TCCTTTTCTGAAAAGAGGCCGATGTGAAAAATTAACGTATATCAAAAGCAAAAGTTATTTGTAACAATTGCTTAGCTAGCTTACCCATGAGCTTCATCCAGCCCAAAACGTATAGAACGAAAGCACCCCGCTAAGAAGGAAACATACATAGATTTGGACAAACTTGATGGAAGTAAATCCTGATTCAATATGAAGGCAGAAAAAGGAAATGAGCATGACAAAATGAAAATGTTAAGGAAGAATATTGTTTTGTTTGGGGTCTGTCTCTTCAGTTGCACCAAAAACGAATGAGGGAAACACTTATTGTGAAAGAATGGGAGACATTCAGACACATCCAATACACTTATTGCCAAACACAAAGCAACTTCACAGCATACTTCCAAAGCATGTGGAAAAGAGTTCATACAGTAATGATACAAAAAAATTGAGAAAATGCATACTTGTATTAAATTTAACCAAACTTTAATATTACTTATCTAATATTTCAGTAGATTATCTCATCTTGAATCTACAAATACGTTCTAGAGGATCAAGCTATAACGTGATTCAAAGGGAATATGTATAGTTGCCGACTGATTATGAAAGGCTTATTAAACTAGGCTGGTCAAGGAAGATATTTGATTTACAATAGCTTACCTACATTTTGATTTAATAGAATATGCAACTATATCAGAAATTCAACTATCACAGGAAAGTACATGGTTGAAAAACATTACTAGAATTATGGGTTGGTAACAAGAATGATACGTATCTTTAATGCACCAAACCAAATCCCTGATATGTTTCACTTAACTATCTTTGAGTGGGAATGACATGAATTTAGTGAGTAATTGATAAGTGTATTTTATTCATGTATTTTACCCCCTTTTCTAGTTTATTTTGACTCTAACTCATGCTCTTCGGAGCTATTTTTGGCCAACATTTGGTTGTATGGAGTTGTTTGTGCTTGTTAGTGACTTTTTGCAGGATTTCAGTGTTTTTACATTGATTTCGAGGCAATCATATGGGTTACAACTACCTACTAGATGCCAATGGATTAGAAGTGAAGTATTCAAGGAGCTATGATGGAGCTTGGAGTAACTAGAAGACGAGCTGACTTGATTTAGGCGAAGAGAGCGTTTCGCCCGGGTAGTCGGGCGGAATTTACTTAGCATTTTCAAGCAGATGGGGACGAAAACATTGATCGCGCCCGATCGGGCGAAATCGGGCGGTTTGCTAAGAAGGCCTATTTCACTCGTGATCGGGCGGCATTCGCCCGGTTTGTCGGGTGGTTTGTCCGTAGCCCGTTTTCTCCCTTTTTAACTCGGGCCAAGTACTTTTTATATATATAGCTATTGTTTTAGGTCATTTACACTAGATTAGACTAGACATTATTTTTTTCCTAAGGGTTTTTCATTCAATTTCTCTCTAGAAATTACTTTTGTCAAAACTTAATCATTCATTCAATACAATCCCAATTTCAGGTTCTACTTTATTTCTTTTCTTGTTTTTATTAGTTTGATTATGTTTCTTAGTTATAGTTGTTAGTAGTACTTTATTTCTAGATCTTGTTTTTGCCCTAGTTTATGTTTTTGAGTTATTTTGTTCATGTTAATTAGTTTAATCGCTTTAGTCATGTTTTTAGTTTTAGTTCTTATTGTTATTTTGCTTCTTGTGATTTTAATCATGCGTGAGTAGTTCCCTTTCTAGGATTAGGGGACTTATGGATCATTTCTGATGTGTTGTTCTATGATTAATTAGTATAATTGTTGGTGTTATTGAATTCCCATTGTCAGGTTTTATTACTTTCAATTAAATTGTAGCCAGGTTTGATTAATAGTTTGATATATTGTTGAAATCAATGCCGAGAGGTAAGATTACCACAATTACATCACAGGGACAATAGAAAAGGAGATTAGATTCGAGAGAATTAGTATACCTTAGTTCAGGGAGTCAACAGTTTGCTAGTTAATCGGTGTTCAATTCATTAGTTGATCTATGGTGAACCGAAGTCCTAGATTGTTTTATATATTTCTCTTGTGTTTAATTTCCTTTCTAGTAGTCATTAGTTTATTAGTCAATCCCAAATCCAAAGGCCCCTTACGGCAGAATAGCTTTTTAGAGTTAGTAGAATTACGTGCTTTCCTGTGGATTCGATCCCTACTGTCTACATTAGTTAGAGTTGTAGGTTATTTTTAATATGTATACGACCGTCCCTACAAGTAATGCGTCCAAAAAGAGAAGAGAATCTATGAATGTGACACACAATACTTCAGTTCACATTACTCTTAGGGATCATCAATTTTAACAACATTATCTTCTTCCTACTAATCCCTCCGTTTCAGTTTATTTTTTACGTTTTCCATTTTCGGTGTTTCCATTTAATATTTACACTTGCTAAATTTCCTTTAATAAATACCAATATTTTCCGTAATTAACCACAATCACCATTATTATTTTTTTTTGACACTTTCCCTAAATAATCTCACCACATTAAACTAACTCACTTCCCACTTAAAAAAAAATTATTTTTCTCATTTAAACCAACATACTTCTCACTAAACTACTCCAAATAACAATAAAAATCACAACTTTAATACTATCAATATCAACACATTCCCATCAAAAAAATAAATTAAATATATAAATAATAAAAGAATCAACACATTTATTTTTTATTAATTTACGTGTAGAAGTCAAACCATAAAAAATAAATTGGCTTTTCACCAGGTACCCGTGAACTTTTGCAAAATACATAGGGTACCCTCAATATTTTAGAAATGCACCATGTACCCTTAAAATTTGTAAAAAATACACGACATACCCTTAATGTGTAACAGCGTTAAACAACCGTTTTGTCTTTCTTTTTTCTTTCATCTTCCTCTTTCTCCATGATTCCTCTTCTTCTCCTTCAATTTACCTTATATACTTCAATTCAAAAGCTCTTAATTCATCTTCTTCTCTTTCAGTTAAACAACTGTTATGTCTTTCTTTTTTCTTTCACCTTCCTCTTTCTCCATGATTCCTCTTCTTCTCCTTCAATTTTACCTTATATACTTCAATCCAAAAGCTCTTAATTCATCTTCTTCTCTTTCAATTAACATTAGATATAATAAATCTAATAAGAAAACCCAAATGAAAAATCTCCCAACATGATCAAAAATCAAACATTTTGCCAACAAAAATATGGTAGGTTTAGAATAACAAAACCCCTAATCAATTGAATCATTAAAATTTGCCAAAAACCAAACCTTTAATCGACAAAACTACCCAAATCCCAAATGAGGTTCAAAATTTGATTTGCAAGAAATTGGGAATCACGAGGAAATGAGGAGATGAAGGAATAAATAGAGTGTGAATGGAAGGTGGTTAGGGAAGAAGATGAAGTTAGTGGTTGATTGAGAATTGATGCAATTGTTGTGGTTTTAATTTTTTCATATTAGAATAACATGTTTATCCCTCTCACTACTCCCATTATTACTATCACATTAACGATAATTACGTTAATGTTTTTCTGCAACTTTTCCTCCTATTTCGATTATTCTGAAATTTGTTTTGTTTTTTTTTTTTTTTTTTTTTTGATTTTCTATTTT
>PYUH01000332.1:317872-333787 GCA_016808085.1 Suaeda aralocaspica | reverse complement strand
TTTTTTTTTTTTTTTTTTTTTTTTTTTTGTTGATTTTCATTTTATTGTTTTTATTGAATTCAATTTGATTTATCTTTGTGTTGTGTGTGTGTGTGTGTGTGTGTTTAAAATACATTAATGATGTTAAAATTTGGAGTGATTGTGGCTAAGAGATGGTGACAAAGGTAGAAGGTGGATCAATGGTGTTTTTGGATTAAAGGCGTAGAAGGGGATCAAGGAGGAAGATGAAAGACTTAACGGTTTTTTAAATGATCAATTAACGTTGTCAGAAGTAAGGGCATGTCATGCACGTTTTTTAAAGTTCAGGGGTACATGGTGCATTCCTAAACAATGAGGGTACCCCGTGCATTTTTTGCAAAAGTTCAAGGGTACCCGGTGAAACGGAGGATGTTGTTTCTAATTGTTCTTCCAACACTTTGAATTCATATTTATCTTCTCTCTACTTATTACGAGTTTATAACATTATCATAACTAATAAGCTACAAAGGTGGCATTGATGATTACTGACCTGATTAATGAAAAAATGTAGAGCCCAAAGTCCCACAATATCAGCCTTTGCTTCTTCTAATGCAGAATGTAGTTCTTGAAGCTCCTGCATGATAGATTTTTTTTTTTTTTTTGATTCTATATAAAGTGCTCACAAGCAAGCAATAACAGACAATCTCCAAAAAGTTTCTAAACAGGGCAAGGGGAATTGTAATACTGTATATTTTAAGGTTGTTGGTGGGGTTTAAAATAGCCAAACCATATCAGTGACACAATTAGCTAGTATGATGCAGATACACTCATCAACTTATCACACAAAATCCTCCATAAAAAAGGCTAATAAAGGAATTGCTAAGGGCTCGTTTGTTACCGTCAATTTCTTTTTATTTAAAAAAAAGCAGGAGACCAAGAGGTCGTTTGCACTTATCGCTGTCAGCTTTCAAAATCATTTTGAAAATACTAAGTCTGACTAATTTTTTATTTATTTATTATTTTTTTTAAATGTATCATGTGACTTTCATAAACAAATTACCAAAATACTAAAACAACAGTACCGAACAAGCCCTTAATTAATGTAGTACTGATTTCAGAGACTATCACATTATTGCACAAGATATTTACCAATCGCCTTCCTTAACAGTGCAGAAAACGAAAGCTTGAAATTCAAGAGAAAGATTACCATTAAATCTTTTCTTATTTTCATTTCATCATGTTGATCACGCAGTAGCTTTGCTCAATACCCATAAATACACTACTTTACAAAATTACAAGAGTACTAAGGGTACGTTTACTTATCACTTCGCCTTCCTGAAATTATAAGAACTTACTAAACCTGATAGAACTTAAGGGGCCGTTTGGTTGGGGGTATTAAACAAAGGGAATGGGAATCAACTGCCCCCATTCCCGTTGGTGCTGTTTGTTAACCATTTTTTTCTATTCTCTTTCCGCCCTCCATTCCCCCAAACTCTTCCAACTTGAAACCCTCCTTCCCCCTCACTTTTTCATTCCCTTTCCCCCCTAACACCTAACCACCACACAACCACCAAATCAATCACAATCCTCACTGCCTTCCGTTGTCGACCATCTCCCTCCCTTCTCCGGCAGTCCCCTTCCCCTCACCGGCAACAACTAACCCCCGAAGCCCCCCTCCCTCACTCCTTTCTCAAAACAGCAACCCGCTACTTAAGCCGCCTCCACCACTCTCGAAATCCATCCACTCTCTTGGTCACCACTTCTCCGTCACCCTACGCCACCCCACCAGCGTCTTCCCCAATTTTGTTTTTAATTTTGTTTCCCCCAATTTCGCTACATAGGATTTCGCAAGCTAGAGTTTTGTCTTCCCCGCTTTCGCTTGCTTTGGACGGCCTATGGTGACGGAGGTTTAGAGGCGAAGCAATTGGATGAATTACTTAAGGTGGTAGAGGTGGTTTAAGGAGAGGATTGTTGCTTTTGGGGAAGGATTGAGGGAGGGGTTTCGGTGACTGTTTGTTAGCGGCGAAGGGAGGGGACTTCTGGCGAGTGTTGGGGGTGGTGCCGTGAACGAAGGCGGTGAGGTTGGTGGTTGTTTTGGTGGTGGGGCTTAGGGATGATTAGTTGTGTAGTGGTGGTATGGTGGCTTTTATTCCCTTTCTTTTATAAAACAAACCTATTACATCTAAGCCTTTTCAATTCCATTCTCCTTATTTCCCTTTCTTGAGCCCACTCCGATTCCCTTAGTCAAACAAAACGGCCCCTAAGTTACAGCATTACTTTGGGCTGGATTGGAACTTTAATTTCTATTATACAAGCCAAGGCAGGGAGTTGTGGTGTTCCACTGTGCTTACTAATATACCCCTAAGACTATTGTCATTAATTAAAGTTATGTATATACTAAAGAATGAGAATGTTTCTTAACTTGAACATGTAAAACCAACATAATTGCTCAACACAATATTGACACCCACGAAAATTTCCATTTCTTAACATTTCTCATCAATCACTCAAACAAATCCTGATCAATTAACTTCAATATTCAAAAACACAATTTTAGGAATGATCAATCAATATATACACCTAATACATTTCGTTCATTTAATATATGATAGAAAAATCTCTCAAGAATATACATTCAATTCATCATTCAAATAAATTGGAAGTACAACTATAGCTCATCCAAAATCATATCACAACTCCATTCGTAATGTCAGTCACCATTAAAAATTTAAAAATCTTTACATAAAACCAAGAAAGACAAATGATCCCGAACACCCTTACTGATCAAAATTAATACTTCCTTTGCTCCGAAATACTTGCAACATTGACCCCAAATATCATTGTTCATCAAAATGTTACTGTTGACCCACTTGGTATCTCTTTCCCATTAAACCCCCAAATTAGACAAAAATAATGAAACAAAAACAGATTAAATAGTAAGGCAATCTTGATAACAGTAATAATTAACCAGAGTCCGTCACAACCAAAATCATTCCAAAAATCAATCATAATTTAACCCAAATCTTCATAAAACCAGTCCAAATTAACCCCAAATTACCAATTCAACAACAATCATTAATTTAACAATCAACATTCAAAGCAAAAGGATCAACAATCAGAACAAATTGAAAACAATGTTGGTAATCAAACGTCAATAAGCCAAATTATTTGAAGAAATTTGCATGCATAACTATCGACTAACAAACCAAATCCCAAAATTAGACCATCCAAATTGCATGCAAGCATAAGAAACCAACCCAGAAATTCAGACAAATTAACCCAAACCCCAAAATTATGACTTTTGAATATTTCCATATTAGTTGAAGGGGGTAAATGTTCCAAACACAGTTCATTTATATGAACTTCGCAAGCTAAAGGAGCTATTTTTGGAAGAATTAAAGCAAAAAATCAACTAAACAATCGCAGACCTAGCATATGGGTCAGAGATGAAGTTAGTGTTTGAAGAGAAAGATTAAAGAGAGAATCAAGAGAGTAGCATAAAAGGTAAAATAGAGAGATATTGAGTGATAGTGAGATGAGTACTTGGACGGTTAAATTTAGGATTAATTACATCAAGTCCAATTAGAGTTTGTAAGATTAGGTCCAATAAAAAGAATAAATCCAATTAGAGCGACTAACTTGAAGTAATCAGTAAAATACAAAGGTCCATGAACATATAATATGGGGAAATAGTAAGGGCAAAAATGTAATTTAAGAGTAAAAGGCTACTAAAAAGGGTAACGTTGCAAGTAACATGAAACTTCCTAAAATGGCCAACATTGCGAGTAATATGGAGTGGAGCAAGTAAAATATTTCAGTGCATATCCAATCAAAAGTTATAATTAGAAAGCCATTTTTTCCCTATATTAGCTCAATAATTGAGTAATGCTTGGCTATTACCTATAAGGCTATAATAGAGTAAAGCATGAGCCGTCATGGGAATCAGAATAATAACTACAGAGTAAGAAAATTTAGTAAGAAGTATATACACAATGAGGTCAAAGTAAACCATGAGAGTACAAACACAATAACTAAATATTTAGCAAGAAGTATATACACATTGGTATAAAAGATAAATGAAGTGGAAATCCGGATTAGACTTTACCAATCGCACAGTTGACTTCCGACCATCTGGAAGCACTATGCTATGAGGACCAATTCCATGGCAGCATTCATGGCAAATTGTATGAGTGAAGAATGAGTCAAAGTCAACAAGCCCTTGTTGTTCCTTAGATATACATGCACTCGCTATAGGAAGAAGAATATGCTTGAACCTGGTCCGCCCAAGTAGCACTAGATACTTAAAAATATAACAAAAAGAAAAAATGGAAACAGCAAGCCATTCACACAGATAAACTGCAGTCAAGGAGAAGGAAATTGAGATTTAAAGACTTACTTTGCCTCAGAGACATTTTTAAGCATAACCATTGAAGTACCACGATCTTTTACAATCCGCTCATCATTTGGTAAATTAAATGCAACAGTTTGAGGCCCCTTTACATCCTGGTGTAAGTCAAGTACCACAACAACTTAAAAAAAATGCTCCTCAAATAATGGTAAATCAAAACATTTAAGAAGAAACAACATCAGCAACTACTGAAACAGTTGTGTTCATATATAAGTTGAAGCACCCGAACAGTTGTGGTCTTCCAGATGAAACATTTTAGTATCATTCTTTTCATCATGACTAATCAACCAACAATGCCTTAATCTCATGAATGGGTTTGATTACATGATCTAGAAAAGCTATCCTATGTGGTCATTTACCCATATACTCCCTCTCCAATTTCTATGATCTAGTGTCACGTGTTACCAAAGTTTTTCATATCCATCTTAAGTCCCTTCATTAATGTCATTTTCCGTCACTAACCTCCTGAGAATACCATGATCCCAAAACTCACTCTCCTTTTAATCATGATGTCAGTAGATATTATGCATAAATGATAGTCCATAAAACATTAGTTTGATGTCCTTCACCTTGGGTGATTAAAAAAGTAGTCACTAGTTCGGTAAATTACTAGTAAATTCTTGCACATTTAAGTCTACATTTTAAGTTTAAACAAAGGGAAACCAAGACAGTTTCACCACAGCAGTGTCATATTATAGAGTTAATCATAATCTCCACTACTTCAAGAACGCGGGTGTAGTGATAAATATGCAAGAGTTGCTAGGTCGTTGCCCCCGAAGCGGCGTGCCATATTGCAGAAATGTGGTGTCCAATGAGCAAAGACTACTAGGCCGTAGGACAAGGACGTAACCTATTGAGAAACGCGTCAAATTTGCTAGACCGGGTGTAGTGATGTATATGCAAGGATTGCTAGGTCTTCACCCTGAAGCGGTGCGCCACATTGCCTGTGATGAACAAGGGCTTCTAAAATTGAAGAAATGGAATAATGGAAACGAAATTATAAAAAAAAAAAAAAAAAAAAAAAAAAAAAAAAAAAAAAAAAAAAATTTGAGGGAGTTTGGGGGGAGGGATAGCCGACGAGGGGCGGGGCCGTGGGGAAGGCTGGCGAGGTCTGGGCGACAGTCGGCAAGGGGGTGGGTGGGGTTGCGAGGGGTGGTGTGGGTGTGGGTGTTTTGTGTTTTTAGGGTTAGGTTTGGGGGTGGGAGGGCGGAGAAGGGGAGGGAACCGCCTGTGTTGGCCGGGCGGTTGGTGGCGTAGGCTGGCGAGCGGCAGTGGCTAGGTGGTGGGGATAGGGTGGGTGTGGTGGAAGCATGGTGGATTGGTGGAGTAGGTGGTGGTGTGGTGGATGATGGAGAAAGGGAAGGGAAAGTGGTGGGGGATTGGGGGGAAGGGAATGGATTGGAGTGTTAGGGGGAATGAAGGGGAAAGGGAATGGGAAATAGCCCAACAAACAACCAATGGAACAGGGGTGGTTGATCCCATTCCTATTGATGACTACCCCAAACCAAACGGCCCCTTAATGGTTTTTAGTTTCCATTTTCAGTTCTTTTAGTTATCTCTCAGGGAAGAACTATCATATTCCTCTTGTACCCTCTGTTTTTTTATTATTATTACATAATTGCGCAATATACATATATTTTACAAATAGACTATCCTGATAATTATACTCAATGAAACAAACTGTTGGATTTGTTGCATGATTGGAGATCAATATGTAGTCTTAAAACAAAACTTTTAAAAATTCTCATACATTGTTTAAGAAATAATGGTCTGCATCAATAAGATTGAAAGTTAAATTTTGAGTAAATCTGAAAGAAAGATTATCTCATACATTTATTCCACAAGGCATCTAGATGGAGTAACAAAGAGTATTTGCCTATATGGTAGATAAATTGTATATTAGAAAGTTTACTCAGTTTGTCAATTATTTGTCATATTCTTAGTGCCTATTTTTCCAGTAATACTAACCTATGTTCGGAATTTTGACTTTCATTGTACCAAGCAACTAATGTTCAATATTTGATTTTTACGCAAAGTAGCTTAAGATATATATATGGTAAATAAGAAAAAACTGCATCTCCTAAAAGTTCAGATATGAGAAGCTAGTTACCACACATCAATCTATTTTTAGTGTTTACCAGAAATCATGTAATCATTAGAGATATAAATTCAATAAAGTAGCAAGTGGAGAAAGCTTACAAAAAAATCTAAAAGAATTCATGCACTCATTAGTATAATATTCTTCGAAGCAGATTACCAAGCAATATAGTGTACCTTGTACCCAAATAGCGCATCTTCATATGTCTCATAAGGACCAATGGTTAAATCTAACTTTGAATCCTATACATTTGAGAAGATTAATTAACAAACAATAGGACATTGACAACTTAATCAAAAGAAGGAAATGCACATTTCAAAGACCATTATTTTAGTTTCTTAATATGTAGTATCCAGGAGTTTTTAAAACTTGCCATATACCCCTATTATTCAATAATTCCCATGTAACCTTATTTTTTAAAACAAATGTACACGAAGACCTTACAAACTAACATCCGTTACTTTTTAGAGTTTTCCTTTTACATTATACAAAATCTATATATCTTTCTCTCTAGATTATATGACCTATAAACTTATCACGGATAAACATCATCAAATTGTTCAAATACTTCAAAATTAGGCGTCTGTCAGCCCATAAGGACTTTTGGTACAACAATTCTCAAAATTAAGGGTTACAAAATATTGTAAAACTACAGAGTACCGATGAAATAAAGCTTCAATTTTCTTTTATATAAATGGCTTCAATAATTGTCTCTGATTCAACATGTTGACAAATGGTTTAATAAGCTCCTTCACTACAATTCAAGGTAGCAAGAAATCGATTCAAAACAACTTAGGAAGATATTGTGTTGATAACTGCCACATTCAAGATGAATAAGGCAAAGATGCTCAAGTGGTAGGCATACAACAAAGGATCCCACAAAAAATTAGGTATGAAGAATAAAAGGAGGGAGAGTTGTCTAAGATGGTTCGGTCATTTAAATCAGAGACAGAGAGTAACAAACTGGTAAGGAAGGTGAACAGTTGTAAAGGATGGTAAGGTGATGGGTAAAGGAAGACTAGAGAAAATTTGGATGCCGGTGACGAAAGCGTAGACTTAAGGAAAAATTGACATTAAATAGAGAAGAATGGAGGGAAAGGATAAATGCAAATGGCTTGTGATTCGATTCATGTCTCCCCATATTATCTTCCGAAAGGCTTTGATGTCAGTTGTGTTTGTCCTTCGGTTCACCCCCATGTTATTAGTTTAATTTTTTTATCTTTCTCCTCTTCCAGTCAGTGTATTTCTTGTATCTTATCTTTTCCCAGTATAGAGTGCCGTATTTATACAAGAAGGCAAATTTTGTCCAATTTCTTTTTAGAGTACTGCTATAAAAATTCTGCTCCCAGAGTTTTTTACACCCTCATGGATGGGTTGTAATTTTGGCTTCTCTTTATCAATCCTTTAACTTCAATCCGTGTCTCCCTTTCAAATGCTAGCGTCTTCTAACCAGAGTTAGATCCAAAAATTTTTTACCATATTTTTCATGGAACATTATTCTTATCTTTTCAATGAGTTCCCTATTCTCTATTGCTTTTCAGTCTACTTGTAAACAAAATCAAAAAGAGACATTGAGAGGAAGTATAAACCAGCCCAAATTAGAATGAATAATAAGCTAAGAACAAAAATAATAAAAAAAAAATAACAGAACCTTTCAAATTTGCATAGCTATGAATCAAGCAACAAAACACTGTTCAATCACTATGACAAAGTCTCATATGACACAGTACTACTATTAAATAATAGTAAACATCATCTGTGTAGCAATTATCAATCATTTTCAAGGAAGATCCACAAGACAAACAATTTGACGAAAAATTCTGAAAGTTCCCAGCATACAGTTGTACAGTACAGTAGCATACAGCTATACACAGATTTAGCACTCAGATTTCAGAGATAAAAGTCATGTAACCAATTTCATCCAGGCTATGTCAGAATCGTAATAATCATTTGAAGGAATGCATCAGCCTTACTGAGCAACAACCTCCTCAAGCTACATCCAAGAATACAAATAAAGGATTTATGCACACATATAAACATCAATTGATGCATTATGAAAATAAAGGGATAGACGACTGAGACTTTACCTGGGAAAGCTGTCAGTTTCCCTGCTTCACGCAGAAATCCTGAAAACTTTCATGAGGGAATGCCGATACTCATGCAATACGGAAACAGTAAAGATCATGGATAGATTGGTCAGTGTTTACTCCATCAGCTTGGCCATTTACACTGTCTTCATTGGACCTTTTAATAACATTAAAAAAGCCCATTGCTTCTTGTTTGTATTCCTCTGACAAACTATTTTTCCACGATTCAAATTCCTGGGAGAAACATTTGTTAAGTTTTTTAACATGTATTCTTCTTCCAAAGATGCTATGTAACAATAACAAAAGCTTGGTTTTGAATAACAACTTCCATGATTGAAGTTAGAAAAAAGAAAAAGAAATCTCCTTTTGTGTCATTAGTAACTTAGCTCCCTATAAACCACCAGTAGGATCGGCAAAGTCATTGTATTTTATTGGAAGAATCACTATAAAACCGCAGCTTCAAATAGCAATCTACATTAACAAATCACGATATATAGAAAATAGTAGTTATTAATATGGTGCCTTTGTTTTGAAGGAAAATCTTTCCCGGAAAATGATTTTCACAAAGGTGGAAAACTTGATTTAGAAAAGAAATCCATTTTTTCTATTGTAAACAAGATATACCACATTTCCTTCCTATTCCTTATTCTTCTATATCTCCTTACATCTTCTCCTCCTTTTTCTTCACTTTTCTTGTTCTCCATGAGTTTCCCTCCACCAAGACAAAGGAAAAATACAAAAAAAAAAAAAAAAAAAAAAAAAAAAAAGTACCAACCAAGTTATGTATAGCCTCTTGGGACCTAGGGTTGCTCACTTGCTCATCGGAAAGCTAGGAGAGTTGGTTGAGGTGATGAGGAGGAGAAGCATAAATAATTTATGTGTGTACAAGGGACTAAGTGGGCTGGACAAAAGGCTAATGTTTTTAGGCCGTGGGATTATTAGTTGTGGAATCCAGGATAAGTCGAGCACATAAACGGAATAGGTATTATTATGGTTGATAGGTAGCAAGGATGTAGTGGAGATCAGATTTCTTTTCCTTTCCCTTGATAAATGTAAGTAGATTCATTCCAACTCTTTTCACTTCCCTCCATTTTTTGGCATGACAAGCATATTGTTCAGGACCAAGCATTAGTGAAAATACTCATAAAGAAGTTAAGGAACATCAAAGATGGCATGGAGGGGCCAAAAAGGACAAGAATTAGGAGTATTCTGGTCTCCAGGATGAAATAGGTACTACCTACTCTAATTATTGGCTGCCTTCTATAAACAATTTTCTTTCAATCTTTTTGGACCGATAGTTGGGACTTCTGGGCCTGGGAATGGTAGAATTAAACATTTCACTTATAGAAGCAGAAAAATCTTGGTTGATGTAGCATGACACCATCCTTGCATTAATGATTTAAGGCTCTGATATTGTTGTTTTTGTATGGATTACAATCACAACCACAGACCATAACTTACAATTAGACCCAATTACGCTCATGTACCTTCTGCAAAAGATACAAGGGATCCATACACTCCCTAAGTAAAGGCAACATCATAAGCAATACAGTCTTTACTTTAGAATTTATTCAACTGTACCTAAAATTAATGCAAACTACCATAAGTGATTATATTAGGAAGATAAAAGCATAAAGATAAGGTACAGTTGTCATAACATTTAGCATGGTATGCTAATGCTATAAATCATAAACTTGCAACAGTAAAACAAGTGGGAGGTCAAGAAATGGGTATACATAGATTATGTAGCCAATTAAATACTGAAGTATGTTTACAAAAAAGAGGACATACCCCAGCACTGAAAATAAGCTGAATGACACGAATAGGAGCTGCTGCGACATATTTGGATTTGAAAGTGTCATCCATTGGAAGATTTTGCTCCAGAACCTTACCAAAGAAAACAGCAGAGAAAACAAAAGAGTTAGCTACGGAGAACTGAGAACTGTTGGCTAAGAGTGAAATACTAAACAATTTGGTATTGCCATTATTAGACAACATTATTTGACCATTACCATTTGGACAATGCTTTTTGCAAGTTTCTTGTTATTTATCTTACAAGAAAATTACTACCTTCTAATATGCCTTTACAATAAATCACTGATTCTAAGTCAAAAATAACCTAACTTCACTGATCATTGATCACAACATTACTGTGCCAATCAAGAGGAAAATGGTGACGGTCAAATTCAGACCAGAATAACAACCAAGTCAAAGTAAATTTTTGAAAGCTCATTTCATTGTCTTGCAAAAACACTGATAAAGGATGCATTTATACATTAGCAAGTGTAACAATACAATACCTTGTATTGCAAAGAGTGGCAAATCTAAAAGATATCAAACTATTCTCCGGTAATATGTAATACTGGCATACAAAAGGCACTTGTTCGCAATTTATCTTAGAATAAGTCAACACTTTACCAATAAGTTATCGCCAAAGAGCCTAATCTTTTCTGTTGCATCGTCGTCTCGCAATCCAATAAATGCCTCGAATGTAGCCTAGAATACATTATACATTGATTATCAGCAACATAAATTATCACATTAATAAACACTGATCTGTTTGGATGCATGATCCTATGACGCCAATGTAATTCATGCTAAGAATAGCAAGAAGAGAAAATGCAGAACAGTATGTTAAGGAGAATAAGATGAATGCAGTTGCTTCCATCAATGATGCATTAGGAATGGATTCAGGAACTTGACACCTAAATTATTCAACTTTCATTACAAAATTGTTCGTTGTAACTGTCATTAACATTACTTAGGGGCCGTTTGGTTTGATTAAGGGTATCGGAATGAGCTCAAGAAAGGGAAAGAAGGGGAATGGAATCGAAAAATCTTAGATAGGTTGTTTGTTTTTGACAAGGAATGGAATACAGCCACCATATAACCACCACACTACCACTTCTTTCCTTCTCCACTACACCACCCAGCCACCCCTCCTTGCCCCTCGCGGACACTATCCCGCCATTCTCACACTCATCATCACCACCATTCGATCTTTACATCATCACCAAACCACTATTCAAAGAAACCCTAACTAGAAATTTCAAGGAAAGGAGTTTTGCGGATTAAGGGAGGGATTTCGAGGGAAGGGAAAGGCAACGAGGGAGGGCTATTGAGGTGGAGAGGGAAGGAGGAGCGGAGGCAAGGCTAGGGCAGAGGCGGTGGCTAGTGAGGTTGGTGGGTTTTCCAGTTGCATTTTGAGGGTTTTAAGGATGGTTTTGAAGGAGTTTTGGGGGGAGGGATAGCCGACGAGGGGCGGGGCCGTGGGGGAAGGCTGGCGAGGTCTGGGCGACAGTCGGCAAGGGGGTGGGTGGGGTTGCGAGGGGTGGTTGTGGGTTTTTGGGTGGTTTTGTGGTTTTTAGGGTTAGGTTTGGGGGTGGGAGGGCGGAGAAGGGGAGGGAACCGCCTGTGTTGGCCGGCGGTTGGTGGCGTAAGGCTGGCGAGGCAGTGGCTAGGTGGTGGGGATAGGGTGGTGTGGTGGAAGCATGGTGGATTGGTGGAGTAGGTGGTGGTGTGGTGGATGATGGAGAAAGGGAAGGGAAAGTGGTGGGGGATTGGGGGGAAGGGAATGGATATGGAGTAGTTAGGGGGAATGAAGAGGGGAAAGGGAATGGGAAATAGCACCCAACAAACAACATCAATGGGAACAGGGGTGGTTGATTCCCATTCCTATTGATGACTACCCCAAACCAAACGGCCCCTTAATGGTTTTAGTTTCCATTTTCAGCTTCTTTTAGTTATCTCTCAGGGAAGCAACTATCATATTCCTCTATGTACCCTCTGTTTTTTTATTATTAATTTACATAATTGCGCAATATACATATATTTTACAAATAGACTATCCTGATAATTATACTCAATGAAAACAAACTTGTTGGATTTGTTGCATGATTGGAGATCAATATGTAGTCTTAAAACATAAACTTTTCAAAAATTCTCATACATTGTTTAAGAAAATAATGGTCTGCATCAATAAGATTGAAAGTTAAATTGAGTAAATCTGAAAAGAAAGATTATCTCATACATTTTATTCCACAAGGCATCTAGATGGAAGTAACAAAGAGTATTTGCCTATATGGTAGATAAATTGGTATATTAGAAAGTTTACTCAGTTTGTCAATTATTTGTCATAATTCTTAGTGCCTATTTTTTCTCCAGTAATACTAACCTATGTTCGGAATTTTGACTCTTCATTGTACCAAGCAACTAATGTTCAATATTTGATTTTATACGCAAAGTAGCTTCAGATATATATATATGGTAAATAAGAAAAAACTGCATCTCCTAAAAGTTCAGATATGAGAAGCTAGTTACCACAACATCAATCTATTTTTTTAGTGTTTACCAGAAATCATGTATCATTAGAGATATAAATTCAATAAAGTAGCAAGTGGAGAAAGCTTACAAAAATCTAAAAGAATTCATGCACTCATTAGTATAATAATTCTTCGAAGCAGATTACCAAGCAATATAGTGTACCTTGTACCCAAATAGCGCATCTTCATATGTCTCATAAGGACCAATGGTTAAATCTAACTTTGAATCCTATACATTTGAGAAGATTAATTAACAAACAAATAGGACATTGACAACTTAATCAAAAGAAGGAAATGCACATTTCAAAGACCAATTTATTTTAGTTTTCTTAATATGTAGTATCCAGGAGTTTTTATAAAACTTGCCATATACCCCTATTATTTCAATAATTCACCATGTAACCTTATTTTTAAAACAAATGTACACGAAGACCTTACAAACTAACATCCGTTACTTTTTAGAGTTTTTCCTTTTTACAATTATACCAAAATTCTATATATCTTTTCCTCTAGATTATATGACCCTATAAAACTTATCACGGATAAACATCATCAAATTGTTCAAATACTTCAAAATTAGGCGTCTGTCAGCCCATTAAGGACTTTTGGTACAACAATTCTCAAAATTAAGGGTTACAAAATATTGTAAAACTACAGAGTACACGATGAAATAAAGCTTTTCAATTTTCTTTTATATAAAATGGCTTCAATAATTGTCTCTGATATCAACATGTTGACAAATGGTTTAATAAGCTCCTTCACTACAAATTCAAGGTAGCAAGAAATTCGATTCAAAACAACTTAGGAAGATATTGTGTTGATAACTGCCACATTCAAGATGAATAAGGCAAAGATGCTCAAGTGTAGGCATACAACAAAGGATCCCACAAAAAATTAGGTTATGAAGAATAAAAGGAGGGAGAGTTGTCTAAGATGGTTCGGTCATTTAAATCAGAGACAGAGTAACAAACTGGTAAGGAAGGTTGAACAGTTGTAAAGGATGGTAAGGTGATGGGTAAAGGAAGACTAGAGAAAATTTGGATGCCGGTGAACGAAAGCGATAGACTTAAGGAAAAATTGACATTAAATAGAGAAGAATGGAGGGAAAGGATAAATGCAAATGGCTTGTGATTCGATTCATGTCTCCCCATATTATCTTACTGACTAAGGCTTTGATGTCATTGTTGTGTTTGTCCTTCGGTTCACCCCCATGTTATTAGTTTAATTTTTTTATCTTTCTCCTCTCCAGTCTAGTGTATTTCTTGTATCTTATCTTTTCCCAGTATAGAGTGCCGTATTTACATACAAGAAGGCAAATTATTGTCCAATTTCTTTTTAGAGTACTGCTAATAAAATTCATGCTCCCAGAGCTTTTTTACACCCTCATGGGATTGGGTTGTAATTTTGGCTTCTCTTTTATCCAATCCTTTAACTTCAATCCGTGTCTCCCTTTCAAATGCTATGCGTCTTCTAACCAGAGTTTAGATCCAAAAATTTTTTACCTATATTTTCATGGAACATTATTCTTATCTTTTCAATGAGTTCCCTATTCTCTATTGCTTTTCAGTCTACTTGTAAACAAAATCAAAAAGAGACATTGAGAGGAAAGTATAAACCAGCCCAAATTAGAATGAATAATAAGCTAAGAACAAAAATAATAAAAAAAAAATAACAGAACCTTTCAAATTTGCATAGCTATGAATCAATGCAACAAAACACTGTTACAATCACTATGACAAGTCTCATTATGCACACAGTACTACTATTTAAATAATAGTAAACACTCACTGTGTAGCAATTATCAATCATTTTCAAGGAAGATCACAAGACAAACAATTTGACGAAAAATTCTGAAAGTTCCCAGCATACAGTTGTACAGTACAGTAGCATACAGCTATACACAGATTTAGCACTCAAGATTTCAGAGATAAAAAGTCATATGTACCAATTTCATCCAGGCTATGTCAGAATCGTAATAATCATTTGAAAGGAATGCATCAGCCTTACTGAGCAACAACCTCCTCAAGCTACATCCAAGAAATACAAATCAAAGGATTTATGCACAGCATATAAACATCAATTGATGCATTATGAAAATAAAGGGATAGACGACTGAGACTTTACCTGGGAAAGCTAGTCAGTTTCCCTGCTTCACGCAGAAATCCTGAAACTTTCATGAGGGAATGCCGATACTCATGACAATACGGAACACAGTAAAGATCATGGATAGATTGGTCAGTGTTTACTCCATCAGCTTGGCCATTTACACTGTCTTCATTGGACCTTTTAATAACATTAAAAAAGCCCATTGCTTCTTGTTTTTTATCCTCTGACAAACTATTTTTCCACGATTCAAATTCCTGTGGAGAACATTTGTTAAGTTTTTTAACATGTATTCTTCTTCCAAAGATGCTATGTAACAATAACAAAAGCTTGGTTTTGAATAACAACTTCCATGATTGAAGTTAGAAAAAAGAAAAAGAAATCTCCTTTTGTGTCATTAGTAACTTAGCTCCCTATACACCATCCAGTAGGATCGGCAAAGTCATTGTATTTTTATTGGAAGAATCACTATAAAACCGCAGCTTCAAATAGCAATCTACATTAACAAAATCACGACTATATAGAAAATAGTAGTTATTAATATGGGTGCCTTTGTTTTGAAGGAAAAATCTTTCCCGGAAAATGATTTTCACAAAGGTGGAAAACTTGTATTTAGAAAAGAAAATCCATTTTTCTATTGTAAACAAGATATACCACATTTTCCTTCCTATTCCTTATTCTTCTATTCCTCTCCTTACATCTTTCTCCTCCTTTTTCTTCCACTTTTCTTGTTCTCCATGAGTTTCCCTCCACCAAGACAAAGGAAATACAAAAAAAAAAAAAAAAAAAAAAAAAAAAAAAAAAAAAAAAAAAAAATTCTTTCTGCTGAAAAACTATTTTCTTGAAAAGTGTTTTCCATCAAAACAAATGGAGCCTATATATTTGTTTTCACATTAACTAAAAAAAAAAAAATCAATAAATAGCCATATCAATAATCAG
>PYUH01000332.1:305578-317323 GCA_016808085.1 Suaeda aralocaspica | reverse complement strand
AAAAAAAAAAAAAAAAAAAAAAAAAAAAAAAAAAAAAAAAAAATTCTTTCTGCTGAAAACTATTTTTCTTAGAAAAGTGTTTTCCATCAAAACAAATGGAGCCTATATATTTGTTTTTCACATTAAACTAAAAAAAAAAAATCAATAATAGCCATATCAATCATCGGCGTTGGCAGTCATGTCAGCAAAAATAAAAATAAAAATTCTCTTCCATATCAACTACATCTACATTTTCAATGGTTTGATCTAAATTTTTAAACATTAGCTTGGTCTAATTTGTGATACATCAGCAACCACCATTAACACTCTTTATGTCTATCTATTCCCATTTAATGAGAAGATGAAGAGAATAAATAGCCACAAGAAATACAGTAGCACCTGATGCTAGTAAAATATCCTCTTCTTTAGAGGTTAAATTTTAGATGTGTGATGCTCATAATACACGGATGTAAATTTCTAACACAATGATGCTTTGTCTCTTTCTTTTCTTTTCATCTGTGGGAATGTGGACTCCTCTCTTCTGTTTATTCGGCATTGTCTTTTTGAAAATCCTTAATCAACTAAGGCATCATAAAATCATAATAAAGGCACACGAAAATAAGGCATCAAAAGTGACCTACCTAAAGACTCCTCCCCCTCACAAAAAAATTACTTGCTAATATAATTGGCAGTGGAAACATGTCTCTAAAGTCTAAACTAAAGAGAAGGCCAAAGAGCAATACATCACCCACAAATATAGCAAATTTTCACTTGTTTAGTGGGAGCGAAGTGAGGATAGAGACATTAAATTTCTCCGATTTTCATAAAATATATAGATAAACCGTAGTACAGGCCTTCCACAAGCCCTTATACCAATGACTCTTTCACTAATACCAAACCCAGTTCAGTAGGTCACCTTCATTTGCTAATCATCAATAGTCCAATACTAACAAAGGTAAAAGAATTAAAATTATGTATGGGTAGCACAGGAGCATCAATGGAACCTTTCCTAAATACTTTTCTCATCAAAGACATTTATGTGAAAGCGCAAGACTTCAAAGAAGATGAGGACCATTGCATGCGCTGCTTGATATTTCTCATTAAAGATATTTATCTTTACTCATTCTTCTTCTATATTACAGTAATTTTTAGTGTTTTTTAGTTTTGTGCCTAATTTTTCCCCATATATCTAATTAATAGCAGCTTGACGTTTGCAGGGTGATGCAAGGAGTTCTCATGGAGTTTGAAAGCCATATTCTCTTGGGAACCAGGGCTGCAAGCCTGGGACTACCACTGAGCACTGCACAGCCATGGTTGAGCTGCTGCAAACACAACACCTTCAAAGATTTCAGGCAGAAGCTCCCAAAAGGACTACTCCATGATTCCCACAGCTGTTGGCAAAACGATACCCTGGCAATGGCACATGGGTTCCTGGTTTTTCAAGGCCATAAATCTCTAATACCACAGCTGTGGCATAGACCATGTTTGCATTATGACCCTAATTTTACAGAGATTTATTTGAGGCCTATAAGTAAACACACCTGTGATGTAATATTTCTCAATTTCTCATTATGAGCAGTAATTTCAGAACACTAGTTTAGAGTTGCAATTTGCAAACAACTGTTCTATTTAGAAAACTTATTGTGCTAGCTGTATTCATTCCTCAAGCTATCCCCTCTTTTATTCTGTAATCAATCAAAGCTTAAAGGTAAAATTTTGATTCTCATTATTTCTTTGATAGCAGTAACTTAGTGATACTTCTTCAAACCTAAAGGTTCATTCTCAAATGTTTGTTAGCAATGTTTTTCACTTTCTTTGTGTTTATTTGTTCGACAGTAAAATCTCCATAATTAGATGGTGAAATCTTCATGATTATTTGGGTTTTGTGAAACCTTAATCAAGTGACATTCTGAGTATTCTATTGCATGTATTTTTGTTGATGCGATAACACTTATTAGATTTGGAGAAGTTGATAAGAAAAATATTAAATTTCAACCATCTTCCTATAATCCCAAATGACGCGAGTTCCTTCTATGATGATCCGGACGATTATTATTCCTATATACAATAGTCCACCCATTAATCATCAAGAAAAATATCACTTCAAATTTGTCTGAGGTCACCCCCAAACTTGGTATTACTAACAATCAAAAGATTATTTTCGAAAGATATTTGAAAATTGGATTATTCGTGTCAATTTTTCCATTGGATTTTCAAGCTCTTTAGAACTTGTTTAAGAAGACCAAGGGAGTAGGTAGGTAAACAAGGGATCTACCAGTTAGTAATACATTGTGCTACTTGGGTTGTTCACAAAACAATATAGTGCTATTCGAGAGAAGTTTAATGATGATTGGTGGATAACACAACTAAATCCATTTGAGACAAAGTTTGGGTAATTTCATTGACAGATTCCCTTTTACGTATACGATTTATTCCACTAAGCTAGTGTGTTTGTTACTCCCCCGAAAATTGTTTAAATCCCAACCATCACTGACTAGGCTTTTAAAGTGTATTATTTGAAAACCAATTCCATACTTCTAATAATTCGGATCTCATTCGGCTTTTCTTTTATTTAGTAATCTAATCTAATTCATCTACTTATCAACAAAGTTAATACAAAGATCCCTCCAATGCTGTTCTAGGAAATTTAAGGACCATTTTTTATCACATTCTTCCTCAATTCCTTGTAATTCAACACAATCAACAGCACCACTAAAACTATAAATACTAGTGAAAAAGTATTTTGATAATGAGCTACGACAAACTCCTTATCACAAAACCATCTTTTTCTATAGATTTTCCGCACCCCAAGTGGCTATATTTCTTTACAAAAACGTAGCTTAATACTATCAAATATCAATGGCCCTGCTCTCCTAATATAGGTCCTATGATAATGTGAGTTCAAATAGGAGAAGTTTCTTTAAAAGTTGGTTTTCGTGGCTGTTCTTTGGACATTATGGCTAAAGGAATATGGCAAAAATTAGAGAAAATTAAATGAATATCATGAAATTTTGTGGAATACAGTAATTTGCCATGCTTTTGATGACATTTACATAAGTTCCTACTTCTATTTGGTTTCTCACTTTACAATATGAAGTGTGGGACTGTGTTTGGCATCCTAATTTATCTCTTAAATCTTCTTTACAGAAATTAGCAGCAAATTTCACTAAAAGGCGTTTCTAAATCCTCTACTATGTTCCATGACACACTAAATGGGATTTTTTTTTAGGGAAGTTGGTGTTGCTATTTATGCACATGCACAAAATTGATATCCTTTCCTTTCCAATGATCTTGACACTGCAACACTACTAGAGCACATAATCTTAAAGATCTGGCAATGTATGCAATACAAATAAGCTAATCAAATGATAAAAGATCAAGTACCTGCTTGTCCATATCTGAAGGATAGAAATTTGCACCAGGTGGTTTCACTAAAGGAAATGCTGCTTTATACTCAAGGCCCTTCCAGTCAGGCACTGGTTTTGTGGCATTAGAATGCAATTTTACTGCAGAATCAGCCGTCGTCAAAAACGCCTCATTTTTGTCTAGGGAAGACCTGTGAGCAAACATAAATTAATACAAGTAATATATTTCTACAGTAATCTAATTGTCATATAAAATGAAGATAAAGGTCAATCCGGCACATGTTACATATTGATTTTAGGTAGCCACTGCATCCTGAAGAAAAATCTAAAATGTACGAAATGTAAAATGTCTTCTAACTAATTACTATTCCCAAAGTGTAGTGAACAAATTATTCAAGTCGAGAGAAATTTTACAATTTAGAAATTTACTGACATGATGTAATAACAAGATTCAAATGTTGTTATGATTTCCTCGTAAGAAGGATAAAGGCTGAGTATTGAATATTACAGTTCCATAAACACCTGGTGTAACGTAATCATTGTATGATGCGAATTAAGGTCGAGCCAGATCCAAAGTTTTATTGTTTTATTTCATTTATGTTGAGTCTTATGTTGAGTCGTCTATTATCCATGAGATTAAATTTCGTCAATCCGAAAGACCCGCGTGTATTAATAGAAGAATTATTCTTTGTTTATTATGTTGCATAGAGTTACGTATTAGGTTAGTTAGGTAGGTAAAATTATTTTGATAAATACTCTAATTATTATCTAATATTGAGATATATTTAGGATAATTATTAAGGTTATTTTATCTTTTATTCTAAGTGGCATGGATGTATACCTATAAATAGTTTTAATTTCATGAATAAAATTAGAGTTGAATTTTGTAATATTTGATCAATTCGTAAGAGTTGTGTGAGCAAGAGAATTGCATATGTTACTTTGCCGAGAAAGCTACAAATCCTAGTTACAGTTTGATCTTGGTTAGATTAAATTGTTTCATATCCTTTTGATTTAGTTTACAATCATAAAGTTCCACTATATTAGGAAAAGTTAAACTACAAATCATTACAGACCGGATTTTATTGGAGACCCATTAAAATCCGCATCATTGTACAATATGTTTAAAGTTACACTTCTATGAGTTCTAGTTATCATAAAATGAGCTCTAGTTACCCTTATAACAAATGCAGCTATCTACTTTCTACTGATAAAAAAACTCAATCTCAATGAATGTGCCTAAATTTAAAAAGCCTGCGTCTCTACGAGACTTGAGTCCTCTCCTCTGAGTCTATCATCGGCTTCTCAGTCTCCGAAACGGAGCCCTACAGGCGATTTCGCCCTTTATAAAAAAGTTTTTTTCTTATAAAGTTTCTTTAAATTTCAATGGTTTCAAAGTTAAAAAGCTGGTCTAGTCAACTGTTGTACTGTAATTTTATTGTACATCGTGTGCATGCAATATTCGTTCATTGAGTATATGATCTGCTAAATAATACCGAGTACTTCCTATTCAATAAAAATTTCACTGCATTACCCATTGGAGCATTTTACAATGCACAACTTCCATGACTTCTTTTAGTAAATGATTTACACATTAAGACATGATATTTTATGTACTCACTGGAAAAAAAAGCTACACGACTACGTTATTTTCTCATCTATTAAAATTTTAATTAAGAAATTCACTCTAACTCGATTAGAAGAAGGATTCTAGATGGGTTGGACTTAAGGAAACAAAGGGCATACAAAATTAAAAATTCTACTTTATTAGTGCGGCCTGAGTATTTTTATTGTTAAAGTTGTGAATTAGGAAAAAGCAGCCATTTTTCAAAACTTCATGGTGTGCCTTAAAGCTAGAACATGTGCAAGTTTGAAGCCTACAAAGTTATGCAATCGTTCTCTGCGCTCCTCTTTGTTCATTGCACTTATCACATTCGCCTAATCTTTTTGTTACATTTTATTTTTTTTATTTTCGGCAAATATTTTACCACTTACCCCTTCCTACCCTATATAAAATCACATACTTTATGTCACAAAAATCCTGGCTATAACATTCACCTTCCTACTATTTCTTACACGTACCCCACAAGTACACTCTCTTCAGTCTCCCACCTGTGCATCACAAACCTCAAATTTGTCTTGAAAAACATGAAAGTTGGTTAAGCACATCATAAAAGTTAAATGGTAGTCAAGCTTCATATTTAACCACTATTTTAGAAATATTTGAGTGACCATAACATCTAAAGAAGTCATGGTTTAGAAAGAGAAGCAAACCTGGAGTTAGGTTAGTAGCGCTACAACAAGGAAAAAGAGAGTTGAACCTGACGAGGAAGTGTCGAAACTCAAGACTAGCATTCTACAGCACATCTTCTAGGATAATGAATGGGCTCTTCCCTTTTTCTACCCTCAAAATCTTATATGCACATTGTTTGCTTCCTTTCTCTTATAATCAGTTCCTAGTCCATTTCTTTATAGACCTAAGAAATTCAATTAGTTGAATAATTGATAATTTGATACTGCTAAACTATACTACTTGTTCAATAGAAAGACATCATCTAATTGTATGAATGGGTGTACACAATAGCATCGTATTTTTGTTTGAATTACTACAAATAACCAATTTAGGTTCGTCTAAACTAAAGCTTACCTAGATATATGCAAAGATTATCTCAATTTAAACAAGGGTATTTCTAAACAAGGGTATACTACTCCATCCGTTAAGGATTACCAAAATCAGTCGTTTCCTTTATATTTTGTCCCTAAAAAGATTGCCTCATTTTCTTTTTGGCAAGATGGTCACTACCATCCCCCCCCCCCCCTACTTTTTTCCTACCCCACATGCTAAAAGACAAATTCACCAATTTACTCAATTGATACATACTAAAAATATCACACTATTTTTCCAAGCCTTTGGAATGTCATTTGGGAAATGTGTTTGAGCTAAATTTAGAACTATTCTATTTTCAACAATATTTGGCGAAATCATTCCTGATTAAGTTTCTTGACAAAACAAAAAATAAAATAAAATTCACACACTAGTACACTACTGCTTACCATGGACTTTTGTTAATGGAAAAATACTTCCATTTTAACTTGTTCAAGGAAGAGGTATCAGCATGACCTTTCAACCAATCTCTTAAGGCTGGATTGCTGACACTTACCTGTTAGACGAATACAAAGGACATAAGCTTCTCAGCAAAAATACAGTATCATTGAAGATAATAAAAGTTGAAAAAGCATTTACAGTACATATATATATTGCTAATAGCAACTGCAATACAAATATCAATAGCCAGCAATCCACCTAGCATAGTCAGGCTTGCTGCTTCACAGATAATATAAACCAATAGCTTGGCTAAGTTCGTAATTCTGAGCTTGCATGTCACATAATACCTTAGCCTCTAGGCTCTAGCTAAACAGTTTTGATCCTTATCATTTTCACATACTACCTCCGTTTCTTATAAGTTGCAACACTTGAATTTTTTATATCGCACAAATAATACCCAAGTATTGTAACTAATAAGAAACGAAGGTAGTAAAAGTTTTATTATAGCATCTTGGTCAGGGATAAATAGGTCATGATTAAGAGCACCAAGTACCAGGAATACAGTAATATCATGAAACAGATAGGTGGTTCTGTAATTTCACAACACAGTTGACAATCTGGCATGTGTTATGTGGTGTTAACTAGTCAAGGAACCACAACTATTAGCTTTTAAAGAATCCAAAACTGAAATCCAAGAGCTCTAAATTCTAGGTTAGTTTTTACTTCATACCACTAATCACCAAAAAAGAGCAACAGGTGAACATAGAAAACACATAATGCAACATTGAGAGCATAAAATGACCAAATCACAAAAACAAATGAGTAAAAATACAAGGAGACAAACACCGTTTCAATTCCGCAGTTTGGCTTATTTCATTTTAAACCTGACTTTATATTGGTCAATATATTCATATTCAATTCCAAAGCTAAAATACGAAGATCCCAGTGTCCATCTCTAAAGTATTTAAGATAAGGATTACAAATAACTGAAAATTTAAAGTTTAAACAATCTTTATAATTTATTCAAATTATACACAAAACCTACCATAGAGTATCTTATGACTACATTAATATTTTATGAAACTACAGTACTATGGGGTATTACATTCTACCTATCTTAAAACAAGTTTTGAAGTTTATTGGAAGACAAAGTTTTAGGGAATTACAAACTACCCTCCTTAAAACAAGACACGTTCCGAATTAAATTAGGAAAAGAGAGAGAACAAATTAGAGCAATATAGTGTAAGAGAAATGGATTAACAGAGAAGACAAGCTGATGAAGTGCATTCGTATCTCCACGGAAAAACCCACACCACTCGCTTCTTGCTAGGATGGGTCCTGCTTTTATTGACAAGTTTCTATTGTCATATATGCACTGAATTGGTGGGCAAATAAATCAGTCGAAATCTTCATGCCTGCCCACTTCCCTCTCACTCTTAACTCTAAAAAGCACATTAGATGCAACTTGATGGATCCGATCCATGTTTCAAGAAAGAATCCAATTCAAGACGTCAACTATGTCAACAAAAGTATGTCGAAAAAATTTCATCTGTAAGTCTAAATTACATAGATTTAAACAAAGCATGCAAGTATTCATATTTTCTGCACAATACTTTAGCAAAGACAATTATAAAATACTTATCTTTGTGCAAACTGTTGTAATCTGCCTAAATTCGTAAAAAAAATGATAATAATAAAAATAACAAAAAAATAATAATATTAAAAAAAAAAAAAGGTCACCACTTCAATTTGAAAAAAGAACTTTCAACCACAATTGACTATCCACATATTAAAATCGATGAGTAATTACAGCAGTCCAAGCAGTAAACGTCATCACACTTAGCATATTTAAAGTATTAACAAGCACTCCACAAAAGCAAAATCATATAAAAGCATCTTGTACATGCACATGACTAATAAATTGAACCTGATGGTGAAATATATCATCAATTGTCGCCGCAGCATGTAAAATACATTCCAAAGCTTCTTTATCTTCATCACTAAGCTCGTCCAGCTGCATCGCACAAAAAATTCAAAACGTTAGCCTATTTTATCAGTGAGGCACAACTGAAAACTTACATTTTTACTTATAATTTGTATTATATAAACATTTAACAGTAGAACATAATGTACATCATAGGATACATGATTACATGTAACCTCATTTAGGACTAGCATAGACCTCAAGATCACCTACTCCCAAAAGCCAAGAATTTCCTAACTTTGTGTTTTGGCAAGTGAATACACTTCTGAAAGTACAGAAAAATTTAGTTTAAAGCTTGGGTTAGAGACCCATTATTATCACAAGACATTTGATGGAAACTTCACTGTTGCTTCTATAGTTCTATTTTCAATGCAAACTAGTTGTTGGCCCAAGGATGTCGCATATCATTTTTATAATGTGTGTACTTAGCATAAAACTATCACAAAATTTGTCCTGTGCAGGTAGAGCTCCACTCAATGATGAATTAAGTGTTCTTAACATTTCAATCATATTGGGCAACAATTTTCATTTTGTAAAGCAAGGTGTTATACCTTTCTCAGCCTTTTGGCTAAGATCAAGTAAAGTAAGGTGTTGGTAAGTGTGGCTGCCATAGTGCCATCTGCAGAGATTTCCTTAGGGTTGAGAAGACTATCAACACTAGACATCTAGACCATCACCAATTGTTTTGAGTTTTGAGTTTTGGTGAGAAAGAGCATGGCAGCCTTGGGGATATATGTTTGGGATGTTGCTTAATATAAATGCAAGTTTATGGTTTAGATGGGTAACCCCATCTACACATTATGACCTTAAATGCAACGGTTTGGAATTCCATATGCCTCCTGTAACTTTTATTTGGTATTGGAAGTAGCTCAGCAAAGTAAAGGATATTATAAAGCAAGAGTATAGACCATAGAGAATGCTAAAAACTCAAGGATATACAATCTCAAGTGGTCATTAATGGTTGAGGAAAGGTCAAAATTAGGTTGAATGGGATTTTGGGGTGTGGAACCGAGTCATCGACTAATTATTCCTAAGCACACATTCATAGCATGGATGATTATAAGGGGAAGGATCAAACCCAGAAACAAGCTATTAAAATATGGTATCTACACTTCAGCTTATTAACTTATTTGCACAATAGATACAAAGTCTCTCATTTTAATTCCACTACTCTTATGTCCAAGAGTGCAAGCAGATTTACATGGTTGGGTGTGAAGAAAATCTTCAGAGTCATAATATATGTCTAGCTGGATAAAGGCTTGTGCCATCACAATATTCAGGAGACAGATTATTAAGAGTTTGGTGGCCTGAGTCCCTGACTTGGTTTTAAAAGGCGAGAGGCGCACAAAAGCGCAAAAGGGCTGTGAGCTTTGTGCCTTGCACCTAGGCGCACTTCGAAAAGTAAAAAAAAAAAAAAAAAAAAAAAAAAAAAAAACAAAAAAAAAAAAAAAAAAAAAAAAAAAAAAAAAAAGAAACCCAGAAAAACCTAGAGGCGCGCTTCAGTGCGCAGAGGCATAAATCAGTGCGCTTTCAGCCCCCCCCCCCCCCCCCCGTGCCTATGCATTATGAAGCCCCAATTCTGGCGCCTTGGTGCACTTTGTGCCTAGGTGCGTGCTTTTAACACTAAGGGCCCTGATGGGAATGATATTTTATTGGTGGATGATCCTAAAGATGGGGTTAATGCCAATTTAGAGCTAAAGAGGTAAAAGTTGGAGTCTAGAGGGTTTAAGTTAAGTCAACATGAAGTATATGGATTGCCGCTTTGGAACACAAAGGGGGGAAAGCAATGCGGTGGTGAAGTTGGACGGAAAAGTTCTTTGATATGAAGGAATGATTTACATATCTTGGATTGACCAAGATATGGCACAAGGGTGGCTTAAATGGAGAGCAACCACGGGAGTGTTATGTGACAAAAACATCCCTTTAAAGTTGAAGGGGAAATTCTATAGGACTACCATAAGACCAGTGTTGCTCTACTGTACAGAATGTTGGGCTTATAAGAAAGAGCACATTCAAAAGGTAAGGGTTACAGAATGTTGAAATGGATGTGCGGGAACACTCTAAGGGATAGAATCAAAAATGAAGTCATCCGCATGAAAGTTGGTATTGCAAACATTGCAAGCAAACTAAGGGAAAACCGCTTGTGTTGGTTCAGACATGTGAGACGAAGACCTCATGGAGCCCCGGTGCGACGAGTGGAAGAGTGGGCTAAGGAGATCGGGAGAGACCAAAAATGACTTGGTGGGAAGGGGTTAGAAAGGACATGAAGCTTTGGGATTTACAGAAGAATGAGGTTCTGGATCACAGGAGATGGAGGAGGAGAGTTTATGTGGATGACCACATGGAATGTTACTTTTGGTTCATGTAGCCGACCCAAATTCTAGGATTAAGGCTCTGATTGATTGAGCATGGTGGACCACATGCGACATGTCTGCACACAAATGCATACCTAGTCCTGAAAAGATTTCAGAAATCCAACAAGAGACTTAAAAGGATTAATTCAATCATCCCTCAAAATCTTAGGATTTTCAAAGGCTTACGAGGACTTTCTGCATGCTCCAGAATATTGCTCAAACCTCGATGGAGGTTATATAGTTCTGCGCTGAGGTAAACGATGCTATGTGATGTGTCTTTTTGCTGTGTAAGGATAGTAGGTTGGCTGGTAGGGTGTTGTGCTGTGTTTTGTTTTGTAGAAATTCCTATAGGTTCTTGTGTATAGAACTATAGACTACAGAGCTAGTCTAATCTAGTCCAGTATTTACTTTTGTTTATTTGGAGGTGCTTAGTAGCGTCTATGCACCTTTTTCTTTGGAGATACAGTATAATACTGAATTTTCCTCAAAAACATGAAGAATAAATAAAAAAATCGAAACATCTATCACAAAATATCTAGTGGCACTGTTAAATGAACTTCAACCAACAATCATTTTCCATTGTAATCTAATAAATTATACGATTACCAAAATACTCACTGGGCAAAACCTTTCAATAACCAAGAGAAGGCAATGATTTAATGTGTGTCATTAATCTCCCACACGTATAAGCTATATTTGAGAAGAGGAAAATTGGGAGACCTAGTCAATAAAAAAATACAAAGGGAAAAAATGTATGAAAGATAAATCTACTAATAAAGTGATAAACTAATAATAGTCATTTTGAAATAGAAAGTATATATGGTATAAACATTAAAGCTATCAAAGTTATCATGATTTACTTTTTATTGTTTTTTGATTTTCACAAGCTAAATTTTTATTAAAATAATAATAATAATAATAATAATAACACAAGTTAATTGAGACATCATGAAAAATAGTGAGACATGTGGCGAAATAACATTGTTCCTCTTAAGGTTTTTTATATACTCCCCCCCC
>PYUH01000332.1:294517-305553 GCA_016808085.1 Suaeda aralocaspica | reverse complement strand
GGGGGGGGAGTATATAAAAACCTAAGAGGAACAATGTTATTTTCGCCACATGTTCTCACTATTTTTCATGAGTCTCATTAACTTGTGTTTATTATTATTATTATATTTTTTTTTTTTTTTTAATAAAATTTAGCTTGTGAAAATCAAAAACAATAAAAATAAATCATGATAACTTTGATAGCTTTAATGTTTATACCATATATACTTTCTATTTCAAAATGACTATTATTAGTTTATCACTTTATTAGTAGATTTATCTTCATACATTTTTTCCCTTTGTTTTTTTTATTGACTAGGTCTCCCAATTTTTCCTCTTCTCAAATATAGCTTTACGTGTGGGAGATTAATGACACACATTAAATCATTGCCTTCTCTTGGTTATTAAGGTTTTGCCCAGTGAGTATTTTGGTAATCGTATAATTTATTAGATTACAATGGAAAATGATGGTTGTTAAGTTCATTTAACAGTGCCACTAGATATTTTGTGATAGATGTTTCGATTTTTTTATTTATTCTTCTGTTTTTGAGGAAAATTCAGTATTATACTGTATCTCCAAAGAAAAAGGTGCATAGACGCTACTAAGCACCTCCAAATAAACAAAAGTAAATACTGGACTAGATTAGACTAGCTCTGTAGTCTATAGTTCATACACAAGAACCTATAGGAATTTCTACAAAACAAAACACACAGCACAACACCTACCAGCCAACCTACTATCCTTACACAGCAAAAAGACACATCACATAGCATCGTTTACCTCAGCGCAGAACTATATACCTCCATCGAGGTTTGAGCAATATTCTGGAGCATGCAGAAAGTCCTCGTAAGCCTTTGAAAACCTAAGATTTTGAGGGATGATTGAATTAATCCTTTTAAGTCTCTTGTTGGATTTCTGAAATCTTTTCAGGACTAGGTATGCATTTGTGTGCAGACATGTCGCATGTGGTCCACCAGCTCAATCAATCAGAGCCTTACTCCGAATTTGGGTCGGCTACATGAACCAAAAGTAACATTCCATTGGTCATCCACAAACTCTCCTCCTCCATCTCCTGTTGATCCAAACCTCATTCTTCTGTAAATCCCAAAGCTTCATGTCCTTTCTAACCCCTTCCCACCAAGTCATTTTTGGTCCTCCCGATCTCCTAGCCCACTCTTCCACTCGTCGCACCGGGGCTCCATGAGGTCTTCGTCTCACATGTCTGAACCAACACAAGCGGTTTTCCCTTAGTTTGCTTGCAATGTTTGCAATACCAACTTTCATGCGGAGGACTTCATTTTTGATTCTATCCCTTAGAGTGTTCCCGCACATCCATTTCAACATTCTCGTAACCCTTACCTTTTGAATGTGCTTTCTTATAAGCCCAACATTCTGTACATAGAGCAACACTGGCTTATGGTAGTCCTATAGAATTTCCCCTTCAACTTAAAGATGTTTTTGTCACATAACACTCCCGTGGTTGCTCTCCATTTAACCACCCTTGTGCCATATCTTGTCATCCAAGATATGTAAATCATTCCTTCATATCAAAGAACTTTTCCGTCCAACTTCACCACCCGCATTGCTTTCCCCCCTTTGTGTTCCAAAGCGGCAATCCATATACTTCATGTTGACTTAACTTAAACCCTCTAGACTCCAACTTTTACCTCTTTAGCTCTAAATTGCATTAACCCCATCTTTAGGATCATCCACCAAAAAATATCATTCCCATCAGGGCCCTTAGTGTTAAAAGCACCACCTAGCGCAAGTGCACCAAGGCGCCAGAATTGGGGCTTCATAATGCATAGGCACGGGGGGGGGGGGGGGGGGGTGGGCTGAAACGCACGGATTTATGCCTAGGCGCATGAGGTGCAACTGTAGCCACTGACGCGCCTCTAGGGTTTTCTGGGTTTCTTTTTTTTTTTTTTTTTTTTTTTTTTTTTTTTTTTTTTTACTTTTCGAAGTCGCCGGATGCAAGGCACAAAGCTCACAGCCCTTTTGCTTTTGTGCGCCTCTCGCCTTTTAAAACCAAGTCAGGGACTCAGGCCACCAAACTCTTAATAATCTGTCTCCTGAATATTGTGATGCACAAGCCTTTTCCAGCTAGACATATATATGACTCTGAAGATTTTCTTCACACCAACCATGTAAATCTGCTTGCACTCTTGGACATAAGTAGTGGAATTAAAATGAGAGACTTTGTATCTATTGTGCAATAAGTTATAAGCTGAAGTGTGATACCATATTTAATAGCTGTTTCTGGGTTTGATCCTTCCCCTTATAATCATCCCATTGCTATGAAGGTGTGCTTAGGATAATTAGTCGATGACTCGGTTCACACCCCAAAATCCCATTCAACACTAATTTTGACCTTTCCTCACCATAATGACCACTTGAGATTGTATATCCTTGAGTTTTAAGCATTCTCTATGGTCTATACTCTTGCTTTATAATATCCTTTACTTTGCTGAGCTACTTCCAATACCAAATAAAAGTTACAGGAGGCATATGGAATTCCAAACCGTTGCATTTAAGGTCATATGTGTAGATGGGGTTACCCATCAAACCATAAACTTGCATTTATATTAAGCAACATCCCAAACATATATCCCCAAGGCTGCCATGCTCTTTCTCACCAAAACTCAAAACTCAAAACATTGGTGATGGTCTAGATGTCTAGTTTTGATAGTCTTCTCAACCCTAAGGAAATCTCTGCAGATGGCACTATGGCAGCCACACTTACCACACCTTACTTACTTGATCTTAGCCAAAAGGCTGAGAAAGGTATAACACCTGGCTTTACAAAATGAAAATTGTTGCCCAATATGATTGAAATGTTAAGAACACTTAATTCATCATTGAGTGGAGCTCTACCTGCACGAACAAATTTTGTGATAGTTTTATGCTAAGTACACACTTTATAAAAATGATATGCGACTCCTTGGGCCAACAATAGTTTTGCATTGAAATAGAACTATAGAAGCAACAGTGAAGTTTCCATCAAATGTCTTGTGATAATAATGGGTCTCTAACCCAATTTTAAACTAAATTTTTCTGTACTTTCAGAGTGTATTCACTTGCCAAAACACAATTAGGAAATTCTTGGCTTTTGGGAGTAGGTGATCTTGAGTTCTATGCTAGTCCTAATGAGGTTACATGTAATCATGTATCCTATGATGTACATTATGTTCTACTGTTAAATGTTTATATAATACAAATTATAGTAAAAATGTAAGTTTTCAGTTGTGCCTCACTGATAAAATAGGCTAACGTTTTGAATTTTTTGTGCGATGCAGCTGGACGAGCTTAGTGATGAAGATAAAGAAGCTTTGAATGTATTTTACATGCGCGGCGACAATTGATGATATTTTCACACATCAGGTTCAATTTATTAGTCATGTGCATGTACAAGATGCTTTTATATGATTTTGCTTTTGTGGAGTGCTTGTTATACTTTAAATATCTAAGTGTGATGACGTTTACTGCTTGGACTGCTGTAATTACTCATCGATTTAATATGTGGATAGTCAATGTGGTTGAAAGTCTTTTTCAAATTGAAGTGGTGACTTTTTTTTTTTTTTAATATTATTATTTTTTGTTATTTTTATTATTATCATTTTTTTACGAATTAGGCAGATTACAACAGTTTGCACAAAGATAAGTTTATAATTGTCTTTGCTAAAGTATTGTGCAGAAAATATGAATACTTGCATGCTTTGTTTAAAAATCTATGTAATTTAGACTTACAGATGAAATTTTTTCGACATACTTTTGTTGACATAGTTGACGTCTTGAATTGGATTCTTTCTTGAAACATGGATCGGATCCATCAAGTTGCATCTAATGTGCTTTTTAGAGTTAAGAGTGAGAGGGAGTGGGAGGCATGAAGATTTCGACTGATTTATTTGCCCACCAATTCAGTGCATATAGGACAATAGAAACTTGTCAATAAAAGCAGGACCCATCCTAGCAAGAAGCGAGTGGTGTGGGTTTTTCGTGGAGATACGAATGCACTTCATCAGCTTGTCTTCTCTGTTATCCATTTCTCTTACACTATATTGCTCTATCTTTTGTCTCTCTCTTTTCTAATTTAATTCGGAACGTTCTGTTTTAAGGAGGGTGTTTTGTATTCCCTAAAACTTTGTCTTCCAATAACTTCAAAACTTGTTTTAAGATAGGTAGAATGTAACCCCATAGTACTGTAGTTTCATAAAATTTAATGTAGTCATAAGATACTCTATGGTAGGTTTTGTGTATAATTTGAATAAATTATAAAGATTGTTTAAACTTTAAATTTTCAGTTATTTGTAATCCTTATCTTAAATACTTTAGAGATGGACACTGGGATCTTCGTATTTTGCTTTGGAATTGAATATGAATATTTGACCAATATAAAGTCAGGTTTAAAATGAAATAACCAACTGCGGAATTGAAACGGTGTTGTCTCCTTGTATTTTTACTCATTTGTTTTTGTGATTGGGTCATTTTATGCTCTCAATGTTGCATTTATGTGTTTTCTATATGTTCACCTGTTGCTCTTTTTGGTGATTAGTGGTATGAGTAAAAACTAACCTAGAATTTAGAGCTCTTGGATTTCAGTTTTGGATTCTTTAAAAGCTAATAGTTGTGGTTCCTTGACTAGTTAACACCACATAACACATGCCAGATTGTCAACTGTGTTGTGAAATTACAGAACCACCTATCTGTTTCATGATATTACGTATTCCTGGTACTTGGTGCTCTTAATCTGACCTATTTATCCCGGACCAAGATGCTATATAAAACTTTACTACCTTCGTTTCTATTAGTTACAATACTTGGGTATTATTTGTGCGATATAAAAAATTCAAGTGTTGCAACTTAAAGAAACGGAGGTATTATGTGAAAATGATAAGGATCAAAACTGTTTAGCTAGAGCCTAGAGGCTAAGGTCTTATGTGACATGCAAGCTCAGAATTACGAACTTAGCCAAGCTATGTTTTTTATTATCTGTGAAGCAGCAAGCACCTGACTATGCTAGGTGGATTGCTGGCTATTATATTTGTATGCAGTTGCTATTAGCAATTATATATGTACTGTAAATGCTTTTCAACTTTTATTATCTTCAATGATACTGTATTTTTGCTGATAAGCTTATGTCCTTTGTATTCGTCACAGGTAAGTGTCAGCAATCCAGCCTTAAGAGATTGGTTGAAAGGTCATGCTGATACCTCTTCCTTACAGTTAAAATGGAAGTATTTTCCATTAACAAAAGTCCATGGTAAGCAGTAGTGTACTAGTGTGTGAATTTATTTTATTTTTTTGTTTGTCAAGAACTTAATCAGAATGATTGTCCAATATTGTTGAAAATAGAATAGTTCTAAATTTAGCTCAAACACATTTCCCAAATGACATTCCAAAGGCTTGGAAAAATAGTGTGATATTTTTAGTATGTATCAATTGAGTAAATTGGTGAATTTTGTCTTTAGCATGGGGGTAGGTAAAAAGTAGGGGGGGGGGGGGGGATGGTAGTGACCATCTTGCCAAAAAGAAAATGAGGCAATCTTTTTGCTGGTGGCGACTGATTTTGGTAATCCTTAACGTGATGGCGTAGTAATACCCTTGTTTAGAAATACCCTCCCCCCCACCCCCACCACCACCACCAAGAAGATGTTGTAAGTTACTAGTCATGGCTAAAATATGAATAATATAAACAAGTGCAAGTGGAAATTTATGTGGTCCAATTAAATGAGGAGAAAGAGTGGTGTGACCAATTAGGAACAAAGCACGTTGGGATATGGTAAGACACCCACCAACAAAAAAAATTAAAAGTGTCTAAAAGTAGAATAAAGTGAAAGTTACAAGTTCTTAGTGGAACATCCCAAAATGGAAAGTCACAAGAACTTTGTGAACGGAGGGAGTAGTATAGATAGATAGGTTTTCTTACTCATTGGAAAATACATGGATTTATCCAACCAGTATGAGATACCCCATTGTTTGAGCAAACACAAAACTTGGTGGATAAGAGTGAAAATACTGCAATTCATTTCCTTATTATTTTCAGGGGTGAAAAGTACACAACCTCTGCACCGAGAGGGATTTCGGCATAGCGATTGAGTTGTCTCTGAAGGGATAAACTTCGCTCCTCCAAGTTCTCTTTGTACCTGCAGTTTCAAATGAAAATTAATTACCAATCACATTAACTAGACGAAACTGTAAGAATCGCATGCTATAGACCTGTATTGATGTATTAACATTCAGTAGAAAAGGCTATAAATTAGCATAGTGAGCTTTCCTAGTTTCCTTCTTTCTTTTATACTTGCGTATGGTGCTATATGAAGTCAGCGAGACAATGCAATAATGTCTCAAACCAAAGCTTGTAATGATTGAGAAACAACCACATAGAACTGTCTGTTAGTAAGTGCCTGTAACAAGAGACAATTTGAAGGTGGTGCAGCGTAAAAATTATGACAGTGAGATATATCAACAGAGAAAAAAGATGTGCATGTTTTAAATGGAAGAGAGAGGTGTAAAATAGGAAGCTTTAAGCAGAATGAAAGACAAAATACCTATGTGCAATTAAGTCAAAGAGCTGCCCATATTGCCCTTTTACATTGTAAGGGACATAGTCAGAATCTTCCTTCAACAGCAAATTCTTGTATTCCTCACAAGAAATATATTTAACTCCTGACACTTCTGAATCCTGCAGAATGTCAAAACATATATTATATACAGCACCATGTAGCTAGTTGGAAATTCATATAAATTTAATAGTTAGAAACAGTTATATTAAGTGTTCAGTCTTAATGCTGTGAAATAACGGGTTATTAAGGTATATTAATAACAAATTAGCAAATATAAGTTTTAGTGCTTGTATTCTTCAAGCAAATGACTTTTCACACAACCTCCCTCCATCCTGATGCGACAGTTTCAAATTAACTTCGTAATCTTTAAAGTTGAGTGTTCGTCATTTATATGATAGATTCTTCACACATCAAAATTTAAATATTAAAAGATTTCAAAAAATGCAGATGTTAAGAAGCCACTCTTCGTTAATGGTGGGCTTTGACAAGGTTGTGGTTGAGAGTGATTGTCTGAGTGTTATTCAACAACGTCAGCACTCAAAGCTATTTCTGTCCTCCACTTCAGTAGTTATTAAGGATATTCTTAGATTTTGTCCTTTATTATCTAAGATTATTTGGAGTCATGTGAAGAGGCGTGGGAATGTAGTTGCTCACACGCTTGCTAAATTAACTCCAACTGAGTTAGGGGAACGTGTTTGGGTGGGTTGTGGTCCTGATTGTATTTCGGATGTGGTAGCATTCGATATGTGTGAAAACTTTGTTGTTAATTAAAAAAATTCCCTTGTTCCTCAAAAAAAAAAAAAAAAAGGAGCCACTCTTAAAAACAAATCTGGCATATATTGCAACAAAATTTAAATAACATGATTTTTGACTTTCTTGTTTTCAAGTGTGATAGAGAAATACTACCTACGCTTCTTTTTAATCTACAGATTTTGACTTTCTTTCCACCGTAAAGTGATGTATGCAATTGTGAGCACATTACTTTAAAATAAAAAAGATACGCATTATTTAATAAAGTAATAAACAAATGAAGCTAATCTAACAAGACCTTACATGACTGTGTTTTCCTTTACATATATACCAAAAAAAGACAGTGGAAGTGAAGCGTATAAATAGTGTCAAAACATATATACCGGGGTAGTATCAAAGAGGTGATATTGCACTAAGGGAGTGTAACCATAGACAAAGCATTACAGATGGACACTTTAAAAGGGAAACATTACTTTAATTTGACAAATGGACCCGTTAAAAGCATTACATTATTTTTACTTTATTACAGATGAACACATTTTATATTGACTTTCTTTCCACTGTAAAGTAATGTATGCAATTGTTAGCATATTACTTTAAAAATAAAATATAAAATATAAAAGATACATAATATTTAATAAAGTAATGAACAAATGAAGCATATCTAACAAGACCTTACATGACTGTGTTTTCCTTTACATATATACCCTTTATATATATACCAAAAAAAGACAGTGGAAGTGAAGCGTAAAAATAGTGTCAAAACATATATACCGGGGTAATATCAAAGAGGTGATATTGCACTAAGGGACTGTAACCATAGAAAAAGCATTACAGATGGACATAGGGAAACATCTGAATCAACAAATCTTAGGTTTAATATTGCACCAAAAATTAAAGCCTAATGGAGCAATCAAGATACCAAATGCAAAGTTTCACCTGAAGCGAAAATGCCTCCAGAGGGATAGGTGCAATGGTGGTCACCAAATAAACATCATTAAACTCATTATTGATATAGGTTCCATCATTAATGACACTGCATTAGAAGAATAAACATGGTAAACAGAAGAAAGAGACCAACACTCAACCGAAAGCAGAAACACCTAGAAATTCAGAGTAAATCAAGATTTATTCATAGGGTACATATGTTCAGCAGTTCAGCCGTTCTCTTCTATTAATCCAAACTCTGCTCCTAATTCCACCCAAACACCCAAAGACAAAGGATCAGACTTTGAAACCAATTATTAATATGAATTCATGCAAATGTTACATGTTACTAAATCATTCACTATTAGAAGCATCATTACCACATGTGAGACAAATAAAGAACTGTTCACAACAAATGCCAATTGCCAAAAACAAATGACAATTGAAAACGAGCAGCAAAACAAGACTTTTTGACCAATCTGCTCCAATAATAAAAGCTTCACTAGCAGAGCACCAAAGCATATACCATTCTGAACCCAAAAAGGATGACTAAAGCTATGAACGGGAGGTAAAGGAAGAAATAAAAAAGGCCACAATCCAACATTCCTTTCCCTGCAAATACTTAGTTTA
The DNA here is from genome assembly GCA_016808085.1 of Suaeda aralocaspica. Taxonomy (NCBI): domain Eukaryota; kingdom Viridiplantae; phylum Streptophyta; class Magnoliopsida; order Caryophyllales; family Amaranthaceae; genus Suaeda; species Suaeda aralocaspica. The sequence goes on along the minus strand of PYUH01000332.1, from coordinate 296,705 downwards.
TCAAAACAATTCCCAGGGAAGCTTAGCTCCTCAATCCTATATGCATATCATAATTTGCATCATCACATAAAACAAGGATCACTTTTTATGCTAGCATTAAAACAACTTGACACGGAAAGCATATTGAACAGCGGAAAATGGTATTCTCGATCTTTACCTACCAAAGATCAAAAAGCCTAAGGTTTACGACAGCATAAAACAAGTATCATTCTCATACTGTTGTTTACTTTATTATTTTTGTTAGAGAAATAGGTGGGATACACCACATTACATGAAGTCAACACTAGTGCATCTTCTTTTACACTATGTTTGGATAACAATTTGGAAGGGAAAGAGAGGAGAGAGAAATAGGAGGAAGGGAAGGGGGAAAAAAAAAAAAGAAGAAAGAAAGGGAGCTCCATTTTCCTTCCAAATCTCTCCAATTTTGGAGGGATAATGTTAATTAAAGGAGGAGGGAAAATGGATCTCTTCCTCTCCCTCCCCCTCCTTCCCCCAACCAAATGGGAGCTTGCCCCCCTTCCTTTCCCTACCCTCCCTTTCCCTCCAATTCCTTGTAACCAAACAATGCGTTAGAAACGGATACTTCAAATAAATCCAGCTTACATACAATTGTTATAGCAAACTATTAAGGTATCTTCAAATAGAAGATTTAGATTGTGATAAATTCATAACCTACTAAACCTAAAATCCTTATTGTGGTCGCGAGAATGGAAATGGTTGCTAAGCTACTGCCACATTAACTGTGGTTGATTGTCAGTTTATGTAGAGCATAATATCAAAGCAACAAACAACATTCTTTATTTTAGTACATATGTTCTTCAACCCAATTCCAAATTTCAAATCACCCATTACCACTATCTGTTTGAACTTTGAGGCAGCATTTAGGGAGTGGGTATGCTGCAAAGATAACACCCATAGATGAAAACATAGAAAAGCATGGATTAATTTTCTGCATCATGTTCCCAATTCCCTAAGACCCAATGTCTGAAAGTCGATTCAATGAGTAATTCTAGAAAAATCTTTTCTTTTGCAGTTTACCAAGGATGCCTAAAAAGAAAAACCATTACAATTAGCATTTGGTCAACAAATGGAGTTTGCAGCAAATTAAAAATTACCAATTTGTTCAAAGTCTTCAAGCAAATTTCTGACAAAAAAGTTGCCAAAATTATCAAAGGTTTTTTTATAAAATAGGTTATTATATTTCTTAGCTTTTGAGTTTTAGTACCTTATTTTTTATTTTTTTATTTTAAATTTAAGTACCTTATTTTTTATTTTTTTATTTTAAATTTAAGTACCTTATATATCCCAAAAACACAAAAGTTGGTACCAATTAACATTTCCATCACCAATTCCGCCCCCTGGGCCCTACTTTAACCAACTAATTTAATTACCCCCTTTTTCCAACTGAACTCCCTCATTTTTTTCACACTCTATCTCTCTCTCTCTCTCTCTCTCTTCGATCAACGATTCACACATCATAATTGAACCCTAAAAACCCAAATTAATCCCTAAAAATTTACCCTAAACTGTCTTAATCATGCGTAAGCAGGAAATTTATTAAAGAAAATAAAGAAGTTTACAAAAAGTCAAGGAGGTTTCTCCTCCATTGCCATTTGAGCACTCTCACCAAAGCACACCCTACGGTGAATATATGCCCCGGAAAAAAAAAATATATATATATATATTGAGGAAATTCAGACAAGAGTAAAGATTGAATGTGAATTTTAACCACTAAACACAAAAATTCAGTGGAGTTTAGGATTTTAGCCACTAAACACAAGAATTTTAACCAAAGCACACCCTAAATTAAACAAATGAATCAAAAAAACTCAATTCAGTTGCAAAAACCCAACTCAATTAAAACCCTAACTCAAAATTTAGGATTTTATGGAGTTTCAATGGAGTAATTTATATATGGAGAAAGGGATGTCGACATGAGAGATGACTAAAAAGAGGAAAAATTAAGAATATAGCCATTAGTGGACCCCACAAGACAGAATTGGTGACAAAATTTGTTAACTGGTACCAATTTTTGTGTTTTTGGGAATTATAAGGTACTAAATTTTAAAAGTAAATAAACAGATAAACAAATAGATAAGATAAGGTACTAAAATTCAAAAACTAGGAAATAAAAGGTAATAATACAAAAAAAAAAAAAAAAAAAAAAAAAAAAAAAAAAAAAAAAAAT
>PYUH01000332.1:256572-293254 GCA_016808085.1 Suaeda aralocaspica | reverse complement strand
AAAAAAAAAAAAAAAAAAAAAAAAAAAAAAAAAAAAAAAAAAAAAAAACATTATCATACAATAAATAGTTCCTAGAAAACCACCCTTAAGCTTAAACCATTTCACAAATACCAAAGTAGCACTTTGGTTAGCTTCTTTGGCAATATAAAACTTGCAGTATATACTAAATATATTTTTTTTATTAGATTAGCAACACAGGTTTACATATCCGCTTTGATCGATTTTATGTACACTAGGCCAAAGAAGTTCTCTCATACAAATTCATCAAGTTAATCTCATTTCACAAATATATAGAATTTCCACAAAGGAAAAAAAAGGGAATAGCAATCTTTCCACTACTAAACTAACATCATAAGACTACTTAATTGCCATCAGAGATCTTAAATAAGTGAAGATATGAAAAATTGCAACAATACAGAGCATGCAATATCAAGATGATTAAAAGAAACTTGTGACAACCCCAACTAGACCAGGGTACAAACCACTCTTGAAGAAACACAAACAGCAATTCAAATGCATCCTCAGGAAGATCAACACCTAGCTCTTCCTGAAGTTCCCTCCTGCAAGATATAGAGTATGAGTAAAGTAATTAAATTAGATGGCACCAAATTATCCAACACATCTTGAAAGAAAAAGAAAAAATGAAAGTAAGGGATCACCGAGAAGGCCAGCAAAAAACATGAAACAAAAGAACCAAACAGTTGTTCACATCATTCAATTTACATCAAAATAGATAAGTCACTCCTCTGGTTTAATTTCTGAACAAGATTCCAATTGATAGAGTAATGTTTGAAATGAGAGCATGAATTCACAAAACATCAAAAATGTTTGGAACCTTTTTCTTAAGCAACGAGAGTTGTTTTCAAATTTGAGTAATATTCAATTATTATAAGATTATAACTTACTAAATCTTGGAAAGAAATATTCAATTATTATGTGTTGGAACCTTTTTCTTAAGCAACGAGAGTTGTTTTCAAATTTGAGTAATATTCAATTATTATAAGATTAAAACTTACTAAATCTTGGAAAGAAATATTCAATTATTATGTGTACAGCATTTGCATACATTGATATAATGTGGAACCGTATATGACTTTGATTCTATCGGGAGAAATATGGAAGAAAAAACTATTGAATCGCATCCCTTTTAGTGTGTAAATGCATTTAGAATGCAACCACAATTACTTTTAAGTTTGTGCAAGCCTGCAAAGAGTATTATTACTTCTTCAATATTTAGTTTTAATATTGAAAGTTTGTCGTAAGATGTCAATTCTTGAGAAAGCTGGAAGATTTTTTATGATAGAATATCTCTATTGCAAATCTCTTGTTTTGGATTCTTAATTTAATTGGACGTTCTCTCAGCAACAACTACAGCATAGGTTTATCTTACCGAACAATGATACGACAATTACTCAATTCAAAAAAGAAACAGAAAAGGAGGGGAAAATAATAAGAAAGCACTGAGTGAAAAAAGACATTTTTGATGATTTTCCATAGTTGGTTGGAACTAAGCCTTCAATCAAGCTTTATATAAGTATGACCACCACCCCCACACATATAAAGAGTCACGTATAAAAATAAATGAAAGATAAGCCCTTAGCCCCTCGTAGAGTCAAAATAAGATTTAAATAACACAGTAGCAACTTCCAAATAAGAATTAGGTTGACGATTTTTACCTGGCTGATATTAAGGAAGAATCACCTGCTGCTATATGACCTGCACTGGAGATATCCCATTGGCCTGGCCATGAATCTTTACAGTCAGCCCGTTTCTGAAGCAGCAGCTCATGTGTGCTTTCGGAATAAATCCACACATGAACAGCCCGATGGTAATCCCCATCTCTATGAACATCCCCCCTACACAAGTACTACGAAAGTTATAATTGATGCAACAGCCACTGACATATCAAGACATTATCTGTCACATGAAGTCAGTCATTAAGTAAACAAACCAAGCAAATAAATGATAGTTGTGAATTTTGTAGGCACTATATAATTATAAAAGAAGCAATAGCTTCTTATAACTGTGGGCACAGTAAATATAAGCTAAAGGATACATGGATTATTAGTTATTACAGAGGAAGGGGTGTGGCCACATTTACCATTCCACAAGCTATATCTTAGGTAGCAAGCAAATTCTGAGTAGCAAGGGTTAAGTGACTCTAAGTGGTGGCATGTTGTGCAAAAACGTGCAATGAAAAGCACATAAAACACAAACAAAAAAGAGGGCATTAACCCTAGCAAGGCTTCAATGTGAAACTAATGTGCAGAAGACTTGGATGTGATAATTAATCAAGCACTAGAAGCATCTTTAACACATGGCTAGCGGTTAGAATAAATTATATACATCTGATACAATATTGCAGAAGGGAGTTTCATGAAATCATAGGTGTGTGTTATGTAATGGTCAAAGTGAAATTATGTGAAACTTTCTCTTTACCACCCTTAGACAATTTTCAACGGCAAGTTAATTACCAAATTAGCTCGTAATGCTATATAGGAGTTTACTCTAATTTTCTTTCTAGCAAGTAGCCAAGTATATGCTCCAATGGTGCACTATTAGCTTCCTAATTAAATAAACCCACATGATAAATCAAATATTGAAATTTATTTTAGTGCTCATTTGGTTCACACATGGAATGATTATTTTTTGGTTCATGTAGCTGACCCCAATTTTTAGGACTAAGAATCTGTTTGATTGATTGATTGATTTGGTTCACACAGAATAATATGCCTACAGGAATTTCAATTACATGTGAAAGAAATTTCCGCATAAAATCTATGGGAATTTCACCGACTTGTTTCGTTTATATGACTGAATTAAGCTCAACGGAAATTTGAACTTTTGAAGTACCAAGGGGGAGCTTGGTGATTTAATTCAAATGTTTTGTAGGAAATTCAGATTCCCATGAATATTTGGTCCTCTATTCTAGCTATTTTTCATCAACCAAATAACAGGTTTTTATCCAAATTCAAGGAAATTTTGCAATTCCACCACTTTTGAAGCGCAACCAAACGAGCATTATTTCATTGACAACCTTCTTTTTTATTAATAATTTTATTCCTCAAAGGCATATATTAGCTTCAATGGTCAAGCATAACTAGGTACTTTTAAACAAGATATGGAGAAGTAATAGGATGCCAATGATATGGAGGAAGAGCACTATAATCCCGGTGTATAGAAATAAAGGTGATGTTCAAGATTGTGCTAAGTATAGAGGGATCAAGCTAATGAGTAATGACTAATAAGCCATATTATGAAACTTTGGGAATGAGTGCAAGGACGGTTCTAGACTTCTTCAGGATAAGAGACAACACATTCCCCCAAAAACCAAGACCTCGACGTGGATATAAATAACCAAGTAAAGGAAACTAACATAACCTGAAACAACATCAAAGTTAATCACAAAACATTTAAAGCTGCTAAAACGCCCAACGACGGAAAACATTCAGAACCCGAACTTTGTCATCAAACCAATCAAGCCAACAGGTGAATAACTATAAACTAAAGATTCACTTCTCACATTGTATCGGCTTTATTCAATATACAACCATCATCAAATGGAGCAATTTCGTTGGAATGTTGGACTAATTTGGGGAAAAAAAACACTCAACTAAAACCAAATAAACGCATGAATTTAACCAAATAAAACTACCACAACAAAAGTAATCATGCAAATCGCAACAAAACCAAAAAAAATCCGCAAAATTACAACATGATAAACTAATTGGAAAACAATTGAATTTAATTTAATTTAATTTTAATCGATAAAACCCAAGATTTTATGTTATATTAGTGTAATTGGTTCATTTTCATCATAGCATTGAAATGCGTCGAAACTCGAAAGGAAGAAGAAAGATGGGAAAGAAGATGAACCTAGGTTTGCGAATGCCGGTTTTCTGACCAGTTTTGGTGAGAACATCGAGGTATTCAACAGCTTCAACCATGGCTACCGTAGAGAGTGGTCGCCGGAGAAAGTGATGAAAGCGGATTTAGTAGTGTTCGACTTTTATGTACGGATTACTTTGTTTTTTTTTTGTTGGTGTAATCTACGGATTAGTTGGAGAGATGACCGGTAAATCAAAATTGTATATCACAATGGCATATGTTAAAAGTTCAGAGGTAAAATCATCATTTTATATGAATTTCAAGGAGTAGTGTGGTAATAAGGTTTTCTGCTTATTTACGAAAATGTCTGTGATTTACTATTTATACGTATCACAGTGATTTCTTAGATATTATCCATTAGTTTGTTATTTACTTATTTATGAATAGCAAAGTGATGTTGTGATGGGCATTGGGACGAATTGGACGTGTATCTTAAGCAATTGTTATACGAGGGGTAAGGGTACTTATCGAGCGAGTCGATTACGAGCTAGGGGTTGCTCGACTGGTGTTTGTTAAGTTTTGAGCCGAGTTGAATCGTTCATGAATAGCTCATTAAAAATACCGGTCTATCTCAATCTCAATGTTTATAATAATTATATTTTCTTTTCTTTAAAAATTTTATTCCTTTTTGTAGTGGAAGATTTTATTTTTATTTAATGTTAAAGTAATTATTAATTTTTAAGACAAATTAATTAAAAGCAATTGTCAATCATACTCTCTTTTCTAGAATAGCACTAGATATATTGCAAAATAATACTTACTTATAGAGTTTCAAGCTTATTTGAGCGAGCTCGAGCTAACTCGAGTCGAGTTTTGACCGAGCTTTGTCCGAGTCAAGACTCGAGCTGCTCGAGAACTACTCAACTTGTTAAGCACCCGTAACGAGGGGCGTCTAGTAAGATCAAGGTGGTACTTAATTTGTGTAGCACAAGCTATAATTGTAAAGTTGCATATATGTGTTGTCATCAAAGTTAAATAACAGAAAAAAGAGTTAGTAAACTATAGAAAAGCGTGCTTCACACGCCAATTATTTCAAATGTTGTCAGATTCAACTTTATTAAAATTTGTTTCCCTGCTTCGCGACTTATAGTTCTCCCTCGGTCTTTTACTACTTGCTAGATTTACTTTTTTGCATCTCTTAATACGCAATTTATACAATTAATATTTCGAATTTGGTATAATAAAAAATTATAAAAATTATATTTTTTGGAAACTGTATATCAAGACGAATCAAACAAGATCGCATATGACTATATTTTTCGTTACGTATAAAATACCAAATTTAATCAAATGTCTTGTTCTTTTGGACTGAAATAAATCCGAAATGAACTGAACTGAAGTGGGCTGAGCAGAATTGAAGTGGATTGAAATGAAGTAGTAATTATAATGGAAATAAACTAAACTGAACTAGACTGAACTGAACTGAACTAAATAGAGTTGAACTTAAGAACTGAATAAAGCTGAACTGAACTGAATTGAACTTATCTGAAGTGCCAAAAATTAAAATCCAGAAGAATAGGGCCAAAGCTACAATGTGAACACTGTCAAACACTCAAATGGAACAACTAAAAAAAGACTAAGGAAGTATAACAATGCACACCAAAAAAATCAAATGTCAAGTTCTTAATTCCTATTGACAGTGAAGCACAAAGAGTCTGTCAATTATTAATTCATGTTATCAACATATGTTACAGGGGCGTACTCTTTTTTATGGAAGATTGGCTATAGTGTTACCTATATTTTGAGGTAAGTGTCTCTCAATTTATCATTAATTATGTTCAAAATTTGTGGTTGTAATTTTTGTAGTTACATAGGGTTGAGCAAAGGTCTGGTCTGGACCTGAAACCGGACCGGACCGCCGATTCTGGTCTAGGTCCAGGTCAAAAAAATTGAGGTACTGGTTTTTCGGTCCGGTCCAGTCCAAAACCGGGGTTTTCATGTCCGGACCGGCGGACCTGAATAATTATTAAAAATATTTTTTTTTTCAAAAATTAATAACTAAAACTTGTAAAATTGTAATGTAGTTGGAAGTATTTGAGTACTTTGATGTTTGTAATCGTTACTAATTAGATTGTATGTCGTTAATTTGGATCCTATGTTATGTTTGAAGTTTAAGTCTCTAAGATAAGTAGCAACAAGTCCGACCGACCCAACAGGTCCAATCGGTCCAACATGTTTTCTATTAAAATTTTCAATTGAAAAAGCAAAAAATATATAAAACAGGTCTAACAGGTCCAGTCTAGGTCCAATTTTTTTTATATTCCGGTCCGCCGGTCCGGTTCTGGACCGGTCCTCAACCCTATAGTTACATATGAATAAAGGACAAGGAGGCAATTTATAAATTGCTGAAATGATTATATAAATTTAAAATCAAAAACGTTTTCATTACATTATGTAGGAAACAAGCTGTTGTAAAGAGATATATTTTTAAATGTAGTTAAATTAGTAACCGTATTTGAAAGGAATGTTGAAATAGACATTGAGTAAATTATAAACACATTTAGTCTTAATTGTTTGTAAATCAGTACTCGTATATGTGCTACAAATATTTTATTGTTGTTTTTGATAATTGATCGTGCTATTCCTTGTTTAATGGTTCCCAACTAGAAGTGTAGGGGTGGAAAACTGTGGAATATTGAATATATTTGTTTAGTAGACAGAGATAATTATTAAAACATAATTGTCGAAATGATAGTATTGGGTCAACCCTAACCTGCACTGTCAACCCAAATTGACACCCCTATATATAATGTCTTATTAACCCATATAAGTTAAAAATATGTATATTAAAGGCCTAGTTGTAGCATATGTCAACATTTCAGATCTAATTACTCCCTCGATCTTTTTTGTTAGTTGCTACATTAGGGTTTTTGACACTATTTACATTGTAACTTTAACTCAATTTGGTGTTTACGTAATGAATAATATAGTCATATGGGATCTTGTTTGATTTGTCTCGATGTATATATTTACCAAATATATAATTTTTAGCTTTTTTTTGTCAATAACTACCTAGATGTTTAGTGTTTTTGTGAACAACTACCTACATTCCAAAATAAATTACAGAACTACCTACATGTTTCAATTTTTTTGTGAAACACTACCAACTAACGTTTTCCATCCAAATTGAACGTTAGTGGGCCCCACCTTTTACGTTCCCCTTCCAATTTTGTAAGGTTATCGTATGAAATTACTGATATGCCCCTTAATTAATAAAAGAGAGATTGAACTCTTCTCTTCTCTTCTCTTCTCAATTAAGTCATTCAATTTTGAACCCACACCAAAAGAAAAAACATTCAACTTTTCATTCATTTGTCAATCATAAAATCCTAATCTCAATACAATTCTTACTTCAACTCCTAGTAAACCAAATTAGAATGCTTAAACCGTAGTTTGCGGGGGTTTTTAAATTGAAGAATCCCAAACTAGTGTCGTCGTTTCGCAAGAGCTTGAAGGTATGTTAATGGAAGTTAGTAGTGTTGGTGGAAATGAGTTACTTATTTGTGGAAGTGAAAAAAATAATAATTTCTTAATTTAAGCTTGTTATTTGTCATTGAAGATTATGCTTTTGTTGTTTTATAAATTTGGGGAACATATAAAACACACAACTTTTTAATTATGCAAACACATACCTTGAATTAGGTTTTAAAACCAAAAGCCCCAAATTTATTTTAAAATTTTGAATTATTTTAGCAACAATTTTGGAAGAGAAGAAGAAGAAGATGAAAAAATGATCGTTGCAAATGAAATGAATGGTTGAAATTGGGGAAAAATCGATTTTATAGGGAGGGAAAGGTAAAAGGTGTGACTCATTAACGTTTAATTTGGATGGAAAACGTTAGATGGTAGTGTTTCACAAAAAAATGAAACATGTAGGTAGTTGTGTAATTTTTTTTGGAATGTAGGTAGTTGTTCACAAAAACACTAAACTTGTAGGTAGTTGTTGACAAAAAAAGCTAATTTTTATAATTTTTTATTATACAAAATTTGAGATATGAATTTTATAAGTCGCGCCTTGAGAGATGCGAAAAAGTAAATGTAGCAAGTAAAAAAAGACCTAGGTAGTATTTAGATTCCAATAATATAGCTATTGGCTAAATATAAAGAATCACACGCTAGCTTCACGCGAATAACTAGCAACTGCAAAATAAAACTTGTGATTGGTAAAATAACAGTTAACTAACTTTGTTAACTTGTGTTGACTGACATTATAGTATTAATAACAAATATGCCATGTGCTTCACAAAATTGCACAACACGGGTCTTTCTTTGAAATTACGCATTGTTATACTATGGGCCCAGGTTCGTATAACAAATTATGCACCCCTTCTCCATATATATAATTTTTTATAAGACGGTTTTATTTGGTAAAATCATTAAATAGTTATACAAAAAAAAATATATTCAATAGATTTGAAAAATCTAATAGTTAAAGAAAATGTGCAAATAGTTAAAGTCTAATCGGTAAAGCGGTCTTACCAAATACTTGTTATTATTTCAATATTCTCTTTTTTTCTCAAACATCACCATTTTTTCTCTCGAATTTCTCTCACCTCTTTCTCTCTCCTCCAAATCCACTCCAATATACATCTAACAACTCAAAAACACAATTTACACAAAATTAAGCAAAATTCAATCAATTTTTTTTATTTTCTTACTCAAATTTGAGGACTCACTTTTATATTTCAACAAAGTTTATGTGAAGCAATTACAACAACTATATTGAAGATCAAAAAATGAAAGAAATATGAGGTTGTTATGAATAGAGTAGTATATAGCCTTTAGTTATGTAATAGGTTGGTAAATACTTATTGTTGAATGTCATGCATGTTGTTATTGTTAACTAACTTTGCACAATGTAATTAATATAAATACTATTTGTGAATAGTATTATGAATATTATAGATTTACGTCGAAGCTTAGGGCATGTTTACTTCAACTGAAAACAGATGAATTGAACTGATTGGAGCTGAACTGAACTGAAAGTTTTTTATGAAGGTTTAATGAATAGCAAAATAAAAGAAGAGATGAATTGAACTCCACAGAGCTGAACTTAACTGATTTTAAGCTGAAGTAAACAGACCCTTAGTAACACACAACCCATTTACTCTTTATCTCATATATTACATAGTAAAATCTCTTCCCTGTTTGCTCTTCTTTTCGTCTAATTTCACAACACGTCATCAGCATGAACTTCCCTACAGCCCTACAGGTATACTTATATTTGCTCTTGAAATTTATATAAGGTAAAAATGAAATATGCAAAATATGTTTCGAGGATTATGCTCTATAGTTGCCCATATTTTAGAAACCTCTATGTCAGAACCTCAAAGTAATTTTGTAACAACATATAATTTTTTATTTCTTTCTTTATGCTAACAACTTTTCTTATCGTAACTAGAGTATTAGCGCGGGCAATGCCTCTTGCATTACTTTTTAATTTTCCACTTAATATTAATTTGTTTTTTGATATGAGCACTTCATATATATATACTCTTTATACTTGTGAAAATAAACAAATCTTAGAGCAGCAGCAACATTGAGGATATCTATCCTCTTAACAAGAAATTGGTATCCTTTTCTATTTCCTCATGAATGTGGTATATATGGGAAAGGATCCTTTTCAATTTCTACTGAAAGGAATGCTTGTCTTGGCCCCGGTGCATGAATAGTGCAAATGCAAGTTGGTATCCTGATCTAACTATTTGAAGTACATGAATGCAGCGGTTATTTTTTCAATTCCTTCCCACCACACGTTGACACTTGTCAACTTTTTGTTTGTTGTTTTTATATTTGCTCCGAAATAGTATAACGGCTTAATTTACAAGCGGTAACTTATTTTGAAAATCCGAAAACACCAAAGGTAAAAAAAAATTTCTCTATAAAATGAGTACAAATTTGACATATTTTCACAAAGTTTCAGTTTCACTTGTACAATATTCTCAAACACAAAATCATATAATTTCCATCTTTTCCTCCATTTCACTTCCAATTTTGAAAATCCTTCAATATGGATCGTAATAATTCTAATTACAATCGTAACCCGAATTTTGCAAATAATTCAAACTTTCAATCTAACCAATATGATCCGGAAAAATTCATAAACGTAATCCCAATTATGGGCGTTCACCTAATAAAAGAGCGAACTTTGATTAATCCAAAAATGGACCCAACTTTCATGCCCATTTTCCAATTTTGGACCCTCTTAAATTTTAACTTGTAAAATCAAGTAAATCTTGCTAATTACCCGATTTTTGCTTAAGCAGGACCACCCGAAACCACCACCACAACCATCCCTTCCACCCGAAACCTCCAAATGTTAAGAAAAAACCAGATAATTAACAAGATTTACTTGATTTTATAGGTTAAAATTTAGGAGGGTCCAAAATTGGAAAATTAGCATGAAAGTTGGGTCCATTTTTAGATTAATCAAAGTTCGGTCTTTTATTAGGTGTACGCCCATAGTTGGGATTATATTTATGAATTTTTCCATATAATCCTAGTTGTGACCCAAATCTATTGAGTAATCCTCAAATTTAAGCTGCATTTTTATAATGGTGTAGTACTCAACCAAGACCAACAAATTTCAATAATATTTCACTAATTCAACCACATTTACCTCAAAATACTCAATCATATCAACAATCTTTTAGTAATACCCCTTTTTCCCTTATTTCTGAACATTTAACTCAAAATATGAATCAATCTCCAGGTGGAGCATGCAGTAGCAATGCTACTCCAATAGAGTTAAGTGGTGAACATGTTGAAGAATTAGCGAGGGCGCAACATCTTGAAGACATTGACAATGATGAAGTCGAAATTGTTCCAGAAGTGCCACTCAATACATCTGCACAAAGGAAAAACCAAGCATGGATTATCGCCGAAGATAATAATGCTCTTGTATCAGCCTATTTAAATGCAGGAGGTGATGTGGGGAGGGGAACCAAGACCAAGAAAAACGGGTTATAGGCAGAAATTTACAACTTGTATGAAAATGCTAGAGCTGAAAATCTCAATGAGATTAAGGTAAGAAACATTAAATCTTTGCAAAATCGATGGGATCACATAAATTTACATGTTAGTAAATGGGTTGACGCCTACGGTTATCATTTTCGAACCAAGGGTAGTGGTGAATCTGAGCAAAATTTGGAGAGATTCGCTCACAAAGATTACAAAGCAACTAATAATAAGATGTTTGTTATTTGCATTGTTTTGTAATTTTGAGGAATTGCCCCAAATGGGATCCCACCTTGTCCAAAGTTCAGACTGATATGTTATCGAGTAGTCAAGCATCTACAGATAGTGGGGGGAGCGGTAAAAGACCACAACCAGATTCACAGTGTGAGGTTGGCGGAAGGGCTAAAAGACCTCTTGGCATAAAACAGACAAAGATGAAAGGTAAAGCATCTATTACATCGTCAAGTATAAATGTTGAATTTTAAATACAAATTTTAATGAAATGGGAGAGAAGTTGGGTCAATTGGGCGAGCGGCTACTGGATCAGTTGAGGAAACGAGATGAAATAAAAAAAGCCTGGGTTGAAGAAAAGAAAAGGTAGAAGGAGGAGGCCATGAAGTTCAGAATGTTGGAAAGGTTAATGCAGAAACCCGTTCTTCATGACAAGGAATTAGCAATGTACAACAAACTGAGAGATAAATTTAGTAGTAGGTTTTCTCTTTGATTTACGTTGCTATCTATGCCAACAACTGTTTTGTTTTCTTTATTTTTTCTTCTTTACTTGTTCTTTCGATTATCTGTTTCTTCCTTCTTTCAATTTTTCCTTTTTTTCCTTCTTTGTTTGTAATTCTATTATTTGCAACCCATGTACGATTGAAAAAGTATTTGCTGTGTGGTTCAACTGTATTTGGCCTGGTTTCCTTTTCTTTAAGATTCGAAGGGCTTTAGTCTAATTAAAGGGGTGTTTCATTGGAGGATAATTCAATGGGGTTTTAAGTCTGTTGTTCAATGGAAAGTAACCGGAAGGGTGTTGAATTTTAGGAAATTATTGGTGATTGTTTGCGGTACAATTTCCTTGTCTTCGCAACATAGTAGAGTAATTGATGAGGTTATGTTAATGATGCTGTTAAGGTTTGTAATTTTGTTTTGTTAATTATAATCTTGTGTTCTTGTTTAGGTTTCAAACTATTTCGGTAATCGAAATGATGTTTCATTGGAGGGTAATTAGAAGGGTATTTTATTAGAAGGTTGGTTAATTAAAATGATTATTCCTTGGTGATTCATTTAGGGATTTTGGTGAGCGTTGTTGTGATAATGGTTGTGTCAAGGTTATTGATATTATTGTCATCACCAAATGTGGTTATTTGTTTTAAACATACTATTATGTTTTGTTATATATTTTATGTCATCAAGTGTGATTAGGTCTTCTTAAACGTACTATAATTTTGTGTTTTGATTTTAAAGTTATATGCATGTTTTCTGTTTGTTAATCGATAGGATCTTTTAAATTATAATGTTAATGTAGGGGATTTTTGGCAGCTAATTAATTCTGTGAAAGTTTTGCAATGTATTATTATGGTTTTGAATATGTATTGCACCTTTGGTCCGAATTACGACGTTGAATAATCAACTTTTGATATTATGATTTATGAGTTTCGAAATGCAACTAAGACTTTAAGAGTCTAAGGAAGAACTAATCAACACCTACAGGGTTCATACAATGAATTTGTTTTTTGAATTTTGATTAGCAATGAACAAGATCGTACGAAAATTACTTATTCTAGAAACACAAATGTTACTTTGTAATTTTTTTATTTGGAAGGTCATATTCATATTTTGTAATGTGATATTCACTTTTTTAAAATCAATATTAGTTTACAAAAGCTAATGAAAAATCTTGTTTAATTTGATTTTTGGAACGTGATATGTTCATTTTTGTTATTATAATGTTCATTGTATGAAATGTAATATTCACAATTTTGGAATAAATCCTACTAAATATGAGTATATATTAACTTTCATATGTTCTTGTAGGTAAAACATTGCAAACAATGATACATATGCAAATGAAAGATGGAATAGGAATGGATATTACATATCCAGAAATGAATATCACATATTGAGAAATGAATATTACACAATGAAAACAAAGGAGACATGGAGATGAAAGATGGACAAGGAAAATGAATATTACATATTCATATATGTATATTACACATTTTGAAATGAATATTACCCATTGAAAACAAAGGTTGCATGTACAGAAATGAATATTACGCAAATAAAATTGAATACGGCTATTTCACCGTATACCCCTAAACTATTGCAAAATGCATGAAATACCCCTATTGTTTTAAAAGTGCATCATATGCCCTTAAACATTTGCTAAATTCACGCTATACCCTTATTTTACTAAATTTTATTTAAATAACTTCAAATTAAAAAATTAAATGAAATAAACTATTAATTATATTAATTGAACAATCTAAATAATTACATCTAAAACCACTACTACTCCATCACCACCACATTTTTCTCTCTCTTCACCACCACCCTCCCTCATCCGTCGTCACAAACACCATGAGCCAGACTATCGCCCTCCCACTAGAGATCCAACACCATTACGCAAATCCCAAACCACTTAATTCCATTTACATTCAAAAACCACCCAGATTTGTTCACCTTAAATCACCACCCAAATTCCTTACCCAAATTCGAAGGGTGACTGAATCGAAGTACTTTTATGGTTTGGTGGAAATGGGTTCGAAGTTGTTTTTTATGGTTGCGGTGGTGGGGTCATTTGAATGTGGTATCATTTAGGCAAATGGTGGTTCAAATCTAGATGATAGTTTAATTTGGGTGGTGAGTGAAAGAGAGGGGCAATTATTGGGTTGTGTGCGGTGGTAGTAATCGGGTACGTGGTGGGTGGTGGCAATGATCGATGGTGGGAGTGACTACGTAGAAGTGGTGGTGAGTGAGTGGTGTTGGAGAAGAGGTGGTTGAAGTGGTGAGTGGGTAAAATAATTTGTTTATTGAACAAAGCTATTGCGCACCTTTAAAAAATAAACCGAACAACTCTAACTAATATAGCTAGGGAAGTAGGGATCGAATCCTTAGGGAAGCGATTAAACTCTATTAGTTCTGTCTAAACTGTGTAAGGGGCCTTTGTGGAAAATTCTGCAAAAACTACTAAAACTAAGGAAACAATGACTAAAACTAGTGAAATGATGGGAAATTTATGAATTAAACTCCTATAATAGCAAACTAGGCCAGTTGGTTCACCATGATCAATCAACAAACTCATAAAACACTCATCAATCAATTCATTGGCATTCATTGAACTATGACTCACTAATTCTCGATCTCGAACTTAGACTCCCTTAAAAATCCTTTACCGGCTCTTGCTCGCATAAATTCATTTTTGCCTATTATTCAGTGGTCTAATTGTGGTAAACTTACCTCGCGGCCTTGATTTCGACAATTACCTAACTCACAACTAAATCTGGCCACAGTTTAATTGCAATCGATAGAAATTAATAATAGGAATTCAATAAAAAGCCAAGAATTAATCAATGAACATAAAATAAATTCACAACATGATCATAGATCCCCTAGCCCTAGAGAAAAAGAATACTGACACATGGCTAAAGAAACTAAAACAAGAACAAATTCAATTAACAAATCCATTAACAAAAACTAATTAAAACTAGAATTAAAACGAATTTAATTACTAAGAAATTAAACTAAACAATTAAATTAACAAAATAAATAAACTAAATTAAAGACTATCAAACTAAGAAGAATCATAAACTAAAAAGAATTGAAAAGCAAAAGGAAAGAAATTACCAAAAGAAAGATTGAATTGCATTAATTGAGAACCGAATCGTCAAGAACAAAGTAATTACTTATAAATTCTAGAGAGAGAAGTGTTTTTAGGATTCCTAAGTCTAAAATATGCTAAAAACTGGTTAGGGTCGTGCCCCATATACATAGAGTATTTATAAGATTTAGGTTTTCAATAAACAAAACCCACGAGCAAAAACCGCGAAGAAAAACCGAACGGAACACGTACAATCGGGACACCCTACGCCCGCAGCAGCTAAAATGGCTTTCTTCCCTGCGCCCGCATGTCTTCAGGTTTGGCTTTTGCAGAAAATATGATCTATGTTGCGCCCGCATAGATCAAAGTGGATTTTAGCCTATGCGCCTGCATCTATTATGCTTGAACCCATAAATAACGATCTTCATTATTTTCTCGCTCGATTCCTTCGAATCTCGTTCGTAGCTTCTCGTAACTTGGCACGCATCCCGAGGCAAGCACACTTTGACTCGTTTTAGCTTTTAGTGACTTCAAAACTCCCTATTACGCTACTGTAACATATAAAACAAACCAAAAACCGCGCGTAATAACTGAGGAAGCACAAAATAACCGTAAAAAGCTCTAAAAGTCTACTAAAGATGTTAAAACCGTTCCAAAATATAACTTAACATCGAAAGACGATATTTAATCAAAAAAAAGCCACAAACTTAACTATTTAGCATAAGAATCAACCGAAAATGGGAGCAAAACACCACATAAAACACATATATCATTTATATAATAATTATCTTGTTTAAATTAATACATTTAACCATGAATCATATTTAACTAGTGGACAGGCTCGGCGTTGCCCTAGGTCATGTATTTTGTTTCTACTTTTTGATTTTTTTTGTCAATATGGTTTATGTAAGTCATAATTTGTTAAAAAAGTAATGATAAAATAACATTACAACCGTCGTTGAAGTTATAAAACGAAATGTAATACTACATGTGTAAAGTATTTCGGAGTCTATGCCTATCTTCATACAATACGCGGTTTGAAAGATTAGTACTGTAACGAAATTATTGCAAGCTAATTGTTGTTATTAGGTGAATGTAATAATGATAGTCATGTCTTCCTTTTATAAGGTCCTCATTACTTGCTTGCTTTTTTACGGTTTCCATAATAACGTGCTTATACAACATGTCATTGGTAGATTATGGCTATTGAAATGATGAGAGATAATTAAAGCATTGTTTGAGAACAATAATACATATATATTTAAAAAAATGTATACGACATTAAAAACATTTGGTTGAATTGGTAAATGACTTAGATGACATAAGAAAGGTTATTGGTTCACAGTGGATTGCTATTATGTTTTTCGATATATTGTATAAGTTCTTGCATACGTTATAGCTAACTAATATAGCTAGGGAAGTAGGGATCGAATCCTCAGGGAAGCTATTAAATTCTACTAGCTCTAAAAAGCCTAAAGAGTGTAATGGGCCTTGGTGGAAATTTCGGTAAATGGTTTCTAGAACTAAGATGACTAAGAATTGAAACTAAGGAAATGACGGGAAATTACGATTAAACTCTATTAATGGAAACCTAGGGCTATCGGTTCACTATGATCAATCAACAAACTCAATTAACGCTCACTAATCAATTCATTGGCATTCATTGAACTAGGGCTCACTAATTCTCTCGAATTTAGACTCCCTCAAAACTCCTTTACCGGCTCTCGCTCGCATAAATTCGTTTTTGCCTATTATTCAGTGGTCTAATTGTGGTAATCTTACCTCTCGGCCTCGATTTCAACAATGACCTAACTTACAACTAAATCTGGCCACAATTTAATTGCAATCGCTAGAAATCAATAATAGGAATTCAATTAGAAGCCAAGAACTAATTAGAAAACTTAATTTAAATTCAAGTCATGATCATAGATCCCCTAACCATAGACAAAACGACTACTCACTCATAATTAAGGGAACAAAAGCAAAATTGTAATTTAAATAACATGATCAAGAACAAGAATTTAATTAAAACTAAATCAATTACTAATAAAACTAAATTAAGAATCAAAATAGCAAAACTAATTAATCTAAATTAAAAACTAAGAAATTAAAGAGAATCATGAAACTAAAAGAATCAAAGAGCATAAGGAAAGAGATTACCAAAATAAAGATTGAATTGCATTGATTGAAAGCTTAAATTCAAGAACAAAGTAATTAATCCTAAAATTCTAGAGAGAATAATTAATTTTGGATTCCTAGGTCTAAAAATATGATAAAAACTAGGTAGGTTCGTGCCCCCTTTACATTCTATATATATAGTAATTTGTTATTAAAATAAAACCCACAAAGCAAAACCGCGCGGAAAAATCAATCGGGGCGAGAAAATGAAGACCTGCGCCCGCATAGAAGAACGTCTTGCGCCCACAGCCTTCACGGTTTGGGACTTCTTGGCTCTCTGATCTATGATGCGGGCGCATAGATCAAAATAGTGACTAAGGGCTGCGCCCGCATCTTGCTTGATGCCTATATTTTGACGATCTTTCTTATTTCTTCGCTCGATTCTTCGAATCTTGTTCGTAACTTCTCGTAACTTGGCACGCATCTCGTGGCAAGCACATTTTGACTCGTTTTAGCCTCCAATGACTTCATAACTCTCTATTACGCTCCTGTAACATATAAACAAAACCGAAAAGCACGCGTAATAACCGAAAAAGTATAAAATAACCTCAAAAGGCTCTAAAAGTCAACTAAAGATGCTAAAACCGTTCCAAAACATAAATTAGCATCGAAAGACGATATTTAATCAAAACGAAGCCACAAACTTAACTATTTAGTACAAGAATCAATCGAAAATGAGGGAAAAACACAACATAAAACACGTATATCAGTGGCGCAAATGCATATTGTATAAGTTCTTGCATACGAGGCGCAAAGTTGGAGATGACTTGTATATGTAGCGTTATGTTGGCGAGAGCTTGCCATGTGGAGTAATGCAAGTGAAAGGTGGGTGGTTTACGTGGCGCATCGACGTTGTCCGAAACGGCTTTTAATATATTGTACGATTTTATAATTTGATGATAATTTAATAAAATCTAATAAAATAAGGTAGGTCGTGAAATTAGTAAAATCAAATGTTTAAAGAGATATGATGCATATCTGAAACAATGAGGGTATTCCATGTATTTTGCAATAGTTCAGGGGTATATGGTGAAATAGCCGAATTGAATATTACTAATTGAAAGCATTGATAGATTGTAATAACATTACACATCGTGTTATGAATATCATGTATTAGAAAATGGATATTTAGTGTTGAAAAGAAGAACAATTTAGTATTGATCATAATGAATATTGGACATACACTCTATGAAAAGGTTGGGAACACATAAAGAGAACCAATAATTCAAAAAAGATGAATTTATGAATAAAGTTATAAATATCACATTATCAAATATGATCATAAACCTTTTTTTAAGTGAATTTAATATATAGTACTCGAAATAATTAAGAAGTGTTTAAGCAATTAATATTGAGTGCATAACTTAAAAAATGCTTACCTGAATATGAATATTATGTTTTGAAAAATGAATATTACACTTTGAAAAATTAATATTATGTCACTGTAAATTGCATATTGCAATTGTGTACTCTCGAGAGCACATAATAAATTGTCGGTTAAGCTAACAACACTTTTATTGGGTAGGATTTTTATTGGGCAGTGCATTATTGAACAGGACCGTTATAGGATCAAAGTAATAACCCAATAACTTTTTCAAAAATTAAGTTTTAACAAAAATTATTATATATTCGTATGCATCTTTTTTCACTAATGGCTCACTTAGTTTCTTAATCCTCTTTTATATTTATTGACTTGCACATTAATGATCCGCTATTGACCTACAACCCGCGATGACACGACCCGCAACTGACCCTTTAAGTGTGACCCACTCAAAACCAACCGACAACTGACCCGCACCGACCCTGACCCGACCAATAACCATCTCTATCGTTATACTATGTGAAAAACGAGCTGTTGTAAATAGATTTAGTCTTAATTGTAGGTAAATTAGTACTTGTATTTGAAAGAAATGTTGAAATAGACATTGGGTAAATTATAAAGTGCTTTAGTCTGCTAAAGATAATGAAGCACAAGATAGCTTCACGCCCAAAACAAGTACCTTTTGACCGCCATTATAACAGTTAACTAACATTGTTAACTTCAGTTTACTGTCATACAAATAAATAAGTAATTACAAATATGTCATGTGCTTCACGAAAATACAAAGCACGAATCTTTCCTTGGAATTACGAGGATAGAAATGTCTAAAGCAGTTCCCAAAGACACCGTTCATCTCTTATTTGCCTCTACATCGGTTCCCATAGACCATTGTGGTTTAGCATTTTCCTGATTTTGAACTACAATCCTTCATCCCTCCCCCTTTTCTTCTTTACTCCAACGGCAAACTCACTCCTAAGAATACTTAAAAAAAAAAATGTTGCAACAGCAACAACAACCGCAGCAACAACAATCAGAAACACAAAGAGAAGCAAGCGATGACGCACCTCCAAAGCAAGTAGCAATGGCGATGGATAGGCTAGGGCAAGCATCTCGTCTAATCGCCGATATTCGAATTGGCGCTGATCGATTACTCGAAGCTTTGTTTCTCTCTACTGATTCTCAATCAACTTCTAAAACTTTGAATTTTATTCTTAAAGAAGATTCATCTATGCGTCTTCACCTTCAGAATCTTCGCAATGTTGGTTCGTACCTCAATTTCTGGCTTACTGTTTTAGATTCTGTACATAATTTTGATTTATTTCATTGCTGTTTTGTTTTGGCGGTGAATTTTATGGTGACAGTTGGTTTTTTAGCTTTGTTTTTCTGGTAGTTTTCGCAATTTTGCTGCGTATTGTTTGCAAATAACTTGAGAGGTTAGCAATGGTTAAGCTGACAAAGTTAATGATTGTTACACTTGATTAGTGATCGGAACAGCAGAGCGGGTGCAATGTTAATTGTGCTTTTTTGTTGCTTATCAAGTCTGAATTATTGTAGCTATCGCAATTTAGGAGTGTTTCTATTAGCTAGTTCTGTAGGCGATAGGAAAATTGGTGATGAGACAAATAGCATTGTTTGGCTTTTGAAAGTTATGAGACAAGTAAGTTGGATAAATTAGTCAAATTATTTAATGGCTGAATGCTTGAATACTTGAATAATTGAATGCTACTTAATTTTGAAGTTGCTCTCATATTCAATAGCATTTATTCAAGTTGATCCAATGCTAATTGTTTGCTTCAGTCTCATTCTATCTTATTGCTTTTCAAGCGTTGTTTGATTTGCAACATTATTTAATTTTCCCATCTGTGTGTACTGTGTAACAATCTTGTCTAACTTGGGTAGCACGTTGACATGAAAACGAAAGTATTATGTTAAGGGTAGAAAATTATGAGGATGGAGAATGTTGTTGGCTTGTTGCTTAACCTAAGTTAATGAAAGACACTACTTTATCCTTTAATGGCCCATTTGATAGCCGTCATCATGATAATATTAGGAATGGACTTGGCTATAAATTTTTTAAAACAAAAATCAATCGTCAATGTTTGTTACTTAGTTTTAAAAGGCAAGTTGTGTAACTAGGCACAGGAGGGATGTGTCTTGCACCTTGCTCCTTGTGCACCTCTGCCTACGCCTGCTCTTTTTTAACCATGGTTCATTAACATGGTAAGGTAGTTCACCCTGATGTTGTCTTCATAAGTTTTCATTCTCACTGGATACCATGGAAATTATAATACTGAATGGTAAACAAAATTCATGACAAAAACAGGGGTGGAGAAAAATATTGTTTTCCTTGCTAAATTACACTTTTTACACATGTCCATCACCGCCCTTTATTGTTGATTACTAAATGGGCCATTAAAATATCTTTGCAACTGTCAAAGTTGCAATTTCTCTATGCTATTCATAATTAGATAAAATGGAAAGGGAAATAGTGAAAACAATATGATATATAGCAACTTCAAATGGTTATAGCTTCTTTTGTTTTGGAGGAAAACACTTTCCTGGAAAATGATTTTTCATCATTCCCCATTTTCCTTCGTTTGTTTTCGTAAATGGTGGAAACCTATTTTTTTAAAGGTGGAAATTTCTCTTTAGAAAAAGAAAACCCATTTTCCATATGTAAACAAGGTATGCCACATTTTCCCTCCTATTCCTCTCTTTACATTTGTCTCCCCCTTTTCCTTTTAATTTTTTTTTTCTCCATGAGCTTTCTTCCACCAAAACAAACAAAGAAAAACTTCCTTTACAATTTTATTTTCTATTGAAAATCATTTTTCTTAGAAAATTATTTTCCATGAAAAGTGTTTTCCATCGATACAAATGGAGCCTAAAAGGATTTCGTGTCAAAACAGTATAGGCTGATCTAACTAGAAACATATTTTCTTCATGTACGTTAATCTATAACTTTAATTGAATGTTCAATCCGTGTTAGTGTGGCATTGTAAATGTGCAATCGAGCATAGTTAAATGAGACCTCTTCTTGACTATTACAGAGACAAGAAAGGATTTGTGTTGGTTAAAAATATGAGTAGGGGTGTTGTCCCTCCTCCTCTAGAGGCAATTCTCTTGCCACGTCCATGTGCCTAGGCGCACACTCTTAAAACTGAGCTTTGGAGCTAAATTGACATTTGTCATATGATGAAATTATGAGAAGAAAAAGCATCTCATATTATTCATCTCTATCATAAGCGATGTTTAGAAGGTAAATTGGATTAGAAGTTTCCTAATTTCAAGGTGGCAATATAAAAAAATTTATCAAGCTTTATACTTCTAGTAAAATATGGCCAATTGAAGATTAAGAAGGTAAAAAATATTTGGGAATGACAAATTTAAATAGGCTATATATTACTTGTGTTGGATATCTAAATAAGAGTATGTTTTCTTTTCATCTCTACTTCCGTATAGCATGTATGTTTGAGGTTTAGCATGTAAGGAATAAAACTAGCGTGATGGCTGATGTTCTAAAGTGGAAAACTAGTTTTTCAAAATTTAGAAAGATTTGCTCTATGGTATAGAATGTTGGGCTTATAAGAATGAGCACATTCAAAAGGTAGGAGTTACGGAGATGCTGATATTGAGATAGATGTGCGGGAACACTCTAAGGGATAGAATCATAAAAAAAGTCATACGCCAGAAAGTTGGTGTCGTAGACATTGCAAGCAAATTAAGGGAAAATTGCCTGCGTTGGTTCGGACATGTGATACAGAGACCTGAGGGAGCCCAGTGCGACGAGTGGAAGAGTGGGATCATGATGATCTCAAGTGAGGTAGAGGGGGGCCGAAAATGACTTGGTGGGAAGGAGTTAAAAAGGATATGAAGCTTTTAGATTTAGAGGAGAATGAAGTTGTTGATCAGGATGGTGGAGGAAAATTTATGTGGATGACCACATGAAATGATTAATTTTGGTTCATCTAGATGACCCCAAGCTTGGGATTAAGGCTCTGATTGATTGATTGATTGAGAAAGATTTGAGTAGTGAGGCATAGAGTAGTGGCTCCATCTCTAATACTTGTTTAGAGGTTCAATTTCTCATAATTGCCAATAATTTAGGGGCTCCTTACCAAATAAAAGAAAACAAATTAGAAGGATTTCTGGCCTGTTGACACCATAGGGACTATGATTGAAGCAATTCTTGTTATAGGAAATTTAGGAAGTATAAACTCCTTTCTACAAACTTTCTTTTTTTGTTATTGTACACATGCATTCAACGAAATTCTGTTTCCTTGTGATAGGAAGGCAGCTTGAATCTACTGGGGTCATCAATGAGGCACTTAGATCAAGAAGCAACTCTTGGGGGTTGCACATGCCTCTAGTTTGTCCAGATGGTGCTGTTGTTGCATATGCCTGGAAGCGGCAACTTGCTGGCCAAGCTGGTGCATCTGCAGTTGACAGGACTAGGTGAGCTAAGAATTTTAAAAAGCTATGGATATTGCATTGTTTTCCCCTTATTTTTGATAAAATGACATCACACAGAATTATGATTTAATTCCATTGACTGTAAGATTGAGTCTTGGTTGCCTGACATCGGGTTTGTAATAATATAAAGCAACATTGAATGCTAAACTTGTGATGTTTGACTTCAGAAATTTGAAAGGGAAAGGGATTTGGGTGCTTGACTGCTTGGAGACAGGGCCGTCTGAAACAAAGTGGGGCCTTGTGCACATTATTAGTTTAAGCTAGTAGTATAAAAGTAAACACATTATTTAGGGAAACGTAGTACACCTTCATTTTTGTGGCAGTTAACAACTTTTTGAACTTTAGAAAATTTTGTTGAAAGGAGCATAATAACGTGCTGTTAAAAAAGAAAGTATAGAAAGAGGGTAGATAAGCTACTAAAATACGAGTAGAAAAGTAGGAAGAACTAAAATCAGCAGATTCCATTCCGGGAAAAAAAAGAATTGAATAAAATGGGTAGAAATGTAAAAATTGGTAATGAGGAGTTTTAAAGCCCGCAACTTTGCATATAAGCATCCTTTGTGTACTCTAGCTGAACTAACTCACAATGTTATAAGCAAACTGTAGCTATAACTCAGTAAAGTGTATTTCCAGATTGATTAGTGGGTTTAGTGGGCCCTGTGCTATTGGTCTATTTGCACATGCCAATATCCTGTCCTGCTTGGAGAGTAATTGCAGAAGAATATGCTTGGGAATAGGTTTTTTGTGCATTGTCAGGATTTTGATTGCCTACAGGCAATGATCAAAACATATTAGAAAAGGTCCAAGAAATTTGTCCTGCAGCTTGTTCTGCATCTACTATCTTTTAGGATTAACAGTTTAACAGGGGGGTCAATATGGTAGGATTAACTCGTCGCACCGGGGCTCCCTTAGGTCTCCGTCTCACATGTCCGAACCAACGCAAACGATTCTCTCTTAATTTGCTTGCATGGTATGGTATAATATTTATTTTGTTTAGAAATTTGTGTAGACACTAATTTTCATTAATCCATAACACCATACATCACCAACAAATCTGCAATTGATGAACAAGAACGTTAAAGACAAGTCAACCAAGTGAGTTATATAAAATCTATCACAAAAGAAAGGTATATTAGTCATAAGCTACCCTATAGAATCACAAAAATTTCTCTATTGTAACATTGTTCTCCTCGAATGCTTGCCACAAAATTTTCTGTTTTATAGGTTTGTAACAGTAACGTTCAAGAAGAATTACTTGGAGAATGTCTCCTTAATCTATTACTTTTTTTTTTTTAATGAGTTGGATTAAAAATAAATGATCCTTAAACTATTTGCAGGTTAGCTCTAAAGTCCTTCACTGATCAGAAGCGAAGATTTTTTCCTCATCTTGACCCTGAATTACCTTCAAAGAAACAGTGTGTTTCACAAGAATCGTTGATTGAGAACGTGGAAGAAGCTAGGGATTATAGTTCATTATCTAATACCTTAGAGTGTTTGGAAAAAGACTTGGCGGACATGAAGATTCGCACATATGAAAGGTTGGAGTGGTTGAAGAGAGCATCTTTACTTCCTGCCTCAGCTAATGATGATTCATTTAATAGATCAATGGTGCAAGCTTATCATGGTCCTAGTAGTTTGAGACCTGAATCTCGACATGTTTCCTCAGACAAAGTTACTGTGATTGAATTATTTGTTCCTTCTATCTTTAGAGCTGTTGTGTCCCTTCACCCAGTTGGTTCTACAAATCCTGATGCAGTGGCCTTCTTTTCACCAGATGAGGTATTAGCTTTTTTCATGGAGGTTTTCATTTATATCTGCAAATAGGTTTGATTTAATGCATGCATGCACAAAGATAGATCTAGGAAGTGTCATAAATGTCAATGTTTTTCTTGCTATTTTGAGGATTGAATGTTAGGTTTTGAAATATAGTCATCTTAAAACGAGCGTGGCAGAGATGCACGTGCTATGTTGGATGTGTGGGTGATGTGGATTTTGTAAGTGCTATTTGCACATAACCCTCAAAACTCAAGTGTGTTTCAACTAAATACCCATTCTTGGACGAACTTAATTGAATAACTAATTAATCAAATAACTCCCCGAACCGACTAATTTGGTTCCTAAAATTAACTTACTCCTGTAATTCAAATTCAGTGAATAAATTTGATCAATAACTAATCCAAGTCAATTGAAGCAAAAGAGCTTTTTTTTCATCATCAATGCTTCTAAACGTCAAAGTAAAGAATAATCTATTTTAGAATCCCTTGTCTTTAGGATAATCTATTTTTAGGCAAACGATCCCTTGTCTTTAGGATTCCTAAAACAATTAGAATCCTGTTTCTAATTAAATTTTTTAAGAAGATGAAAATCATAATATCCTAAAGGTAAAATTCATTAAAATAATCACACCTTTCATCAATTGTCCATTTAAGGACCCTAATTTTGATTATTCATTTTTGAACCCACCTTGGGCTTTATAATCCTATTTTGGACTCTTTAAACGGTTACCTGATGTTTTGGTTATTATCTTATATATCTTGTATTGTAATTAAAAAAAAAAAAAAATTCATTTACAGTTTGACTCCAAGCCATTGATTTTCTAAAATACTATTAGACAAGTAGCATAATTGACTAGAGTCACCAGGCAAGTGATCAACCTTAGCTTGCTCAAGTTGATTTCCAAACCATCATCACTCATCAGTGATTTCCAAACCCACACTAATAATTTCCATATCCCCATCTACACAATAATCATTCTGAGAATAACTAATATCCAATCCTTTTAATTTATTTTTTTTAATGCAATTTCTTTTAATTTACTAATCAACAGAAAAACCCCTAAATCCAAATCATGAAAACCCCAATGATTATTCAACTTAAGAGACTTAACAAAACGACAACAAATCGTTAAAATTAGTTGAAACTAGAATTTCGTTATGCGGCAAATTCACTAATGTGTAGGTCGGTTTAAGTGCGAGTAAAATTTCGAGATAGAGAAAATTGTGTTGTAAGATTGTGCTAAAATATAAGGATTTCTGGAGCTGATGGTTGAAAATAGAGATGAAAATTGATGATAAAATCTGTTAGTTTTATGTTTAACTACTTTTAGGAGGTTTGTGGGGTGGGTGTTCGAAGATCAACGTATGAATGCAGTGGGAGGAAGACGGGAGGAAGCACAAGAAGCCATTGTTATAGTCAAAGCAATGAGTGACGACAAAGTGAGAGGGAAGTGAGAGCTAAGAAATTGAGAATATGAATGGATATGAAAGGATAGATTGAATGATTAGTGAAGAAGAAGTGTTTCAACCGGATAGTATTTCAGGCTCACCTAATCTAGTCGGTGAAGATTCTAATGATTCCAAAATTGGATAATAGGGCCCAAAGGTGGGTCCAAAAATCATTAATCAAAAAGAGGTCTTTAATGGAAAACTTGTGAAAGGTGAGATTTTTTGAATAAAATTTTCTCATCCTAAATCCTAAATTATGAAAGAATTTAATTGTAATTAATAATCTAAAAACAATGGTGACATTCAAGATTGTGCCAACTAAAAAGGGATCAAATTGATGAGTTATACCGTGAATCTTTGGGAGTGAGTTGTTGAATTGAGGTTGAAAAGATCAGTGCGTGATGTTTGCGGATGATATTTTGCTGATTGATGGGATGAAAGGAGTGGAAAGTATGTTGGAATTGAGGCAAAGGATGTTGGAATCATGTGGTTCTTATGGTGAGTAGAAGTAAGACAAAATATATGAAGTGCAAATTTAGTGGAACAAAATATATGGAGTGTAAATTTAGTGGAACAAAGAGTAAGACAACAAGTGCGATCAGTTTGGATGGAAAGAGTGTTCAATACTTTAATGTTCTGATTCATTATTCAAAAGAATGGTGAATTGGACATGGATGTAGCCCATCGGATCAAATTTGGTTGGTTGATGTGGAAAGGGGCTTCTGGATTTCTATGTGATCGGGGTATGCCAATAAATTAAAGGGTAAATATAATAGTCATATGGTTGTATGCTAGATGTACTAACCCTGGATTATTATTGAACAAACAATTAATAGTGTGGTCACATAATCTGCTTGATATTAAAGAGAGAACTAGCTAAAGGTGAACATATTGGGGGGAGAAGGGGCAAATGAGGCAATAACTTTTAAAATAGAGGTGGATAGAACTTTATGGAACGACCTTTAAGAAAAAATGAAAAGAATTCTATGTATTGGAGCGATTAATTTTTTTTTCCTTTTTTTGAAATGAATACAAAATAAGGCGAAAACAACCAACACTTACAACTCGTTAGGTATTTATAAATGACAGTAACAAAAATGCAATGATGTAATTTTTAAGGAAATTCGCATGCTCATTATAATGTAGCAATATACCATCCCCAGCCATATTATTTTCTTCACTAATTTTTACTAACAATACCACCTCTAATGTGATAATTGCTGGTAACAGATATACAGATACAATTGAAAAGATAACAGTTGTTTGCAGATAACAGTTTATGTTTTTGAGACATTTTAACCTTTGCATGCCATATTCACTTATTATGTATTATTATAACAGGTAATTACTTTGCTCTAATAGTAATTGAAATATTCCTCTCTGACATGCATTCTCAGGAAAACGATTGAGAAATTAAACAAGAAAATTAATTAGAGAATTTGCAACACCAATAGCTTATAGCTCCCCTTTATATTGGGGGCTTATGTGTTGATTATTTTGATTAATTTGCTTGCTTAACACCCATAGCTCTTTTACCTTAAATTGCAGCCAAAATGGAGTTTTCCATTATATGGAATAGAGGTTGCTCTTCTTCGCCATCAACCAAATAAGTTGTACGGGTGCACTAGCTCTATTTCAGGTGTTGCTAAGTTTATAGCATTGCCTAATGGGCACTTGGTATCTCAAGGTCATGATTTTGAAATCCATTAATTAGAAATAAGTAAGCAGGATACAGGCTGGCGGGGGAGAGCGGGGGCGGGGGGGGGTTGGGGGGGGTGAGGGTGCGCAGGCATAGTATGAGGAGGGACGTGGGGGAGGGGGAGGGGCCCGACACGCGGGGAGAGGGGGGGAGATCCCCAGGTAGGGACCCGGGGGAGGAAAAGCAGGACGGGGTCGGTGCGGAAAACGCGGCGGGGAGGACGGAAGAAGGAAAGATCCCGATGAGGTGAAGGAACAGGATGCCGGAGATGGCGCGTGATTTGTTTCAATAAGCCTTATTGAATGTTGTAGTGCAACTTTGAGTGGAAACAAATGCTATCTGAAGAGGTTACTATAGTGAAAAGTTTATTGAATGCTAATATTTGATTGTATGGATGTTAGTGGTACTCCATAAAAATTGGCTAGATGTGCAAATATCCAAGAAATAACATCCTTAAGTGGAAGCTGAAACCAAAGCTGTACACATTTTTACATATAATTATATATAACCTTATTTGTCTAAACTGAGTGAATAAATATAAGTTGGAATATTTTTCTGTAATCAACGACAACAACAAAGGCTTAGTCCCAAAATAATTTGGGTCAGTCTAGATATGTATCAATAAGAGGAATTGCAGTAATCTACTGAAATCCCCCTCAACATTCTTCTTTGTATAACGCTAAGCTCTCTTCAAGCCCTAGGCCTCAAACTTCAAATATCCTGATGCCATTCTGAGTTCTAGCCTTTACACAGTACCCTACTCGTATTATGGGTGATGTGTCCAAACCTTCTTAAATGGTTCTCCCTCATCTTATCTCGATAGATGCATTCCACCCTCATTATGATTTCAAAGCAAACATTCGGTCCTATAAGCGTGTGGTAGACTTTTCTCTAATTTTGTTGGGCAGATCACATAGAATTTGGAAGCTCCCTTCCACTTCAACCAACACTTATATAATCCTTTGGACACAACCCTGTCCAAGTCAACATCTTTTGATTAATAGATCCTAAATAACGGAAGAAATTGGAACATTCAACACTACTTCCATCTAGATTAATTGAGCTTGTGTATTCTGCTCCTTGTCCCACTTCCTTGTCTTGCTGAATTGACACTCATTATATTTTGTCTTACTTCTATGCTCAACTTAAAACCACACGATTTCAATGCCTTTCGACACAATCAATTTAACTTACTTATACTCATTTTGTCTCATAAATCAACACAATATCATCCGCAAATATCATGCACCAAAGGCATCTTGAATTGAAATTGTCAATTCGTCCATTTCTATGGCAATAAGGATAGGGCTAAGTGTTGAACTTTGGTGTACACACATTGTGATAGAACTATTTTGCAACATTAGTTTCGTATACTCGTGTAACCCTCTCATTTATGCGTTTGATAATGTTATATATTATCCAATAATATTTGTTAGAATTTCTATGTGATGGTTCCCTTGTTTTGCCTTTTTTTTAATTATTATTTTTTTTAGAGTTATATAGTCTAATGTGAAGAAGGAATATCAAGCAAAATTTGAAATTAAAATACTTATAGAATAGCCTAACCAACATAATGCTGACTATGTTTTTAGAGATTGTATTTAGAATACCTTTAGATGCACCGAAAGTAAAGGAGTTGCTGTTTCTTTAGCCTGAAGAGTTGGCCCTCTACTGATCCTAGAAGGAGCACATGTAACATTACACACGCCACGTAGAATTGGCTATCTTGTTTTGTTTTCTTTGTTGGTTGTTTCTAGTTTGTTAAACTATCCATGTTTTTTGGTTATAAAATTGCTTAACATCTGTCAAAAAAAAAGAGTGGTATCTTCCGGAAAGCAAGGCACTTAATATTAGAGTAGTGTGAAAGTAAGTACTATTACTAGTCTATTATACTTTGGACACATGTACAGTTATGCCTGGATGAGGTTTTTTTTTTTTTGAAAAGAGAATGAGGTTATAATAGAGCTTATAAGTTATATCTAGGTGTCATGTTTTGTTTACTGACAATTCATCTTTGACTTCTCATATCTGGCAGCTGGTGTTTGAATGTAGATACACATGTACCAATTGTTGTGTATTTATTGCTCCATCCACCCCATAAACATTGCATCATTTTCCATTTTTAGCTGTCTCAAAATCTTTGCATTAATATTGATAACAAAAAATTAAAAAGGTAAAAAAAAGAAAAATTAAAAAAAAAAACTGTGTTAGTTTCTTATATGTTGACATTTTCTCTTGTCTTTGCCCGGTGACACACCTATCCCTCAACAATTTTCTCTTAAATCACCATTTGTGCACCCACCACTCTATAGGACAGGGAGTTATTTATTATTTTTTTATTTATATTTTTTTTTTTTTTTTAATATTCATGTGCACTCTCAATATTTTCTTGCCTTCTCAAAACACTTCTGTTTTCTGGCTTGCAGGGAGGGAGCCATGTGCATGCAAGAGGTTCATCAGTTTTTCATGTTTTTAGGCATATACGGTATTTGATCTGTATCCAATTGGATTTATACTACTAGCCGATATTATTTTTAATTGAATTTTGCCTTGCACTTGTTCAGGAATTTTTCTAATCTAGCCTTGCAACATTTTGTTGGAAATAAATCAGAGATGGCCCTTTACCTTCTTCTGGTATAATGCTTTCACTTGTACTCGATATCCATCATTTCTTACTTGTGTGGAATCGCAAGGTTTTTTAAGTTTGACTGATTATGATATATGGTTTTGAAGCATTGGATCAGCAGCTATCAGAGCCTTTTACGCAAGCATGCAGGTGACAATGTGTACAAAATCATCTGTTTGCTAACTAATTTATCTTCATTGTTTTTGTGTAGTTTAACGAATCATTTGATGACTGAATAACTATTATTGTTTGTGGAGTGTAGTAAATGTGTGACGGATTCTCTCAATGGACTCAATGGCATCCACGTCGTATCGATGAACTCTTAATGTGCAGCGGTCCGCCGAAGGATCAAGCTTAAACCGAAGCAATCCTATCATGTCGCTGTTCGTCCCAACAAGAATAGCGTTCCTTTTATGCAGTTGGTGTGCTTCAGGTTGGTAGCAATTCTTCAAAGTAAAAGATAATACTCCGGAAAAGTGGTAGTGTTTCAAATTATAAACTGAGAAGAGACAGGTCTCAGGCTACATTGTTTGTAATCCATATTGGAGCGTAGTGAAACGTTATGATGTAAATAACTTGATTAGATGGGTGCCATGGTGCTTCTAAAAAAAAAAGGAATGCCTATATTTCAGCCCTATCAGAAGCAGACGCGCTGTTACACATTCAAAAACATACAATTTTTGAATGAACCTCCTTGTTGTTAATGTCAATTTAGAAGAGCACAACATTCCTGGGCGTTTATGATGTGTCATACCAACTCATTATGTGTACACTTAGATGCTTAGACTCAGGTGTTATGGCCATGAGTGCTCAGAGTCTATAGTTAGAATTTTGAATGAGGCTCAAAGTTGCTCAGAACTGTCACATGTATGTTGTTAAATATACCTAGGAATGTATCAGGCCGCACCAAGCAACCAATTGCTTCCTCATGCACATTAAGGTCACAGGGGTATCAATTGTACAAAATTTATATGTTGATATACACGTTATGGATGTATCAGGTCACACCAAGCAACCAATTGTTTCCTCATGCACATTAAGGTCACAGGGGTAGCAATTGTGTATCACTACCCTCTATAGTCACATGGTTCTTAGCAATGTCAACTAGTCATTCATTTTTTGTTATGTTAGGGTCGGGTT
Organism: Suaeda aralocaspica; assembly: GCA_016808085.1. Classification (NCBI taxonomy): domain Eukaryota; kingdom Viridiplantae; phylum Streptophyta; class Magnoliopsida; order Caryophyllales; family Amaranthaceae; genus Suaeda; species Suaeda aralocaspica. The sequence goes on along the minus strand of PYUH01000332.1, from coordinate 261,928 downwards.
TTAGGAACGACGAGGGTTTTTGTTATAGTATGTTTTAGGCGTGAAAAGCTGTTCCTGGCTGCTGGTGCATGCTTTTTAGTGACTACGAGCTTTTGGGCGCTGGCTGTTTTAAAAATTGTGTTTTTAGTAACTGCTTTTTTATAAACATTTTCTTAAGGGAAAAATTTAAGAAAATTAATCCTAACTATTAGCGACAATTCAGTTAAAGACTCAACTTTACTTTATTCATTTTTGAACCCATTTATAAATCTCAATTTTCAATTTTGGTGACTCATTAAAGATTATTCTTCTATACACGGCCTGCTACACCATTTCAAATGGGTTGGCGGACCTAATAATACTATATAGAGCCAATATATTTCTTGTTTTGTGTTTTTTTTTTAATTTATTACTCTTTGTACTTTATTCCCCTATTCAAAGCTCTCTCATCACTTTCTCTCTCATTCAATTCTATGTAGCGAAGTATTGTTTTTTTTCCTTATTTTTTTTCGTGCTTTTCAATTCTCTCTCATCACTTTTCATCTCATCTTCTCTCTCATTACTTTCTTTCTCATCAAACTATTGAATGTTTGACTGTTTTTGTTTGTCATTTTGTTTTGTTTTTTATTGTTTCTTCTATCTTCATCTTCTTCGTTTTTTTTGTTCAAAGTCTTCGATTTTAGTTGAACGAACGTTTAGACGCCAAGTGTTAGTTGTAGAGGCACATGAAATGATAGGTTTGTAGTGTTCTAATTTCACATCGAAACTTCAAGTAAGGGTGTAATTATTTGATATTGTGTTTGTTTTGGAAGTGTGTAATTTGTATATATTAATTTTTGCTTATGTGGAGATTAAATTTAGGTTTTTAACTTTTCAGGGATTACTTAACATTTTTAGGAATTACAAATCTTTCTTGAAGTGGTTACTCAACTTTTTCAGGGGGTTATTTGTGTTTATGAAGGAGTACTCAACTTTTTCAGGGGGTTACTAATGTTTGTTGAAGGGGTTACTCAACTTTTTTAGAGGGTTACTAAGTTGTGTTGAATGAGTTACTAAACTTTCAGGGATTACTATCTGTGTTTAAGGGGTTACTCAACTTTTTCAGGGGTTACTAAGTTTGTTGAAGGGGTTACTCAACTTTTTAGAGGATACTAATGTTTGTTTGAACGGGATTACTAAACTTTTTCAGGGGGTGTACTAATGTTGTTGAACGGGTTACTCACTTTTTCAGGGTTACTAGTCTTTGTTAAATTGAGGGTTACTCAACTTTTTCAGGGGTTACTAAGTTTGTTGAACGGGTTACTTAACTTTTTCAGGGGTACTAATCTTTGTTAAAGGGATCACTAACTTTTTTGCGGTTAGATTATCTTTGTTAGAGGGGTTATTAACTTTTCCGAGGTTTACTATATTGTTGAAGGGGTTACATGTTATTTAACTTTTCTGGGGTTATTATCTTTGTTGAAGGGGTACTTTCTTGTTCGGGGTTACTAATGTTAGTTGAAGGTTTTTTTTTTTTTTTTTTTTTTTTTTTTTTTTTTTTTAAAATTTATCAGTGGTACTAATTTTTATTAAAGGAGTTACTTAACTTTTGAATGAAATTAGGCTATATTGTGTTGTGGACTGATTTTGCGGCAAAAGAAAAAAAAAAACACTTGAATTAAAGAACTTACATAATGTCATAGTGATGATAAATGAAGAAAAAATGAAAGAGTAGGTGGAGGAGGAGGAGAAAAAAACAACACATGTATGAAGAGAGAAAGAAATGTGAGTGAGTGTGGCTTTTTGTCCTGACACGTCAGTTTTTTGTTGTCTTTTATGCTGCATTGTTGTGTTTGTTGGTCGACATTGTGTAACAAAACTCAACTTTACTTTATTATTTTGTGAACCCATTTATAAATCTGCATTTTCAATTTTGGACTCAGTAAATAGTTTACCCGTTATTATTGTAACAAATATCTATTAGCCGGTTCTTTAAATTTTTATATACTATCACTATCTCCTGTTTCCTCCTTCATCTCTTTCCCTTTCTTCAATTATTCGGTTTGTCCCTTCTTGGTAACTAAGAAACAATGCAGAAACAATTAATCTGTCAAAACCCAGATTAATACTGAGAATAGTCATGAGGATGATCTGAAAGTATCTGCTTTGGCTTCCTCTTCAAAAAAAAAAAAAAAAAAAGTCTTCCTCAAATTGCAATCATGTAATTAAGGAAGAGTTGTGGATATTGAATCATAGTCAATCCAATGTTTTTACGTGTTACCCACTTTCACCACAAATAAAGATAGATTTCACCATAAAATCAAGCTAAGTTCAACAACCCATTCACAAAATCAGTAGGAATAATCCAATTTGAAAAAATGAAATAAAAATTGATTGGAAAAGGAAGGAATGCCCTAAGAGAAAGAGTTTCTCTACAAGATGAGAAAATGGTGGTGTAATGCACGATAAAAGGAATTCTTATGGAGGTCACATTTGGGGTTTTCGAAGGTGATGGTTGAACCGGGTCTTGATGGTGTGGAAAAATCGGTGAAATTGAGGGATAAAGTTTGAATAAAATAAATAAATTTCCCTTTATATGTGTTGATGGTCTTCAACTTTACATCTACACGAAATTAGTGGCGGAAGCAGAATTTCGGGAATGACGGGTCACCATCAACAACTATTAGTTTCCGTATTAGTATTAAAAAAAATCTATATTACAACCAATTAGTTTTACAATCTCCATATTACAATCAATATATTATACGGCGTACAAAAATCATATAAGTAAAATGTTCTTTGGTTATATGATTTTCACAATTTATCCATTACACAAAAAAGGAGTACTAAGTTCTCAAAACTAATGTCAAAAAATTGTTCCATATTTTGGAATTGATGCATATTCTTGTAATACAAATCATTTTGTTAATGAGAGATATAGTAGTATAACATAAGCGTTGTAATAAATTTAAATAAACGGATCTTACCGGGTGGATCGCAAATCCCAATAGGATAATTATGGTATACATATTAGAAGGATATTGGTATATTTTGGTAAATAATGCTCTATTTCTCCGTATCCTTTTTTGAACGGGAACAATTACTACCTACGTTTCTTATAAGTTGCACACACTTGGGTGGTATTATTTGTAAGATATAAAAACATTTCAAGTATTTGCAATCAATAGGAAACAGAGGTTCTTTACAAGTACCCCGAAAATAAGTAAGACCGTAATAAAGAGCTAAAAGAGGGAAAAAAAAGAAAAAGAACTACAGTTAGCATATCACGTGGCAGTGCAAGAGTGCAACAACATTTCCTATCCTTATTTCCCAGACACAATCAGCATTCACACAACTTCATCTTTCCCCCTATCTTCTTCTTCTCTACATCTTTGCAAGTAGTATGAACCTCAATTTTAGTTTTTATTTTATTTTTGTGACCTTCATTTTTTTGTTTTTTTTTTTTTTGGGGGGGGGGGGGGGGAGGGGGGTGGCAATGGTGGGTCACGTCACCCTAGCTCCGCCCTGACAAAAAAGGAATTGAGAAGTGATAAAGTCAGTTACACGAAAAACAAAATGAAAAATAATATTTTTAAAGAGGCAAACCGATTCATTAGGTCACCTGTAATATAGTCTCAAAGCTGGAAAACAAGGCTTAAAGTTTGGGTCCAAAATGAATAAAGCAAAGTGTGAGTCTTTAATTAAAATCGTTACAAACTGGGATTATTTTTATAAATTTTTCCTTTCTTAAGATAGTCATAGTTTTGAAAGAGAAGAGAGGGAAAATAGTTACTATCTCCCTTACTTTTATTTGCAACACTTGAGGTTGCACGTTCTCCTAGGATTAAATTTCCCAAGTATGAGCTTATGGCAGGGGCTAAGGAGGATTAGTAGGCATTTGGTTCAGCCTTGATTGTGGGGGGTGATTTTAATAATGTCCTGAACTTAAATGAAAGATTGGGTTCCCCAGTGACTTTAAATGAAGTCATTCCTTTTAGAGATTTCTACAATATGGTTTGTCTGATGTTCAAATGGCTGGCAATTTTCTTATCCTGGAACAAATAACAAGACATGAATCATTTAGTATGCTCTAAAATTGACAGAATGGTTGCAAATGATGATGGAAGGATCTTTTTCCCAATGCTGTGGGTCAATATGCTTACCTGAGGGTTTGAGTGGATCAGAGTCCTCATGTCTTGAGTGCTATTTGAGAAGCTGGAAATGGGGAGGAAACCGTTTAGATTCTTCAATATTGGACACTGTCACCTTCTTTCTTAGAAATTGTCAGAATAGTTGGAATCAATGTGTGGGAACTCCCATGTTTAAAATCACTCAAAAGTTGAAAAGGCTCAAGCCAATGCTGAAACAGTTGAATAGGGACATGTCCTCTGATATAGAGCATACGTGTACTGTGCCTCTGACAATCTCGAGCACGTCATGTCACTGCAGTTGCGAGTCACATAGTATAGGGAAGTGCAGTAAGTTGGGAATCAGAATGGCGGGAGTAGATACTGAGGAGTGTTTTTTCAGAAAAAACTAAGCTACTTGGTTTAGGACGGTGGATGGCAAATACAAGAGTTTTCATTCTTGTTTGTGAAAAAGAAGAAGAGCTGCTAAGATGGTTGAGTCTGAATACCAAGTAAGAAAGCTACAGAAAGATTGGGGCTGGTGATGAATTATCAAAAAAAGCAAAGGGTCTGGCTGGCTGCTTTAAAAACTTATGACTAATTATAAAGAGCAGAACTGCATAAAGAAACGTGTACAATGGAGGGACAGAGTTCCTCTAGATGCTAATGTTAGATCTGGTGGAGCATCCTAAACACATGAACAACAACAAACTTGTGGGTAGAAGAGCACAAAAATAACGCAGAGGCAGCAAGATGCTCTCTTTGATAGTATGGGATGAAAGAAGCCCCTGGCCCTGATGGATGTCCACAGCCAAATTTTCAAGCATAGCTGGGAATAGTTGGGAGTATATATGCAATGCTGTGCTAATTTCTTCTCCACAGGAAGATTTTTAACAAATAAACACTACTTCCCTAACTATGGTCCCTAAAATAGCTTATCCTGTCTTAGTGTTTCATTTAGGCCTACTGCCTGCTGTAATGTGATCTATAAGATTATTTCTAAATGCTATCAGTAGGCTAAGTGAGATTCTGCCTTCTATCATAAATGAGGCTCAAGCTGCTTTTGTTACTGGAAGGAAGAACATCCTGCAAAATGTGGCTTAGTGTTTGCACACAATAAATTGTACATCAATATGAGGAGAAAGAGGAAGCCAAGGAGATGCACAATTATGATAGACCTCAAAAAGCCTATGACTCTCTCTCTTGGGAATTTTGCTGAAGGAGAAATGCTTCAGGCTATGGGTTTCCCAGAGCAATTTAGAGGAGGGTAA
>PYUH01000332.1:59198-256547 GCA_016808085.1 Suaeda aralocaspica | reverse complement strand
AACACTTACAACTCGTTAGGTATTTATAAATGACAGTAACAAAAATGCAATGATGTAATTTTTAAGGAAATTCGCATGCTCATTATAATGTAGCAATATACCATCCCCAGCCATATTATTTTCTTCACTAATTTTTACTAACAATACCACCTCTAATGTGATAATTGCTGGTAACAGATATATCAGATAAATTGATAAAGATAACAGTGTTGCAGATAAACAGTTTGTTTTTGGACATTTTAACCTTTGCATGCATATTCACTTATATATGTATTATTATAACATGTAATTACTTTGCTCTATAGTAATTGAAATATTCCTCTCTGACATGCATTCTCAGGAAAACGATTTAGAAATGTAAACAAGAAAATTAATTAGAGAATTTGCAACACCAATAGCTTATAGCTCCCTTATATTGCTTATGTGTTGATTATTTTGATTAATTTGCTTGCTTACACCCATAGCTCTTTTCCTTAAATTGCAAGCCAAAATGGAGTGTTTCCATTAATATGGAATAGAGGTGCTCTTCGCCATCAACCAAATAAGTTGTACGGGTGCACTAGCATCTAGTTAAGTGTTGCATAGTTTATAGCATTGCTAATGGGACTTGGTATCTCAAGGTCATGATTATTGAATCATTAATTAGTTGTTTCAACTAGAGCCTTATTGAATGTTGTAGTGCAACTTTGAGTGGAAAGCAAATGCTATCTTGAAGAGTTACTATAGTGAAAAGTTTATTGAATGCTAATATTTGATTGTATGGATGTTAGGTACTCCATAAAAATTGGCTAGATGTGCAAATATCCAAGAAATAACATCCTTAAGTGGAAGCTGAAACCAAAGCTGTACACATTTTTACATTATAATTATATATAACCTTATTTGTCTAAACTGAGTGAATAAATATAAGTTGGAATATTTTTCTGTAATTCAACGACAACAACAAAGGCTTAGTCCCAAAATAATTTGGGGTCAGCTAGATATGTATCAATAAGAGGAATTGCAGTAATCTACTGAAATCCCCCCTCAACATTCTTCTTTGTATAACGCTAAGCTCTCTTCAAGCCCTAGGCCTCAAACTTCAAATATCCTTGATGCCATTCTTGAGTTCTAGCCTCTTTACCAGTACCCTACTCTGTATTATGGGTGATGTGTCCAAACCTTCTTAAATGGTTCTCCCTCATCTTATCCTCGATAGATGCATTCCACCCTCATTATGATTTCAAAGCACAACATTCGGTCCTATAAAGCGTGTGGTAGACTTTTCTCGTAATTTTGTTGGGCAGATCACATAGAATTTGGAAGCTCCCTTCCACTTCAACCAACCTTATATAATCCTTTGGGACACAACCCTGTCCAAGTCAACATCTTTTTGATTAATAGATCCTAAATAACGGAAGAAATTGGAACATTCAACACTACTTCCATCTAGATTAATTGAGCTTGTAGTTCTGCTCCTTGTCCCACTTCCTTGTCTTGCTGAATTGACACTCATTATATTTTGTCTTACTTCTATGCTCAACTTAAAACCACACGATTTCAATGCCTTTCGACACAATTTCAACTTACTTTATACTCATTTTGTCTCATAAATCAACACAATATCATCCGCAAATATCATGCACCAAAGGCATCTTGAATTGAAATTGTCAATTCGTCCATTTCTATGGCAATAAGGATAGGGCTAAGTGTTGAACTTTGGTGTACACCATTTGTGATAGGAAACTATTTTGCAACATTAGTTCGTATACTCGTGTAACCCTCTCATTTATGCGTTTGATAATGTTAATATATTATCCAATAATATTTGTTAGAATTTCTATGTGATGGTTCACTTGTTTTGCCTTTTTTTAAATTATATTATTTTTTTAGATGTATATATGTCTAATGTGAAGAAGGAATATCAAGCAAAATTTGAAATTAAAAATACTTATAGAATAGCCTAACCAACATAACTGCTGACTATGTTTTTAGAGATTGTATTTAGAATAACCTTTAGATGCACCGAAAGTAATAAGGAGTTGCTGTTTCTTTAGCCTGAAGAGTTGGCCCTCTACTGATCCTAGAAGAGCAGCAAATGTAGACATTAACACAGCCACGTAGAATTGGCTTATCTTGTTTTGTTTTCTTTTGTTGGTTGTTTCTAGTTTGTTAAACTATCATGTTTTTTGGTTATAAAATTGCTTAACATCTGTCAAAAAAAAAGAAGTGGTATCTTCCGAAGAAAGCAAGGCACTTAATATTAGGAGTAGTGTGGTAAAGTACTATTTACTAGTCTATTTATACTTTGGACACATGTACAGTTATGCCTGGATGAGGTTTTTTTTTTTTTGAAAAGAGGATGAGGTTATAATAGAGCTTATAAGTTATAATCTAGATGTCATGTTTTTGTTTACTGACAATTCATCTTTGAGCTTCTCATATCTGGCAGCTGGTGTTTGAATGTAGATACACTGTACCAATGTTGTGTTAGTTATTGCTCCATCCACCCCATAAACATTGCATCATTTTCCATTTTTAGCTGTCTCAAAATCTTTGCATTAATATTGATAACAAAATAATTAAAAAGGTAAAAAAAAAGAAAAATTAAAAAAAAAAAATCTGTGTTAGTTTCTTATATGTTGACATTTTCTCTTGTCTTTCGCCCGGTGACACACCTATCCCTCAACAATTTTCTCTTAAATTCACCATTTGTGCACCCAACCACTCTATAGGACAGGGAGTTATTTATTATTTTTTTTATTTATGATTTTTTTTTTTTAATTCATTCATGTGCACTCTCAATATTTTTCTTGCCTTCTCAAAACACTTCTGTTTTCTGGCTTGCAGGGAGGGAGCCATGTGCATGCAAGAGGTTCATCAGTTTTTCATGTTTTTAGGCATATAACGGTATTTGATCTTGTATCCAATTGGATTTATACTACTAGCCGATAGTATTTTTAATTGAAATTTTGCCTTGCACTGTTTGCAGGAATTTTCTAATCTAGCCTTGCAACATTTTGTTGGAAATAAATCAGAGATGGCCCTTTACCTTCTTCTGGTATAATGCTTTTCACTTGTACTCGATATTCCATCATTATCTTTACTTTGTTGGAATCGCAAGGTTTTTGTAAGTTTGACTGATTATGATATATGGTTTTGAAGCATTGGATCAGCAGCTATCAGAGCCTATTTACGCAAGCATGCAGGTGACAATGTGTACAAAATCATCTGTTTGCTAACTAATTTATCTTCATTGTTTTGAGTTTAACGAATCATTGGTTTGACTGAATAACTATTATTGTTTGTGGAGTGTAGTAAATGTGGACGGATTCTCTCAATGGATAGACAATCAGGATTGTTCTTGCCTCCTGTACATCGTCCCTATCAAAACTCTGATGCAGCGGGTCCGCCGAAGGATCAAAGCTTAAACACGAAGCAATCCTATCATGTCAGCTGTTCGCCACAGAATGTATAGCGTTCCTATTTATGCAAATGTGCTTCAGGTTGGTATGCAAGTTCTTCAGAAGTAAAAAGTAATACTCCGGAAAAGTGGAGTGTTTCAAATTATAAACTAGAAGAAGACAGGTCAAGGCTACATTGTTTGTAATCCATATTTAGGACGTAGTGAAACTGTTATATGTAAAATAACAATGATTAGATGGTGCCATGGTGCTTCTAAAAAAAAAGGAATGCCTATATTTCAGCACTATCAGCAGACCTGTTTACACATTCAAACATACAATTTTTGAATGAACCTCCTGTTGTTAATGTCATTTAGAAGAGCACAACATTCCTGGGCGTTTATGATGTGCATACCAACTCATTATTGTACACTTAAGATGCTTAGACTCAGGTGTATGGCCATGAGTGCTTCAGAGTCTATGTTAGAATTTTTGAATGTTGAGGCTTCAAAGTTGCTTTTCAGAACTGTCAACATGTATGTTGTTAATATATACCTAGGAATGTATCAGGCCGCACCAAGCAACCAATTGCTTCCTCATGCACATTAAGGTCACAGGGGTATCAATTGTACAAAATTTATATTGTTGATATACACTTATGGATGTATCAGGTCACACCAAGCAACCAATTGTTTCCTCATGCACATTAAGGTCACAGGGGTAGCAATTGATCACTACCCTCTAGTAGTCACATTGGTTCTTAGGCAATGTCAACTAGTCATTTCATTTTTTGTTATAGTAAGGGTCGGGTTTTAGGAACGACGAGGTTTTTGTTATAGTATGTTTTAGGCGTAGAAAAGCATGTGCCTGGCTGCTTGGCATGCTTTTTAGTGACGTACGAGCTTTTGGGCGCTGGCTGTTTTTTAAAAATTGGTTTAGTAACATGCTTTTTTATAAACATTTTCTTAAGGGAAAAATTTATAAAATTAATCCTAACTATTAGCGACAATTCAGTTAAAGACTCAACTTTACTTTATTCATTTTTGAACCCATTTATAAATCTCAATTTTCAATTTTGGACTCATTAAAGATTAATTCTTCTATACGGCCTGCTACACCATTTACAAATGGTGTGGCGGCCTAATTACTATATAAGCCCAATATATTTTCTTTGTTTTGTTTTTTTTTTTAATTTATTACTTCTTTGACTTTATTCCACTATTCAAATGCTCTCTCATCACTTTCTCTCTCATTCAATTCTATGTACGAAGTATTGTTTTTTTTCCTTATTTTATTTTTTCGCTTTTCAAATTCTCTCTCATCACTTTTTCTCTCATCTTCTCTCTCATTACTTTCTTTCTCATCAAATTATATGTAATTTTGACTTTTGTTTTTTCATTTTTGTTTTTTTAATTGTTTCTTCTATCTTCATCTTCTTCGTTTTTTTGTTCAAGGTCTTCGATTTTAGTTGAACGACGTTTAGACGCAAAGTGTTAGTGTTAGAGGACATGAAATGAGTAGTTGTAGTGTTCGTTTTCCAAATCGAAATTCAAGTAAGGGTTAATTATTTTGAATTGTGTTGTTTTTGAAGTTGTAATTTGTATATATATATTTTTTTGCTTATTTTAGAGATTAATTAAAGGGTTATTTAACTTTTTCAGGGATTACTTAACATTTTTAGGAATTACTAATCTTTCTTGAAGTGGTTACTCAACTTTTTCAGGGGGTTACTTGTATTTATTGAAGGAGTTACTCAACTTTTTCAGGGGGTTACTAATGTTTGTTGAAGGGGTTACTCAACTTTTTTAGAGGGTTACTAATGTTTGTTGAATGAGTTACTAAACTTTTCAGGGATTACTAATCTTTGTTAAAGGGGTTACTCAACTTTTTCAGGGGTTACTAATGTTTGTTGAAGGGGTTACTCAACTTTTTTAGAGGATTACTAATGTTTGTTGAACGGATTACTAAACTTTTTCAGGGGGTTACTAATGTTTGTTGAACGGGTTACTCAACTTTTTCAGGGATTACTAGTCTTTGTTAAATGAGTTACTCAACTTTTTCAGGGGTTACTAATGTTTGTTGAACGGGTTACTTAACTTTTTCAGGGGTTACTAATCTTTGTTAAAGGGATCACTTAACTTTTTCTGCGGTTAGTAATCTTTGTTAGAGGGGTTATTTAACTTTTCCGAGGTTACTAATATTTGTTGAAGGGGTTACATGTTATTTAACTTTTCTGGGGTTATTAATCTTTGTTGAAGGGGTTACTTAACTTTTTCTGGGGTTACTAATGTTAGTTGAAGGTTTTTCTTTTTTTAAATTTTATCAGTGGTTACTAATTTTTATTAAAGGAGTTACTTAACTTTTTGAATGAAATTAGGCTATATTGTGTTTGCTTGATTTTGCGGCAAAAGAAAAAAAAAAGACTTGAATTAAAGAACTTACATAATGTCATAGTGATGATAAATGAAGAAATAAATAAAGTAGGTGGAGGAGAGAGAAAAAAACAACACATTTATGAAGGAAAGAGAAAATGTGAGTGAGTGTGGCTTTTTGTCCTGACACGTCAGTTTTTTTTGTCTTTTTATGCTGCATTGTTTGATTTGGTGCGGCATGTTGTACAGAAAACTCAACTTTACTTTATTCATTTTTGAACCCATTTATAAATCTCAATTTTCAATTTTGGACTCATTAAATAGTTTACCCGTTATATTAGGTAACAAATATCTATTAGCCGGTTGCTTTAAATTTTTATATACTTATCACTCCTGTTTCCTCCTTCATCTCTTTCCCTTATTTCTAATTATTCGGTTTGTCCCTTCTTGGTAACTAGAAACAATGCAGAACAAATTAATCTGTCAAAACCCAGATTAAATACTGAGAATAGTCATAGAGGATGATCTGAAAGTATCTGCTTTGGCCTTCCTCTTCAAAAAAAAAAAAAAAAAAGTCTTCCTCAAATTGCAATCATGTAATGTAAGGAAGAGTTTGGATATTGAATCATTATCAATCCAATGTTTTTACGTGTTACCCACTTTCACCATAAAAGATAGATTTCACCATAAAATCAAGCTAAGTTCAACAACCCATTCACAAAATCAGTAGGAAATAATCCAATTTGAAAAAATAGAAATAAAAATTGATTGGAAAAGGAAGGAATGCCCATAAGAGATAAGAGTTTCTCTACAAGATGAGAAAATGGTGGGGTGTAATTGCACGATAAAAGGAATTCTTATGGAGGTCACATTTGGGGTTTTCGAAGGTGATGGTTGAACCGGGTCTTGATGGTGGTGGAAAAATCGGTGAAATTGAGGGATAAAAGTTTGAATAAAATAAATAAATTTCCCTTTATATGTGTTGATGGTCTTCAAGCTTTTACATCTACACGAAAATTAGTGGCGGAAGCAGAATTTCGGGAATGACGGGTCACCATCAACAACTATTAGTTATCCGTATTAGTATTAAAAAAAATCTATATTACAACCAATTAGTTTTACAATCTCCATATTACAATCAAATATATTATACAGCGTACAAAAATCATATTAAGTAAAATGTTCTTTTGGTTATATGATTTTTCACAATTTATCCATTACACAAAAAAGAGTACTAATTCTCAAAAGCTAATGTCAAAAAATTGTTCCATATTTTGGAATTGATGCATACTACTTGTAATACAAATCATTTTGTTAATGAAGATAATAGTAGTATAAACATAAGGCTGTTGTATAAAATTTAAATAAACGGATCTTACCTGGGATCGCAAATCCCAATAGGATAATTATGGTATACATTATTAGAAGGACATATTGGTAATTTGGTAAATAATATATGCTACTTATTTCTCCGTATCCTTTTTTGAACGGGAACAATTACTACCTACGTTTCTTATAAGTTGCAACACTTGGGTGGTATTATTTGTAAGATATAAAAAAATTCAAGTATTGCAATCAATAGGAAACAGAGGTATCTTTACAAGTACCCCGTAAGAAAGTTGCCTAAAAAGAGGGAAAAAAAAAGAAAAAGAACTACAGTTAGCATATCACGTGGCAGTGCAAGAGTGCAACAACATTTCCTATCCTTATTTCCCAGACACAATCATGCATTCACACAACTTCATCTTTCCCCCTATCTTCTTCTTTCTCTACATCTTTGCAAGTAGTATGAACCTCAATTTTATTTTTTATTTTATTTTTGTGACCTTCATTTTTTTTGTTTTTTTTTTTGGGGGGGGGGGGGGGGGGTGGCAATGGTGGGTCACGTGCACCACCTAGCTCCGCCACTGACAAAAAAGGAATTGAGAAGTGATAAAGTCAGTTACACGAAAAACAAAATGAAAAATAATTATTTTTAAAGAGGCAACCGATTCATTAGGTCACCTGTAATATAGTCCAAAGCTGGAAAACAAGGCTTAAAGTTGGGTCCAAAAATGAATAAAGCAAAGTTGAGTCTTTAATTAAAATATCGTTAAAACTTGGGATTATTTTTATAAATTTTTCCTTTCTTAAGATAGTCATAGTTTTGAAAAAGAGAAGAGAGGGAAAATAGTTACTATCTCCCTTACTTTTTATTTGCAACACTTGAGGTTGCACGTTCTCCTAGGATTAAATTTCCCAAGTATGAGCTTATGGCAGGGGCTAAGGAGGATTAGTAGGCATTTGGTTCAGCCTTGGATTGTGGGGGGTGATTTTAATAATGTCCTGAACTTAAATGAAAGATTGGGTTCCCCAGTGACTTTAAATGAAGTCATTCCTTTTAGAGATTGTCTACAAGTGAGTGGTTTGTCTGATGTTCAAATGGCTGGCAATTTCTATACCTGGACAAATAAACAAGACATGAATCATTTAGTATGCTCTAAAATTGACAGAATGGTTGCAAATGATGAGTGGAAGGATCTTTTTCCCAATGCTGTGGTCAATATCTTGCCTGAGGGTTTGATGGATCATAGTCCTCATGTCTTGAGGCTATTTGAGAAGCTGGAAATGGGGAGGAAACGTTTTAGATTCTTCAATATGTGGACACTGTCACCTTCTTTCTTAGAAATTGTACAGAATAGTTGGAATCAAGATGTGGTGGGAACTCCAATGTTTAAAATCACTCAAAAGTTGAAAAGGCTCAAGCCAATGCTGAAACAGTTGAATAGGGACATGTTCTCTGATATAGAACATACTGATAACTGTGCCCTTCTGCATCTGCAGCACTGTCAGCAGCAGCTTGGCAATAATCCCAGGGATTCAGTGCTAATTGAGGAAGAGAGAGTGGCTAGGGAGGTTTATCAGAATACCCATAAGGCTAGATTTAGTTTTNACTAGGTTTAGTTTTTTCAAGCAAAAAACTAAAGCTACTTGGTTTAGGGAAGGGGATGCAAATACAAGAGCTTTTCATTCTTTTTTGAGAAAGAGAAGGATGCAGAATAGAGTCTATACAATAAGAGATAAAAATGGATGTGTGATGAATGATCAGAAGGGTGTGGCTGCTGCTTTCTTAGACTATTATAAAGAGTTGCTAGGTGTTACAATGGAGGACAAAGTTCCTCTAGATGCTAATGTAGTTAGGACTGGTGCAGTCCTAAACACTGAACAACAACAACTTTTGGGTAGAAGGTTCACTCAGCAAGATGTCAAGAATGCTCTCTTTGATATTGGGGATGAAAGAGCCCCTGGCCCTGATGGATTTTCCAGCAAATTTTTCAAGCATAGCTGGGAATAGTTGGGGAGGATATATGCAATGCTGTGCTAAATTTCTTCTCCACAGGAAGATTTTTAAAACAAATAAACACTACTTCCCTAACTATGGTCCCTAAAATAGCATGTCCTGTCTCAGTGTTTCANTTGTCCTGTCTTAGTGTTTCAGTTTAGGCCTACTGCCTGCTGTAATGTGATCTATAAGATTATTTCTAAAATGCTATGCAGTAGGCTAAGTGAGATTCTGCCTTCTATCATAAATGAGGCTCAAGCTGCTTTTGTTACTGGAAGAAGCATCCTGCAAAATGTGTTAGTTTGCCAAGAAATTGTACATCAATATGAGAGAAAGAGGAAGCCAAGGAGATGCACAATTAAGATAGACCTCAAAAAAGCCTATGACTCTCTCTCTTGGGAATTTGTGGAGGAAATGCTCCAGGCTATGGGTTTCCCAGAGAAATTTAGAGGATGGGTAATGAGTTGTGTGACTTCTCCACAGTATTCTTTACTCATTAATGGTGGAATGCAAGGTTTTTTCCCTGGTAAAAGAGGTGTGAGGCAAGGTGATCCTTTGTCACCTTTGTTGTTTGTCCTCTCTATGGAGTACTTGTCCAGATTATTGCACCAAGTAGGTGCACAGATGACTTTTCCTGTCACTATAAATGTAAGGATTTGGGGCTTAATCACCTAATTTTTGCTGATGACTTGATGATTTTCTGCTATGGTGATTACAGCTCTGTGAGGCATATTAAGGAAGCCTTAAAGAAATTTTTTGATAGTTCAGGCCTTCAAGCAAATGCTGACAAGACTGCTATTTACTTTGGAAATGTGCCAAGGTACATTCAAGAGGATATTTTGGATTTAACAGGATATGTTAGAGGAAGCTTCCCTTTTAGATATTTGGGTATTCCTTTATGTACTAAGAGGCTGTCAATTCAAGATGCAGATCAGTTAATTGAGAAAATCATGCTGAAAGTAAAACAATGGTCCAGCAGACACCTCTCTTATGCAGCAAGGTGTGTTCTGGTAAATGCTGTAATGGCATGATGTCATATTGGGCTCAAGTGTTTTTACTTCCTAAAACAATCATGAGAAGAGTGGTGTAACTATGCAGGGCCTTCCTTTGGGAGGGTAAATATGTGTGTTCTAAGCTTGTGCCTATTGCCTGGGACACAATTTGCACACCTAAGAGGAAAGGTGGTTTGGGCATTCTGGACTGTATTAAATGGAATAAAGCTGCCCAAGGGAAGCTTATTTGGCATGTGGCTAACAAGGCTGATATCTTATGGGTGAAGTGGGTACATAGTGTTTATATTAAGCATAATGATTGGTGGGGTTATTTGCCATCTACTGATGCTAGTTGGGGCTGGAAAGCAGTATGCAAGTTAAAAGAGGAGATGAAGGATGAATTTATGGCTCAAAGGTGGTGGATTGGAGAGAGATACACCATTTCAGCTGGTTATACAGCTCTGCAAAATCAAAGAGTGAATGTTGATTGGTATGGATGGGTTNGAGAATGTTGACTGGTATATATGGGTGTGGAATCCATTAAATATTCCAAAGCATGCATACATCAGTTGGATGGTGATGCTTGGAAGGTTAAAAACTAGGGATTTGCTGCTCAATTTGAGAATGACAGTCCCTGCCACTTGTGTACTGTGTGGTATGGGCAGGGAAACTGTTAGGCATCTATTCTTCTATTGCAGTCACAGTAATGCTTGCTATCAGAGGATTTGTGAATGGTTAGGCATTGGATATCATGCTACTGTTAGTATTGATAGTGCATGGAAAGTTTGGAAGGCAGCTGGTGTAGGGAAGTTTCAGCAGGCTGTTATGTTCTGTAGCCTTGCTGCACTAGTGTATCAGGTTTGGCAAGCCAGGAACAAAATGCTATGGGAAGAGCAACACTGGAATGCTGACAGTGTGTGCAGTTTGGTCAAGAGTAATGTACTTATGAGACTTCAGGGGTATGGCATATGCAAGATTAATGCAGCAGATAGGAGCTGGTTTCAAGCACTTCAAAGAGCAGATTAATTATGGCTTGTTATTGGTTTATCTGATCTTGTGGTTGTGTAGTACTCTTGTAATTTTCAGTTTAGTTTCTCTTTGGCTGGCCTTGGTTTAGGTGAGACATCCAACCAAAGAACCAGCTTAGGTTGTATTTGCTTTTGGTGTTCAATAAAACAACTTACATTTGCACCAAAAAAAAACAAAAAAAAATTCCCAAGTATGTTTAGTAAAATATAAGGACATGTGATTAATAGGTGAGGAGAGAGAGAGAATCAGACTAAAGAAACCAAAAGCAAAGGAACCACTACCCTTTTTACTGAATTTTTTTGGAGGGATTAATTTTCCCACCAATACTTTTTTTTAGATTTTCAATTTGAATTTCCCTCTAAACTTGAAGGAAATTCAAATGAAATTGTCTACACATTTAGTACCCTATATATACACATATCCACTATTAGTTCACAGTTTCTTCTCACCAAAAAAACACAGAGGAAAAGATGTTTAATTACAGCCACAAACATTGGCAAAAAAACCAAATTCCCTACAACCCTAAATCAACCATTGTTGTTGAACTTCTCCTGCAGCACTATTCTTCTACTATTAATTTTCTTCGCACTTCAGATTGTTAGGCTTTACATCAGGGGCGGGGCTAAGGTTATGGAGCCCCCGGTCAAGATCTTGAAAGTGGGCCCTTTAGAACAAAACATATAGATATATAAAACAATATATTTTAACCAAAAAAAAGTCACTTTGATATATTGAAGTTAAATTTTCAAGTTTACATGGCAAAAAAAAAAAAAAAAAAAAAAAAAAAAAAAAAAAAAAAAAAAAAAAANAAAAAAACAAAAAAAAAACAAAAAAACAAAAAAAAAACAGTAACATTTTAACTTAAAAAGTGATGAACTGTTTAGTTCTCTTTTTCTTTTGGCGCTTTTCATGACCAAGTTGAAATTTTCGAACCATATTAAACACAAACCAAAATTGCAGACAATAAGAATGGTAAAAAAAATGGCCATTTCACCATATACCCCTAAACTATAGCAAAATGCACCATATACCCTCAATGTTTCAAGAATGCACTGTATGCCCATAAACTTTCAACTTAATTCACAACATACCCTTATTTTGTTAAATATATTTCAATTATCTTAAAAATTTAATTAAATTGAGTTAATTGATAATTATATTAATTAAAACTAATTCATTAAAAAGCAAGTTACTTTTACACACAATTACCATTCTTCCATCACCACCACCTCTAATTATTCACTACCGCCATCAAACCCACAACCACCACCACCACCCTCCAACCCACGACCATCTACGCGCGACCACCAACCCAGAACCCCTATTCAAAATCCTAACCCACAGTTTGAAAATCGACATCCCAAACCCACCCGTCTACCCACGGTCATCTGAAATCGGCACCCCAAACTCACCCACCACAAAGCTGTTAGTATCGATTGTATGTTTAATTCAAACCCTCAAAGTCACCACTGCAATTTTCATTTTTTTTAATATAAAAGATAGATGTGTTAATTTGATTAAGGTTTAAGATTGATGAATTGAAATGGATGATTATTTATAGAGTATTTGGAATTGGGTTTCCATTATTTGGAGTTGTTGGTGATGGGGGAGGAGTGGTGGTTGTATATAGAAACAATTTGGTTAGTGCAAATGTTTAATTAATCAGTTTAGTTAATTGATTAATAATTAGTTTGATTTAATTTCTCAATTTGGAGGTAATTGAAATAAATGTAATAAAATAAGGGTACGTAATGAATTAAATTAAAACTCATGGGCATATAATGCATTTCTAAAATATTGAGGATATATGGTGCATTTCACAATAGTTTAGGGATATATGGTGACACAGCCGCAAAAAAATACACAAGGGAGAGAGAAAAGATAACACCCGGAGTCTCCAATTGTTGTAACTTGCATAAAAGACTCATCTAATTCTCAGACAACTCCAACACGATTCTTTGGGTATAATTAACAAATTTGTTTCTACAACATACATTAAAAAATTAAAATAAACCTCAATTAGAATAAAAGAATTATAAAAATCCACAATTATAATTAAAAAATTGAAACTTGAAAGTACCTTTGAATATATTGCATAAGTAGTGCTACTGTTACGTTGTTGACTTGCTGTGTTCGTCAGGAAGATTGATTTTTCCATTGATATTGCAACACACAATTGAATTTCTAAATCCACAAGTATTCATTGATATTTTTCCATTCTTGTATACGCATTATATACAAATTCTAGTTCATTGATCCGAATCTCAGTCATTTTTAACGGATTAATCATCCATTTAATGACATAATTGAAGATTAATTCGTTGAATTGATGAGTGAATTTCATCTCTTCAACTTCTCTTGAAAAGGGGATTTGATTATGAAAGGAACAAAATTACAACTAAACAATAAATGGGTTATGAAGAAAATAGGCAAATTAATGGAGTTTACAATTGATAATTTTACTTTAAAAAGATGATATTTAATTCTTTTTTGGGAAGTTGAGAAGGATTGTGTGGTTTGAGAATGTTGCTGGTTTGAGAAGGTGAAAATTAAAAAAAGCATTTATTTTTTTTCCTTGAAATAAGTTACGCATGCAACAAAATATATTTCCAAAAAAAATGGTCTTCTAAAATTTGATCCTAGGACCTTGGGGATGTGAGGCCTTACAACTTACCACTAGACTACTCAGATTTTTTATGCTTATACTTAAAAAATAGCGAAAATTGATGCCAAAAATCCCAACTTTCAGCCATCTGCTCAAAATAATCTCAACTATGCGTAATCCCAAAATAATCCCAACTTTCAACAAAAATTCTCATATCGGTCCAATTGACTGTTTACCTGGTAAACAGGTTAAGAATTGCTTCTTCCCTCTTCAAAATCAATTTTCCCCTCCTAAACCTGTTAGAATACCTAACTACCCTCCTCTCACATTAACACTCTCTCCTTTGCCATCTTCATTCAATTTCCTTCATTTTTACTCTCTATTACTCATTAAATTTGCAATTAGCAACAATGAAGAACCGATAAATTGTTCAAAAAGTTAATTCCAATTGAAATCGACACATCCATGTTAGTTTGTCATCATTTTTACTTCCAAAAATTAATGTTATTATTTTTTTTGTAATTTCTTCATGTATTGTTAATTGCGAAATCAGGGTTCATCAATTGTGTTTTTATTGTTTATAATTGAATGGTTTGTGTTAATAATTGGGTAATTAAGTTGTTGGCAATTGGTGAGTTTTGACTGTAGCTGTTAATATATGATGAATTGTGAATTGTTATGTGTTTGGTTTGTTCATCAGTTCTGTTTTGCACGAATTTTGATTTGATATTGGATTTTTGGTTGTTTAATTTCTCCGTTTCAGTTTATGTTGGCAATGGATAAACCATCTCGTTACAAGTTGTGGCATGGTGGGTTTTTTTGAGAGGGATTCAGTTGGGAAGTTGATTTATGTGGGTAAAGAATGTAGGACTTTTGAGGTTGATGGTGATGAGTTATCTTGGTGGGAATTGGTTGACTTAGCCAAGAAGTGTGGGTATAATAGTGTGGACAGTATACACTATTTGATTCCTAGGGTAGAGTTAGATGGTGTGGGTATAATAGCCAAGAAGCATTTTTGAAAACAAGAAAAAAAAAAACAGAAGAAAAAAGAGAAGAAAAACAGAAGAATAGCGAGAAGGAAGAAGAAGGTGAAAAAATGAGAGTCAGGAGGGGAATTTAAGGAGGGAAAAGAGTGGTTGGAAGTTGGTTAAAGAATTAAAGACAAGTCAACAAAAAAAAGTCAACAAAAAAAAAATATAACCTAAACGTACTAAAGGTTACCTGTAGTAACAGGTAAAATTTTAGATGGGAACAATATGAGAATTTTTGTTGAAAGTTGGGATTATTTTGAGATTACGTATAGTTGGGATTATTTTGAGCAGATGGCTGAAAGTTGGGATTTTTGGCATCAATTTTCACTAAAAAATATCAATATTTACATTTTGAGGCCCTCAGTTTTGGAGGCCCTGTGCGATTGTCTACCTCGCGCTTGCCTAGAACCACCCCTGCTTTACATACTCATCACCAAAAAAGTTGCAGCCCCTACTTAACTGCAACCACTACCCACATTCAACCTGCTAAGGAAAGAACAACAAAGGAACACAAACGAGTTATCTGTGTAGCAAGAATGACAGATTATCCGGATGAGAGATGGTTCTTAATAGATAAAATTCTGTTTAAACAAGAACAACAACAACATTCACTAAGGGAGAAAACATATGAGATTGTAAGTAGGTACAAACCACACTTAAGTCTTGAAAAAAGGAGGAAAATTGTGGACAACCTACTTGCTATGGAAACGCAAGACAATCTTCCATATGAAAGTCAAGCACAACTTGAAAGGGAAGTAGGGGTTCATAAGTCCATAATAAGCAAAATTTACTTATATGTAAAGGAAGAAAAAGATAAAGGGGAGTTGGCTGATGTCAGAACTAAGAAGTAAGGCAGAGTTGGAAGAAAACCAAAGGATTTGAGTGATGAAATCCTACAGTTAGTGCCATTACAATTCAGAACAACACAAGATCATTTGCAAAACATTTGATTGTGTCCCATGTCTATGTTCACAGGCTGAAGAAAAGGGGGAGACTCAGAAGTCACACAAGTACAAATCACCCTAAGTTAACACCAGATCACAAAATTGCAAGAATGAAATGGGTGTTGTCATACATCATTCCTGGAACACCTTCTCAAAAAGCAACATTTGATGATATGCTACTTACTAGCAACATCTGATGACATGCTACTTACTCTACACATGGATGACACGTGGTTCTATTTGAACCTAGGAAAAAGAAGGTTCTATTTGCTGCCAAAGGAAGATGGTCTATACGGATGTGAGGTGTCAAGGAGGTTTAAACTTAAAGCAATGCTCATGGCTGTTATAGGCAATCCATTGTTTGATGAGTATGGTAAAATGATTCACAATGGCAAGTATAGTATATGGACATTCATCTATCACAAACAAGCTGAGAAAAACAGTAAAAACAGGGCTGCTGGAACTTGGGAGATTAAAGCTGTTCAGAATGTGACAAGAGAAGTGGTTAGACAAATGTTGATCAAGGACATAATACCATTTGTGAAGGAGCTTTGGCCACAACACATACTTGGAAAGGAAGTTTATATCCAACGGGATAATGCAAGGCCACATCAAAATACCAAATGAAGAAGAATGTTTACAAGTAACAAAAGGAGATGGGTGGAATATCAAAATGGGTTTTCAACCAGCATAATCACTTGATCTGATTGTGCTTGACTTGGGTTTATTCACTTCAATACAGTCACTTCAGTATCAACATTTTCCAACAAAAATTGAGGAACTCATTGAACATGTAGACCATGCATACAACAGCTTTGATCCATTAGTGAACAAGTATAATTGGGCTATACTACAATCATGTATGATTGATATTTTGAAACAGGAAGGAGGGAACAACTACAAGATTGATCATATGGATAAGAGAGGGTTGGACGAGTTGGGGATTTTACCAGATAATTTGACAATAGATCAAAAGACAGTTGATGAATCAATTTAGTATTTAAATGAGAGGTTTAGGCAAACTAGTAGAGAAAGACAGCAAGAAGTTGATATTGGACATGAGATTGATGCATATTAAACAGCATATAGGCAACCTACCCTAGCACAGACTGCCACATATAACCTCAATATCTTCTATGATATTCATGAAGCAATCAACATATGTGTATTTTGACTATAGTTATTTGTATTTTGACAAATTCTTTTTGAAAAGGCAGTCATGTGTATGTCATGAATAATATGTGTATGTTTTGACATTAAAATGGAAGGGTTGTAATGTTGATATGTATGGAAGAATTGTTATTTGGTGTTTAATTTTATATGTGAAGGAACTTAATGGTTGTTTATGCTTAAGACATGGGGCAACAAACATTCAGCAAACATGACTTAAACACCACAATCCATAATAAATAAGAAGTATGATCATTAAATCAGATCACACAATGATACACCTCAACTGTGAGGTTGAAAACATCACAGGAGCATTAGTTGTGATCACTAACTTTCACCGAGTCCTTTCATCATATGGACTGGCCTATGTAAGGATCATCAGGACATGGGACTCAATGCAAACCAAAGGGAACTCATTCAACACTCAATCATTTGTATCAACCATTTAAGAACCAAAGGAACACAATAAAAGTGGTTTTTCAATGGTTCACCCCTCAAATTGATCATTGGGGTGAACATAGGAAAAACAGAGGCTATTCATCATTCATCAACCAATTTTCCAACAACAAAACAACAAACAAACAACATACTAATAATTGACCAATAAAACAAACAGCATACTAATAATTCACAAATCAAAGACGATTTAATAAAAAAAAATTGAAAATAAGGGTTAGAAATTTTCATACAGACCACAATCACTTGAAGATTGTGTCACCACCATGAATTCTTTTCGTGCTCCCTCCTCCTCATCACTAAAAGAGGACTCATGGATGGCAGGCAGAGCGAGAACATGAGACTTATCACACTTCAGATCGAGATCCTCAAAGGCAAGGGGGGCACATCCAAAGGCTCTACAGCAAGAGCCATTTCAGAAGTTGTGTCCCTACTTTTAGGAGACTCATCTTCTAATGGACACAACTTCACCCCCCCTTCTCCTCTTCAAGGACTTCTTCACAACAAGCATGTTTCTTGAAGGGTTTAAAACCCTACGAACAATTTTCCCCTTCAAATCTAAAGCAATAGGTTTTTTCCCTTTCAGATCTACCAGCCCAATAGCTTCACCTAAAGCTTTTAATAGGTTTAGATTAAGGTGACTAGAGGCTTCACCAGAATAGTATGCCGATTTTGGAAAACGATCTCCCTTCTCAATTCCCTCAATCATCAAGAACAAGTACTGTATATCTTTTTCATTTTGAATTGGGTTTCGAACAAAGCTTTGTGAGGTGGAGAAAGGTCATACATTTTTGTGTGGGAATGAAGAATAAAATGAGGAGTGAAAAGGGAGGAAGTAGATCGTCGTTGAAGGTTTCTGAATGAGAAGAGAAAGAGAGTATGAAGTAGGTGAGAGAAAATGAATGAAGTTTAGTGAGGATGAATGAAGATGAAGGGGTTGATGAATGAATATAAGGTACCAGATTTATTGAATGCATTGATGATGAGAGGTTGGTGGTTAAGATAACAATTTGGTTGGAATCATTAGTGCTTAATGCAAATTTGTTATCAATTCTAATTGTAAAATCAGTAACCTTAAACAAATTATTTAGAAATAAGTTAGGGGCATTTACGTAGTTTCACAACAAAAAATGAACCAAAAAAGGAAAAAAAAGTAAGTGTTGCAAATAAATTGTAACACCTCGAAATGGAAAGTGTTGCATATAATTCGTAAAGAAGGTAGTAAAACCCTAGAAGCCTCATCACCTTTGACAACTTCTTACTCTTGAATTCAACCTCACTGGATCTGCTACATCCTTAGTCCCACCTCATCGGAGTTGCTCCCTCCATCAAGCTAGTTCCTTTTCTTTCTCCTCTTTTTCTTCTTCTTTCTTTTACTTTTCTTTCTTCACCGTTTCTCTTTTTTTATTTTTCTTTTTTCTTTTTACTTTACGTGACCTTCTCTTCTCCTTTTTCTGTTTTGTCACTTCTTTTCTCTGTTTTTTCCTTCTCTTCTCCTGTGCTTTTTTTTATAAGGTTTTTCTTCAGTCTTTTCTTATGTTTTTATTTGGTTTTTCTTATTTTTTTCATTACTATATAATTTCTTCTTTATCTATTTTTTGTTGTTTTATTTTGAGATGAACCACAAGAGACGCGCCTAGACACAAGAAACTCAAGTCGCAAAGCCCACCACCCTAATGCGCTTCAGAGCGCCTCTCAGCCTTTTAAACTAAGACCATAACATTAGATGAAAATCAAAATTAATGTAGAGGATGTCATCAGCATATGTATTACAATCATTTACCAATAATAAACAATTATCATGTTGGCAATGTTGTCTTGTATCACCAATTAGTCAGGGCATGTTCGGGATTGTTGTAGTTTTACCGTTTTCGTTTATTTTCTCTAATATTGATAGCAAAAATTGTTCAACAAATGCGTTAAGAAGAAAAAAACTTTCCTCCATTCACACGAAATAAAAACAATTTTAAAAGGATCTGACAATTTGATCCAATTTTAATCACTTTTATCGGAGGAGTGATAGATAAGTAGGTAACTAATTTCAGTTTTTTATCCTCCATTAACTGTGTGATGCTCAACTGATTTCCAGTTTTTTTTACTTCATTTATAAGAAGGTGGTCCCTCTTTAATGTTATCAACAATATAATACATCATAGCATAGTTACTCATGTACAATAACATATTATAAATAAGATACATCATATCATTGTGATATGTGTGGTTTTTATGGTGTTTTTCCCCCTTGTTTTGGGTCAATTTTATGCCTAAGAGTTGTATTTTGGGTCAATTTGGTGTTCTTTGGCTAATTTGAAGTGTTTCGCCAAGTTTGATTGATATCCGGCGATTTTAGAGCTTTTTGGTTTGATATTATTTGCGGTTTTTATGCTTAGTTTTGGCATGTTTTGTGTTTTCAGGAGCACGGAAACCGAGGTTTGGCGTGAAGCTGGGAAGCTTGGACGGAACGGAAATGACATGTGCATGGGAATGCGTGCCAAAGAGGTTATGGACACAAGCCATGAAGAAGTATGAAGAAATAAGAGAAAAGAAAGCAAAGAATTCTGAAGGATCTATGCGCCCGCACAAATACACCATGCGCCCGCATTTAATTCACAAGAAGCCTTCATAGGGCTTCTGGAGTACTGATGCGGGCGCACAAAAGTGTTATGTGTCCGCATCAGCGCTCCTCCAGAATTTTTGAGGACTTTTATTTTTTCGTGGTTTGACTTTGTAAACCCAAATTTTTGGGTTATTAAGGGCACGACCTCCCAGGCTAAGAAACTTATGCTTTTCATAATTTAGAATTACTGTCTTAGGGTTTAATTAAGCACTTTTTCTCTTTCAAAAATTAGATTAGGAATTAGGGTTTGTTCTCAACACTATTTCAATTCAATTCAAAGTTCTTCAATTTGGTAATCCCTTTTACTTTTATTCTTTTGCTTGGTTTAATTTATGTTCTTTAGTTTTATTAGTTTAATTAATTTAGTTTATTTGTTGATGTTAATTAGTTTAATTATTAATTATTTCGTGAATTTAATTATGAATTCTATGATTATGATTGCTTTAATTTTCATGTTCATGAGTGAGTAGTTAATTTTCTAGGGTTAGGGAAACCTTGAATAATTAATGGAGTAATTAACTTAGATTGTTTCTATTTTGCAGTTAGCAGTTAAATTCCTATTATTGGCTTGTTTTTTTTACAATTGAATTGTGCGCAGATTAGTTGTAATTTTGGTAATTGTCGAATTTGATGCCGAGAGGTAAAAATACCACAATAAGACCACTGAATAATAGGTGGAATTAGTCTAGGCATGAGCGAGAGCCGCTAGATGAGTTTCGAGGGAGTCTGAGTTTGAGAGAATTAGTGAGCCCTAATTTAACGATAATTGTGAGATTGAACGTTCTTTGTTAGTGAATCCATTAGTTGCTCTTGGTGACCCGATTGACCCTAGGCTTAATTATTGGTTTTAATCACCGTTATTTTCCCGTAGTTAATTAGTAGTCATTTAGTTAATCAACTTTTCTCAACCAAGGCCCTTTACACGGTTTAAGCTTTTTAGAACTAATAGAGTTCAATTGCTTCGCTGAGGATTCGATCCCTACATCCCTAGCTACATTAGTTAGAGTTGTTCGGGTATTTTTGATAGGTGTGCGATAGCCTCATCAATTTTGGCGCCGTTACCGGGGAGGCAATTTTTTATTCTGTTAGTCGGGTTTTTACTGTTTTCTTTTTATTTTTCTTAGTCTCAAAGAACTATTTGGTTCTTTGAGGCAGTTTCTCATCTTTACTCGGAGTTTTTATGTTGTGCAGGTTTACATGTTTATGCAAAACGACCACGAGCCTGATATTTTCATTTTCCCTGAGCCCGAGCAAGTATTTCTAAAGCGGTTGAGACGTAGTAGACGCCGAATATTTCTTCCCCAATCTGTGGAGGAGACTGTTTCTGATCTGTCTTAGTTTTTCGAGTTCACTTTTAACCCTTTGTTTGAAGGGTATTTAGAGGGCGAGATGGCTGCCGAAGGAGAAGGACAAGGTAGAGGACCGCCACCTCCACCACCGCCGACGCCACCTGCGGCCCGTTCATTGAGAGACTATTCCTTGCCTAGTACGGAGTCTATGGCTGGGGGTTATTCAGTACCTGATACCGATGCTGCTAATTTTGAACTGAAACCTGCTCTTGTGAATATGGCTGAACGAAATCAATTTTCAGGAACATTGAAGGAGGATCCGAACTTACACTTGCAAAATTTCCTCCAATATTGTGATACTATCAAGCAACAAAATGTGTCTAAGGACTACATCAGGAGGAGAATGTTCCCATTTTCGTTGAAGGACAAAGCTAGAACCTGGTTGAATGATTTTAATATGGCTACAATTGCTTGTTGGGAGGACTTGGCTCTTTCTTTTCAAAGGAAGTACTACCCTCCACAGAGAACTGCTCTATTGAGGAGCCAAACTACTAATATCAATCAGGAGACAGATGAGTCACTTTATGATGCTTGGGAACGGTTCAAGGAGCTGTTGATTATGTGTCCTCATCATGGGCTTGAGAAGTGGTTTTTGGTTCAATCATTCTACAATGGTTTGGGCAATGAGAGTAGAGCTTTGTTGGATTCTGCTGCTAATGGTCGATTCATGAACCAAGAGTTTAATGCTGCATATGAATTTATTGATGAAATTGCTACTCATAACTCACGGTTTGGCAATCTTAGAAGACATTCGAAGAAGGGTGGAAAACATGTTGTTGATGACAAGTATGAGAGTTTGGCTTCACAGACCAATGCTATAAGCCAGAAGCTTGATAAGATTGGCACTTCCTCTCCTCCATCGATGTTTGTAGCTGCTATGTCTTCCCATTCTAGAGGCAATGATCCCTTATGCGACACATGTGGATCATTTGGTCAAAATTCTCAGTCTTGTCATAGTCCTATAGAGCAAGTATGTGCATTCCAGGTCTATAAGAACAATCCTTTCTCCAACACTTACAATCCAAGCTACAAGGATCATCCATATTTCTCTTATAGAAGCACCAATGTCTAGAATCCACAACCTATGCCACAAATGCAACAACAACAACAGCAGCAGATGCAAAGGTTCCAACCTCAAGGTCCATCACAGCCACCTGTGTTCACTAGACCACCATTCAACCCAGGACCACCACAGCGGACTAGTAACTTAGCAAACTTGAAGAATATGATGTCACAAATGCAGAAGAGTATAGAGGCCATGCAAACTCACAACAAGTACTTGGAGACTTAGATAGCTCAAATTGCACAATCAAATGCTCAAAGGCAACCAGGCACCCTTCCATCACAACCTACACCTCCAGTATCATAAGCTCCGCAGAATCCCCCGAGGGACCATGTCAATGCCATTACTTTGAGGAGTGGAGCTGCTTATGAGGGTCCGAAAATGCCTACTGATGATGCTACTTCCGATGTTCCAACTGGAGCTAAGAAGACTAATGATGTGGTGATTGAAGACTTAGAGGTAGAAACAGTTCCAGAGAAGGAGGCCGAAGCACCTAAGGAGAAGGTAGATGAAACATCGATCGATACGATCCCGAGGCCACAGGTTAGGTTGCCCTTTTCGAATAGAGTGACCAGGAGGAAGAACGATAATCATTTCAGTAAATTTTTAGCTATTGTTAAGAATTTGCAAGCTACTATGCCTTTTACTGATTTGATAACTCAAATTCCTACTTACACTAAGTTTTTGAAAGACATTTTGGGCAAGAAACGTGAGTTGAGTGTGGTGGAGACCGTAGCACTTACGGAGGAGTGAAGTGCTATATTGCAAAACAAGTCCCCACCTAAGCTGAAGGACCCAGGAAGTTTTTTTATTCCCTGTAACATTGGCCCCCTGTTTATTAACAAGCTTTATGTGATTTAGGGGCTAGTGTTAATGTCATGCCTTTGTCTATTTGCAAAAAGCTTGATATGGGTACTTTGAAGGTCACTAACATTACTTTGCAGATGGTAAATAGGACAGTGAAGTACCCTAAAGGTATTTTAGAGGATGTCCCAGTGAGAGTCGGGGAAATTCTTTATTCCTATTGATTTTGTTGTGTTAGATATGGATGAGGATGCTCATATTTCGATTATAATTGGTAGACCATTCTTACACACTGCATGTGCTGTTATTGATGTCAAAAATGTTAGTTTGATTCTTTGTGTAAGGGATGATAAAGTCACATTTAATCTTAATGCTGTTCTTAAGAGTCCTATGATGGAACAATCATGCTATGCTATTGATGTCATTGATGAGATTGTTGTTGATGATATGCCTCGATCCACTACAAAGGATCTTCTGGAGGCCGTTGTTTGTCTTGATGTTTGTGCAGGTGAAGGTACAACTGATGCCGATAGTTTGGTCCACGATCTTACTAGTGAGGAATTGGATCCGGAGGAGGGCCGGAAATTTGTTGAGTTACCTCAAGAGGTTTGTTCTGTCAGGGAGGTAACCCAACCTGAGATGAAACCCCTCCATTCTAACTTTAAATATGCTTTTAATTTCTAGATGATAAGGAGTTGTATCCGGTCATTGTTAGTGCTTCTCTTACTGATAGTCAACTTGATAAGCTTTTATCTATGCTTAAGTCTCATAAGAAGGCTATTGGTTATACTAATGATGATTTGACTGGTATTAGTCCTGATTTTTGCATGCATAGAATTCATTTAGAGGAGGGTCATAAGCCTTGTATACAGGGTCGACGTCATTTGAATCCTAACATGCAGGAGGTGGTGAAGAAAGAAGTTCTTAAACTTCTAGATACAGGTATCATTTACTCGATGCCTGATTCCCAGCGGGTAAGTGCCATGCAGGTAGTCCCTAAGAAGGAGGAACAACTGTTGTTCGTAATGATAAGAATGAATTGATTCCTACTAGAGTTGTTATAGGATGGAGAATGTGTATTGATTATAGAAAATTGAATGTTGCAACTAAAAAGGATCACTTCCCCCTCCCTTTTATTGATCAAATGTTGGAAAGGTTAGCTAAGAATAAGTACTTCTGTTACCTTGATGGATATTCAGGGTTCTTCCAAAGTCTCATCCATCTTGATGATAGAGAGAAAACTACCTTTACATGTCCTTATGGTACTTTTGCTTATCGTAGAATGCCTTTTGGTTTATGTAATGCACCTGCTACTTTTCAACGTTGCATGATGAGCATCTTTTCTGAGTTCATAGAGTCTATTATGGAAGTCGTCATGGATGGTTTTAGTGTCTATGGTACTGATTTTGAATCCTGTTTGACTAACTTGACTAAAGTTCTCGAAAGATGTGAGCAGGTNCTGCATGTGCTGTTATTGATGTCAAAAATGTTAGTTTGATTCTTTGTGTAAGGGATGATAAAGTCACATTTAATCTTAATGCTGTTCTTAAGAGTCCTATGATGGAACAATCATGCTATGCTATTGATGTCATTGATGAGATTGTTGTTGATGATATGCCTCGATCCACTACAAAGGATCTTCTGGAGGCCGTTGTTTGTCTTGATGTTTGTGCAGGTGAAGGTACAACTGATGCCGATAGTTTGGTCCACGATCTTACTAGTGAGGAATTGGATCCGGAGGAGGGCCGGAAATTTGTTGAGTTACCTCAAGAGGTTTGTTCTGTCAGGGAGGTAACCCAACCTGAGATGAAACCCCTCCATTCTAACTTTAAATATGCTTTTAATTTCTAGATGATAAGGAGTTGTATCCGGTCATTGTTAGTGCTTCTCTTACTGATAGTCAACTTGATAAGCTTTTATCTATGCTTAAGTCTCATAAGAAGGCTATTGGTTATACTAATGATGATTTGACTGGTATTAGTCCTGATTTTTGCATGCATAGAATTCATTTAGAGGAGGGTCATAAGCCTTGTATACAGGGTCGACGTCATTTGAATCCTAACATGCAGGAGGTGGTGAAGAAAGAAGTTCTTAAACTTCTAGATACAGGTATCATTTACTCGATGCCTGATTCCCAGCGGGTAAGTGCCATGCAGGTAGTCCCTAAGAAGGAGGAACAACTGTTGTTCGTAATGATAAGAATGAATTGATTCCTACTAGAGTTGTTATAGGATGGAGAATGTGTATTGATTATAGAAAATTGAATGTTGCAACTAAAAAGGATCACTTCCCCCTCCCTTTTATTGATCAAATGTTGGAAAGGTTAGCTAAGAATAAGTACTTCTGTTACCTTGATGGATATTCAGGGTTCTTCCAAAGTCTCATCCATCTTGATGATAGAGAGAAAACTACCTTTACATGTCCTTATGGTACTTTTGCTTATCGTAGAATGCCTTTTGGTTTATGTAATGCACCTGCTACTTTTCAACGTTGCATGATGAGCATCTTTTCTGAGTTCATAGAGTCTATTATGGAAGTCGTCATGGATGGTTTTAGTGTCTATGGTACTGATTTTGAATCCTGTTTGACTAACTTGACTAAAGTTCTCGAAAGATGTGAGCAGGTTAATTTGGTCTTAAGTTGGGAAAAATGCCATTTCATGGACAATGAAGGGGTGGTATTGGGGTAACTAGTGTCCGAGCGTGGTATTGAGGTGGATAAGGCGAAAATACAGGTAATTGAGCAATTTCCACCTCCGGTGAATGTTAAAGGGGTAAGAAGTTTTTTGGGTCATGCTGGCTTTTATCGCAGGTTTATTAAGGATTTTTCTAAAATTGCGAAACCACTAACCCAATTGCTTTTGAAAGATGCTAAGTTTAAATTCACTGATGAATGTCTTGAGTCCTTTAATATGATCAAAAATGCGTTAATTTCGGCCCCTATCATACAATCTCCCAATTGGAATTTACCTTTTGAAATAATGTGTGATGCTAGTGATTTTGCAGTTGGTGCAGTTTTAGGTCAACGGAAGGATAAGGTCTTACATGCTGTCTACTAGGCTAGTAAGACCTTGGATGAAGCTTAAGTAAACTATGCCACCACGGAAAAGGAGTTGCTTGCTATTGTTTATGCATTAGATAAATTTCGTGCTTACCTTGTAGGTTCGAAAGTTATTGTTTACACTGACCATGCAGCTCTTAAGTACCTACTTGGGAAGAAGGAAGCTAAACCGAGGCTTATTCAGGGGATTTTGTTGCTCCAAGAGTTCGATCTCGAGATTCGTGATAAGAAGGGAGCAGAAAATGTGGTAGCTGACCACTTATCGAGGATACGGTATGATGATGGGGAGATCTCTACCCCCATCGATGATTCTTTTCCCGATGAACATCTGTTTGCGGTTTGTGTAAATTCTCCTTGGTTTGCTGACTTTGCCAATTATGTTGTTGGAGGTGTTATGCCCTCTGATATTACTTACCAGCAGAAAAAGAAGTTTTTGCATGATGTTAAGTGATACTTTTGGGATGATCCTAACTTGTTTCGTGAGTGTGCAGATGGTTTATACAGGAAGTGTCACTAGTGGAAAAATCAAGATATGCTATACTTCATTTTCTCCGGTTATTTTGGGGAATTAAAAAAAGGAAAAATTGATAAATATAATCCCAACTATCGGCGTTCACCTAATAAAAGATCGAACTTTGATTAATCCGAAAATGGACCCAACTTTCATGCCCATTTTCCAATTTTGGACCCTTTTAAATTTTACCTTGTAAAATTAAGTAAATTTTGCTAATTATCCGGTTTTTGCTTAAGCAGGACCACTCGAAATTATCACCACAACCATCCCTTCCCCTCGAAACCTCGAAATATTAAGAAAAAACCGGATAATTAACAAGATTTACTTGATTTTATAGGTTAAAATTTAGGAGGGTCCGAAATTGGAAAATGAGCATGAAAGTTGGATCCATTTTTGTATTAATTGAAGTTCAGTCTTTTATTAGGTGAACGCCCATAGTTGGGATTATATTTATGAATTTTTCCTTAAAAAAATGGAGCAATTAGTCGTAGGCGTGAATTAATAGCTGACTTATTACTCTGGTCGTGAATTAACCGGAGTAAATAATTTTATACTCTGGTTAATTTGTCATTTGCTCCGGTTGTAAGACCGGAGTAAAAAATGGCTTCGACTTAAAATTTAGAAAAACATGGACATAACATATAACATGTTAAAACAGCAACCCCAAAACAAATCCCACCAAAACCTAACTCCCCCTTCCTTCTTCTTCTTCGTTCCCCTCTCTCACCGCCACCCCCCACCTCCTTCTTCAACTTTGGCAACGACGAACCTAACTCCGGCTACGTCGGCAATGACCGCACCTCCACTCTCCCAGATGTAAACCAAGGTTCGAATTAAATTTAGTTCGAATTAATTTCAGAAAACCAAGGGCAGAACAAATTAGGAAAGGAAACCGTTGATGCGCTTGTTGAACATGACCTCCAATACCGCATGCTTTCCGTCGATCTAGGGTATGTTTCTGCATCATATCTCTCTCTCTTTTTATTTTTTTGATTTGATTTCATTTGATTGAATTTTTAGTTTCCTACGATAATTTTGTTTTGCCTTTGATTTTTGTTACCAATTGTTTAATTCCAATTCCTGCGATAGTTTACTTCATGTTGTGTCAATTTATTGTGTTTTAGTTTCTTCTGTTCTGTAAGTAATCAAACCTCGTGTTTTAGTTGGGTTTTGATGGTGACAATCTAGCATGTGTGCTAGGTATAGATTTGGAAGGGATGCCTGTAGGGTTGATTGGATTTTTACCTCCGTTGAAGCCTATTCGCGTATTTCATCTATATTTTGATGCTTGGACGAGTTATTGTTTGGTTTGTGTATGATGGAAAGTTGGTCCTTTGGCTCTTGTAGCCCAAATTTTCTGGTCTATGAATTTTATGTGTTGGCCACGCATCTAATCAATATACTTTGTAATAAATCTAAGATGCTTAGTAGCAGTTACTTGGCCTTTTTGCATTCTTTTTACAATTAGATTTACATTTACTATTGATCAAAGTGTTGCTAAAATTCTGTTTCCAATTGTTTTCAGGCAAGGATTCTCATGGAGCCAGGTTTTGTTGCATCTGCGGAAGACTTGGAACATGATGAGCGAAATGCTGCTGCTCATGGGCAGTTTTCTTCACTTCAGCATCCTGGTGTAAATCAAGCACAAGGTTTGATTGCAAAAGAAGAATTTTTTTAATTAGTTAATTAATTTCAATTAATATCTCTTTCGAACCATATTACCCCCTAAACCTGCTTGGGGTTTCGAACTAGCTGTGGTGGCTAGGTTTCGAATTAGGTGTCAAGTTATGACCAAGTTTATCAGAGTGGTCTGATTGATTATGGTGGTGGCTTGGTGACTATTATATTTTTAAAGGGCTCAATATATTTTTTAAAAACAATGAAAAACAATTTTTCTTTATGTAAAGCAAACATGTCCGCATATCTTAAGAAGCAACTAGTTTCAGAGCTGAACTAATTCGCCCGTTTTTAATTTTTCTTCATGATTTCAGATCTTAAAAAGCAACTAGTTTCTCCTCAACTAATTTCAGAGCTGAACTGTTGAACTGCTGATTCTTTCAAATTTCTCTCAAAGGTTTGTTTTCTCTCGATTTTTTTTAATTTGAACTACTATTATTGGTGCTGTCTGAACTGTTTTTTGGGTTTAGGTTTTGTCTGAAATTTTGGTTAGGGTTTGGGTTTGTCTGATATTTTGGTTAGGGTTTGAGTTTGTCTGATATTCTTTTCTTAGACGATTCACTTCTCAAACTCTAATTCTTAGTTCAATTTATGTTCTTCGGTTTCAATTTCTTCAATTTTGGTTGGTTTTTTCAGATCTTAAGAAGCTATTTTTAATTTTTAATTTGTGTTTTCGTTGTTATTTTTTCAATTTTGGTTGGTTTAAATTCTTGTTTGGTATAAATTCTTCGCAATTTTATTTTGTATGGTTGAATTTGGATTGGTTGAATCTGTTTTTGTTGTAGGTTTCGCTGTTTTAGAATATTTCAGAGAAAAAAACTGCTGAACTGCTGAATCTTCTCAAAGGTTTGTTTTATGCATTACATGTTTCAAAACAACCACAAACTATAAATTAAGACTAGAAATTGAAGTTTCTACTTGAAGAACTCACAAGCTAGCTAGAAATTGTGACATTAAGAATGAATGAATGAATGAAATAAATTGTGATCATTTAGGAAAAAATGCCTCCTAAAAGCTTTATATCGTTTTTTGACTCATTTTTTTGGTAATTTGATGTTGATGTTTGATATGGATTTTGATTATTATTAATTAGTAAAGAATGAATGAATGAAAGAAATGTTATTGTCTTTGTTTGGACTTATTATTATTATGGATTGTGTATTTAATTGATTATGCTGAAATTTGTTTTATGTTAAGTACGTAGTTTATGATGATAATGTTGATTACTCTACTATTAAGATGTCCAATGATGCCTTTAGCATTGTATTGGGGGTGTATTCGTCATAGATGAGTCATTAGACTACTGTTATGGAGATGTATAGCTTGGCGAATTGCCTTGTTGAGGTTATCAAGTAGAACCTCATACAAACCTTTTGTGTTTGACATGTTGTCGTCGCTAACAATTAATTAGTTACTCCACCAATACACATAATAGGTGATAAACAGAACTTGGGGTGCAGGAATGGTTACCTACTAGTCCCATTTCACTCTAGGTCACAAAATTGATTACTACGTAGTCTTTTTAATCTCATAAACACACTTCTCAATACTATTAGTTATATGGTGGAATCAAGAAGCATCATGTAATGATGGTGAAGATGCATATGCATTGATGCAAGGGCTTCTTTCATTGTATAACATAATATTGCCAATATAATCGGATGCTATACATGAGTAGTGTTGTTAATGTAGTCAAGTTACCCTAGACTTAGTTAAGGCCTTGATGGGTGGGAAATCATGTTACAATCTTTGATGTAATGAAAGTGCTTCTAAGGTGAATTGTGTGGTTACTCAATATTTGTGTGCTTACTCAATATTCGTTTGCTTACTCAATATTGGATTGTGTGCATAATTTTAACTACATGAAGAGGATGGCAAAGGATCGTTCTTGGTTGTATGGTAGCAGGGACTCGTCGGCATTTGTGGATGGGGTTTGGGAATTATGCAACTCTGCTTTAGCAGCTAAAGCTAGCGGCAAGGATAAGCAGTAGGGGTTTTATTGTCCGNTAGGGCTTTTATTGTCCGTGTGTGAATTGTGCCAAAGTAGATAAGGTTGATACTATTAACCAGCTCAGGGAACATGTACTTCGTAAGGGTTTTCGAGCCGATTACCACGTTTGGAACTATCATGGTGAGGAGGAAGTGTATGTTTCTAATTTTGAGTCGCAAAATGAGCGAAAAGAACTAGATTGTGGTGGTCCGACTAATGATTTAGAAGACCATAACGACTTTGTGTATGATGAGTCTTTGAATGATGAGCAAGACCCTCTTGATATTGATGATGATGTACACCGTGTTAATGAGATGATGGAGGGTGTAGAGGATTCACGTTTTTTCCATTCTATATCAGAGGCCTCTCAAAAGCCTTTGTAACCAGGGTGCACAACATTCACAAAGCTGTCGGCTGAGTTAGATTTATACAGCCTTTGTAACCCAAAACAATTGCAGAACAGAGTTTGTGCAGTGGTTGTAGTGAACATTGGGTACTGTTACTCATATCCCCTTCAATTCACACGGTCTACGTCTTTGACTCATGTCGTACCGAACCACCAACGAAGTATCACGTCTTGACTTGGGTGAATAGGTAAAGTGTTAAATGATTAGTTGTTGATTAAGTGTAGTTATTCATATAAGTTTACTCATTCTTGACTCATTTCACTTTAAGTTGAATTTAATATAAACCAAAGTTACAAAAACGAAGTAAGTACTTTCCACTATTTTGACTTTGTTTAAGTGGTGTTGTTGTAGTGTCTTAAGGAAGATCCGTGCAACCCCAATAGGATTGATTCCTAAGTTGGTGCATGTAGAGGTAAAATTGCATAACTTAAGCTACTTTTTTTGTGTGTTTGTAGCTTGTTCATCTTTTAACTTCTTTCTTTGTTAACTTGTACCTTGTGTGACACTATTTGTATTTAGTGTGCCCAACAACAAAACAACGTTGAGTGTGGTTACTACGTGATGCGAAACATGCTGGACATCGTATCAAGTTGCACGGAATCAGATGATTTATGCACGGTACGATTTATTCTAATTTTACTTATATGATTGGTGTTATATCTTATATCTTAATATGTTATGAACTGGAATTCTGATATGAATAACTAATGAAGATTGTAATAAGTATGACTTGAGGTCATAAGTCTCTGATCGCACTAGTATTGTCTGAAGCTGTGCTGAAGCTAGTACCGTCTGAAGCTGAATAGGGACTTTTTGTTGTCCTGAACAACTTCTGCTATTGTTGTACAGCTTCAGAACAGAACTGCTTGTTCTAATAAGTTTATGTTATTGTTTTTTGTTGTTCTACAACAACATGGTTGTTGTTATTTGTTGTTCAGAAGCTATACGTGTTTAATTTGCTGTTCTGAAACAATATAGTGGCTAATTAGTTGTTGTTAGTTGTGTTTTTTTGGTTTGTTGTTATGCATGTGCCACCTTGATTGGACTTGTGTTGTTTTAGTGTTGTTTGTTTGGAACATAATTGGTCTAACACATCTTATGTACCGTGTATGTGTGTTGAAGGTTGTGAGCTCGGCAAGCCGACAAGGTCCTTTCATCGTTCGTGAAATTGATGAAGTCCGAGAGAAGTTAGCTTCATTCATTGCATTATATTGATTAGAGTAACAATCCAACTTATTAATTAGCATGTTAATGTGATACATTTATATATAATTAAATGTGAGGATATGTAGATCTCCTACGAACTCGTAATTATGTAATCAAGTGTATTTTGGATTACCCTTTGGTTGCTTTCTCTGGAGAAGAGCTGTGCAGGTAGTGCATTCTGCAGGTTAGGTTTGGGGCTGTGAGGTTCAGGCTTGACTGCAGGCTGTTTTGTGCAGTTTGCTTAGATCATGGTGCAGAGATCGGTGCAGGTCTGCTTTTTTATGGCTACTTCCAGCAAGTTCTGATGCAGGCTGCTGGTTGGAGATTTGTGAAGCTTGTTATTTGTGTTTTTATTCAGGATGGTTGTAGCTTGTGGTTGGCTAGGAGTAGGGCCTGCAGGCTACTTTGTTGTTTTCTGGCCTACAGTAACATTTCTGTTCTGCAGGTTGCATAGACTGCAGTTTCTGTTCTTGCTTGTTAGTTTTGGTCTCTATGCCCTTTGCTGTGGCTATTGTAGTAGGGGTGTTGTTGTACACTGCTGCAGTATGGTTGTAGGGTGGTGTTTTTGCTGGTGGGTGGTGTTGGAGGGGTGGAGGTTGAGGTTGGTTTTGTTTTGGCTGGTGTTGGTGGTTGTTTCT
Source organism: Suaeda aralocaspica (assembly GCA_016808085.1). Classification (NCBI taxonomy): domain Eukaryota; kingdom Viridiplantae; phylum Streptophyta; class Magnoliopsida; order Caryophyllales; family Amaranthaceae; genus Suaeda; species Suaeda aralocaspica. The sequence continues at coordinate 223,918 of PYUH01000332.1, read as the reverse complement.
GCTCAGAGTTGAGGGTAGGGCTGCTAGCTGGTTATGCAGTCCTGTAGTTGTGCTGTTTGCTACCTACTTTTTTTTTGGTGCTGCGGTTTTAGGTTTTGCAGTTTTGTTTGGTTTCTGCAGTGTGGTTCCGCAGGTTGGTGTTTGACCTTGATGGTGGCTGGTTGTGTGTGGGGAGGTGTTTTGGGTTTGGGATTGGTGGTTGCTGTGTTGCTAATGTAGCTACAATGTGTTGCAGTGTGGCTCTGCCTGTCTTGCAGTGGTTATGTTATGCAGTAGATGAGTTGGCTTGCTGCAGTTTGTAGGCTGCAGCATTGGGTTGTGTGGAGCATTCAAATTTGAGGAGGGCTTGTTTTGTGCAGCAGAAGGCCTAGTAGTTTTGTTTCTTTGTGAAGTTTGGTTGCTATTTTGTTTTGTTTTGTTTTGTATAGGTTGCTGAGTTTCTGGTTTGTTTGATTTGTGTATAGTTTTGACATGTTTTTTGAGCTGCCTTGACTGGACTGAGCCAATTTGGTTAAGGGTTGGCTAAATAGGTTGTATCTTCTATGTTTTCGGTAATAGAATCACTTACATTTTACCAAAAAAAAATGTTATTATATTGTTCGTTGTAATTATGTAAATATGTTTTTACTCCTAATTAAGGGCCATATTAATATAATTATTATTTATTAATTACAATATAAATATAAATATACATATACATTAATTAATTAATATATACAAAAATACTAAAAAAAAGCACCTTTTACTCGTGTTCATTGAAGAAAACCGGAGCAAAAAACCCAAAAACATATGAGCAAAAATTGGTTGTATGCTCCGGTTGTTTGGAAAAACCGAAGGAAAAATTCAATTTTTTGGAGCCAAATTTTTTTTTCTTTAGGAGATAAAATGATTATTTGCTCCGGCTGTAAAACAACCACAGCTAAAAATGGACTATTTACTCCGGTTGGAACCGGAGCATTAAGTCAAAGATGTTATTGCTTCTACGGCACCTACTCCGACCTAAAACCGGAGCATAAGGGTGGTTTTTAACCGGAGCAAATGAAGGTTTTTCCACTAGTTGTGTTCCAGAATGGGAAGTCTATGGTGTACTTCACCATTGCCATTCATCACCGTATGGAGGTCATGCTGGACCTTCTAAGACGATGTTCAAGGTCCTCGAATCGGGTTTTTATTGTCCCATCATTCTACAGGATGCTAGAGCTTTCATAATGTCTTGTGATTCGTGCCAATGAACAGGTAATATTTCACAAAGGCACGGAATGCCTCAAACAGGTATATTGGAAGTTGAGATTTTTGATATTTGGGGTATTGATTATATGGGCCCTTTCCCTTCTTCTAATGGAAACCGTTACATATTAGTTGTTGTGGATTATGTTTCTAAATGGGTGGAAGCTCTTGCTACCCCCCATTGCAATTCTAACACCGTGTTGAGATTGTTTAAGCAGGTCATCTTTCCTAGGTTCGGAGTCCCTAGAGCTATCATCAGTGTGAGGGAAACCATTTCCATGAGAAGAGGTTAGATAAGCTGCTAGAGAAGTACGGTGTCTACCCCAGAACGGGATTAGCAAATCACCCACCGATAAGCGGCCAAGTCGAGGTTTCCAATAGAGAGATCAAGTCTATCCTAGAGAAGACGGTTGCATAATCAAGGAAGGATTGGACTAACAAGCTCTATGATGCTTTGTGGGCGTATAGGACGGCTTTCAAAACTCCAATTGGCACTTCACCGTTCCGGTTGGTCTATGGTAAAGTGTGTCATCTTCCGGTTGAGCTAGAGTATAAGGCATACTGGGCAGTAAAGGAGTTGAACATGGATGCTAACTTGCGGGAGAAAAGCGACTTCTTCAATTGAATGATCTCGATGAATTCCGTTTAGCGGCATATGATAGTGCCAAAATCTACAAAGAGAAGACTAAGAGGTGGCACATCAAGAGAATCATGAGAAGAGAGTTCCAAGTTGGTGACAAAGTACATCTATTCAACTCTTGTCTCAGATTATTCCCTGGAAAGCTGAAATCAAGGTGGAGCGGTCCCTTTACGATTACTATGGCGAGCAAATTCGGGTTCATTGAGGTTCAAAATGATAAAGGTGAAAAGTTCAAGGTCAACGGACAACGATTGAAGCTCTATTATGAAGGTGATGCGGTTGGATTAGTGGAAGAGCTGCAATTCTACAATCCCGACTCACATTGACCACTCCGAAACCACGGTCAAGCTAATGACCCTAAACAAGCGCTTCTCAGGAGGCAACCCGAGCTTTCTATCCCTTTTAAACTCTTTTTGTGTGCTTTTGGTGTGTTTTAGTTTAGTTTGTGTTCGTGTGTTTTTGTGTGTATTTAGGTATAATTGAGTAACTAGGGGTTTTCGGTACAATTCCGAAGTCTATAGTCTAAGTCAAGGTCAAGGTGTGCGAAAAAGAGATAGTGAAAATTTATTAAGTGTGAAAGAGAAAAAGAAAAGAAAAAAAGAGTATCGGGTTCACAGGGTGATGCGGACGCATGGGGTCTTTTGCGCCCGCATTTGACCCCCAGAAGTCCTGAGAATTTAGTGAAGAGGTCTGATGCGGACGCATGGGGGTTTTATGCGCCCGCATCAAACCCTCTGAAGCCCCCTTCATTTTTTTCCCGCATAAATGCGGGCGCATGGAATGGCTATGCTGGCGCATCTCGGCTCGGTTTCCCCCCCCCCCCCCCCCCCCCNGCCCGGATTACCCCCCCCTTTTTTTTTCTCTTTATTTTTCTTTTACTTTCTTTTATTCCTTTTTCTTATCTTTTCTTTCACCTCATATCTCACACCTATTATGTTCTTCTTCTTCAACCCTCATCCTCCATTAAAACCCCAAAACTCAAAACTTCCTTCTCTCATATCTCACTCAATCTTCACCCAATTCAACTCAAATTTTAACATACTCATCCTGTCATCTCCCTCAACAAAACCCCTCAATTAATTTTTGAAAAATTGCGATTTGTGGGTTGCTAGAGGCGAGCGACTTTGGCAATTTTGGGGACGTTTTTGGCTATTTTTGGGCTCTTTGGGTGTCTTTTGTACTCTATTTTCAGTTCATCTTTTCCATTAAGTTAGAAACCCATTTTAAGCAAGTTTTATGGATTTTTCATGATGTTCAAATACTAGGATTTATAGTTACGAATTTGAGTTTTTTTTTTTTTTTTTTTTTTTTTTTTTTTTTTTTTTTTTTTTTTTTTTTTTTTTTTTTTTTTTTTTTTTTTTTNTTATGCTTGTTTAGTTGTTATTTATTATTAATTTCAAGTTTATAGCTTAACGAATTGATGCTCTTGGTTTGTGAATAATGATATGGTTGTAGGCACTCCATGCCAAATTTCGGACTTAACTTGTGTTGTTAGTGTTGTGTAGAATCAAAGCTTGTTGTTCTTGCTCAAATATTTGCTAAGTGCTTGGTTCTTGCTCTCTAGTTTCATGAAGTTCGTAGCTTGGTTTATGCTTATAATATTCTTGCTACTTGTGATAAGCTAATATTTGACATGTATTTTACCCCCGATCTCGATTGGTTTTTAGCTCTAATACGGCTCTTTTGAGCCATTTCTACTTGCTTTTGCTGTTTCGAGTGTTTGTTATGTTTTTTAAAAGTTTTTACAGGAACTGGTGATTTATCGTTGTTTTCCAAGCCTTTTGAAGCACTTGAAGAAGTTAGTGAAGAGTTGAAGTCATTTGGGAAGCTTTACTGAGGATTAGGAGTGCTAAATGAAGAATTAAAGAAGTAATTAAAGAAGAACGAGTAAAAACCAAGACACGAGGCCAAGACTGCCACCCGCCCAGGTCGAAGCCGTACGCCCGGACGGGGGTTGCTCGCCCGGACCCCTCCGGGCGGGCGACTCCGAAGTGCTTTTTCCGCGGTTTTCTCCTTGTTTAGCCTAAGTATTTACTGTTTATTTGTATTCCTAAACCAAATTATGTCTATATTATTTTACAAACCCTAGTTTAGGCAAAAAATTCTCTCTAAGTGTGGAATTCTTGTTAATCATTCAATCAATAATATTAAGGTTTTATTCAATCTCAATTCTTGTTCTTTATTAATGTTTAGTATTAGTTTTAATTTGTGCTTTTAGTTTTATTAGTTTCATGCTTAGATTTAGTTTCTTGATTATTGTTGGTTTGTTTAGTTCAATCATGTTTAGGTTTTTAATTTCTATCATTGATTTAGTTTTTGTGTTTTTAATTATGAGTGAGTAGTTCCCTTTCTAGGACTAGGGGATCCATGGATTGATTTTGATGTTTTGTTCATAATTGTTAGTTTGGCTATTAATGTTCTTGAATTCCTGTTGTCAACTTTTATTGCTTTCATTTAAATACTGTCCAGGTTTAATTGTTAGTTTGATATTGTCGAAATCGATGCCGAGATGTAAGATTACCACAATTAGATCGTAGGGACAATAGGCAAAACGAGTCTAAGTGAGCGAGAGGCATTAGAGGAGTTTTGAAGGAGACTAGATTCGAGAGAATTAGTGGACCTTAATTCAAGGAAATTGATAATCTGTTAAATAATTGTGCGCAATTCATTTGTTAATCTATGGTGAGTCAATGTCTTAGGCTTAGTTATAATTCATTCCATTAATCGATTCAATTCTAGTTTTTGTTAAATTTGTAGTCATAATTCAACTTTCAAAGGCCCTTTATACATTTTAAGCTTTTTAAAACTAATAGAATTAATTGCTTCCCTGTGGATTCGATCCCTACTTCCCTAGCTATATTAGTTAGTGTGGTTTGGTTTATTTTTGATAGGTGTGCGATAGCCTCATCAAATTTTGGCGCCGTTGTCGGGGAGGCAATTTTTAATTCTGTTAGTCGGGTTTATACTATTTCCTTTGTACTTTTCTTAGTCTTAAAGAACTATTCGGTTCTTCGGGGCAGTTCTTATCTTTGTTCAGAGTTTCCATTTTTTGCAGGTTTATAGGTTTATGCAAAACGACCACGAGCCTGATATTTTCATCTTCCTTGAGCCCGAGCAAGTATTTCCCATTTTCGTTGAAGGACAAAGCTAGTACCTGGTTGAATGATCTTAATATGCCTACAATCACTTGTTGCGAGGACTTGGCTCTTGCTTTTCAAAGGAAGTACTATCCCCCACAGAGAACTCTTTATTGAGGAGCCAAATTACTAATTTTAATCAGGAGACAGATGAGTCACTTTATGATGCTTGGGAACGGTTCAAGGAGCTATTGAGAATGTGTCCTCATCATGGGCTTGAGAAGTGGTTTTTGGTTCAATCATTCTACAATTGTGTGGGCAATGAGAGTAGAACTTTTTTGGATTCTACTAATAATGGTCGATTCATGAACCAAGAGGTTAATGCTGCATATGAACTGATTGATGAAATTGCTACTCATAATTCACAGTTTGGTAACCTTAGAGGGCATTCGAAGAAGAGTGGAAAACATGTAGTTGATGATAAGTATGAGAGTTTGGCTGCACAGATCAATGCCATAAGCCAGAAGCTCGATAAGATTGGTACTACAACTCCTCCACCATCACCTGTAGCTGCAATGGCTGCACTTTCGGGATGCACTGAGCCTTTCTGTGATTCCTGTGGTTCATTCGGTCATAGTTCCCAGTCATTTACCAGTTCAGTAGAGAAAGTGTGTGCCTTCCAAGCCTACAAGAACAACCCATTCTCCAATACATACAATCCAGGGTGGAAGGATCACCCATACTTTTCCTACAAGAACAGTAGCAATGTGCAGAATCCTCAGCAAACTATACTAGCTCAGCAGGTGCACCAGCAGATGCATAGATTTGTACCACCACACCCACCAGGTTTCAGCGGACCACCATTAGCAACACCACCATTGTTAGCTCAACCTAGTGGTGAAATTTCGAAGCTGAAGAATATGATGTTGCAGATGTAGAAGAATATGGAGGCAATGCAGGCTCACAATAAGAAACTAGAGACCCAGCTAGCTCAGATTGCACAGTCTACAGCTCAAAGGCAGTAGGGTCAACTACCTCCCCAACAGAATCCACTAGCTCAGAGAGAGCATTGCAACTCCATCACTACCAGAAGAGGGACCCACAATGGAGGTCCTAAGATGCCCACTGATGATGCTGATTCAGAGACAGGAGTGCAGACCGGCAAGACCAACAATGTGGTGATTGAGGAGATTGCAGAGCCTACACCTTCTAAGGAGAAAGATGCCCCGGAGAACACGGTCTCGGTAGCTGACAAGTCAGTTGATGCATTGACAACTCCCAAGGTGCCACTACCCTTCCCGCATAGGGTAGACCGGAGTAAGAATGATAATCATTTCCGTAAGTTTCTCGATATTGTAAAAAATTTGCAGGTTACTGTGCCATTTATTGACTTAATTGCACAGGTACCTACATATACTAAGTTTTTAAAATACATATTGAGCAGGAAGCGAGAATTGAGTTTAGTAGAGGCTGTTGCTTTAACTGAGGAATGTAGTGCTATTTTGCAGAATAAGTCTCCACCTAAACCCAAGGATCCCAGTAGTTTTTCGATACCGTGTAACATTGGCCCAGTTTTTTTATTGATAAGGCTTTATGTGATTTAGGGGCCAGTGTTAGTGTGATGCCGTTGTCTATTTGTAAGAAATTAGATTTGGGTGCTTTAAAGTTTACTAACATTACCTTGCAGATGGTGAATAGGACTGTGAAATACCCAACAAGTATTTTGGAGGATGTCCCGGTAAGAGTTGGGAAGTTTTTTATTCCCGTTGATTTTGTAGTGATGGATATGGAAGAGGATGCACACATCGCTATTATTTTAGGCAGACCATTCTTAAATACTGCAAGTGCTGTCATTGATGTAAAGAATGGTAGTTTAACACTTTCTCTAGGTGATGACAAGGTTACTTTCAACCATGATAGTGCATTAAAAAGTCCTATGATAGAACAATCGTGTCATGCAATTTATACTCTTAATGAAATTGTTCTTAATGACTTGCCTCGATCCCCTAATAAGGATCTTCTGGAGGCTCCTGTGTGTTTGGATTCTATTGCAGGTGATGAAGATAGTGATAATAACAAGCTATGTCAGGATCAAAAGAAAAGGAAATCCCATCCCAAGAAACGTCGGAAACCTCGAAAACAATCTTCTCATGCTTTTAATGTGAATACGACAAATGATGAGGTTTATAACAAGGAACGTGAGGCATTTGAGCAACCAATAACTTCTAATTGCTTTGGTTATCTAACTAAATGTGGTTCACGTTCACTCTTCGATCCTCCATGAGTTATTAGGTAACATGGTCAAGCTAATGACCCTAAATAAGCGCTTTGCGGGAGGCAACCCGTAGGTAGTTTAGTTTTTAGTGCATTTTTCATTTTTATTTTCATAGTTTAGTAGGGACTTTAACTCTATTCTTGGTCTTGGTGAGGAGAGTGAGGGACTAATATTGTTTCCCAAGTGTTTTTGGGTGTTTTTATAGGTGTTGAGCGACTTAAAACAAGGAAAAAGAGAGAAGAGCCGTATGCCCGGACACCTCTGGGCGAATAGCCGGGCTCCGGGCGTGTGGCTTGGGGTCCGGGCTCGCAACCCGTTTTAGGACACTTAGAAAATTTTTCAAAAAGTTGGAAAAACAGGGCTCCCGGTGGATTGACGCCCTCCGGGCGTGTGGTAATCGTACCGGGAACACAACCTAAAACTGAACACTTAATTAGAATTTTTTTGTAAATTTGGAAAAAAGAGCTGTATGCCCGGGTACCCGGGCGAATAACCCCCCTCCAGGCGTCGGTCCTTCGACCCGGGCGAATAGACTGTTCACGGCAGATTCAAAGGGTCAATTTTAAACGGACATAACTTTATCTTCAAGATGTTCCAGAAGGCGTAAGACCTACCGTTGGAAAGATCTTTGAGTATACTTTTCAATGAAACAAGAATCATGTTAATCCAAATTATAATTTGTGATATATAGTTAAAACAGTGAGAGGTGGTCAAATTTCAATCCGTGTATGCTATATGCAATATCATCTACCACTCACGCCTCTTTATTATCCTTGCATAACTTCATCCTCTCACCCAAATACATCATATTACATCCCCATGACTCCCTAAACCCCTCCACCATCTCTCTTCTCTATCACCTTACTTCCTTCAGCATGAGGACATTGTTGAGTCCGACTTGGGGAAGGTAATTTTATTGCTTTCTTAGTTTAGTTTTTATCGCTTTCTAGTGTAGTTTTTATTGCTTTCTTAGGTTAGTTATATGGTTTGTACTACTTTTTAGAAGTAGGAGTTTACATATGACCAAAAAAAATATACTGCTTTCATAGTTTAGATTTTTATTTTGCTTTTGGTAGTTCGGTTTAGTTGATTGATTGAATGGCTTTGATGAAACTTTGTGAATGGTGACTTCCCTGTGCCCCGCATTTTATTTTAAAAAGTTTTTGATTGATTTGGGCATGTGATGAGTTATGTTTTGGGAATGGCCAACTTGGACTTGAACTTGACTTAGCTTGAAATAGTTTCTAATCTTGCCATTATAGCCAGGTGTAGATTAGAGGCTTGAACTGTGTCAACGGGAGGATTTAAGCCGCATACATTATTTTATGCTTATTCCTTTTCATGTGTGCTTAGTTCCTGGTGCTTGTATGATCCATGTTTCGGCTTTTGACTCTAGTAACTTGGCTTTGGTGTATTACATGTCGCGAATGATAAAAGACATTCATTTCTTTTAGGAGCTTTCAGATTTTAGGCATTCCTTCACAAATTTTCCCTTGGTCCTTATTTTGAACCTTTTACCCTTCATTTGCATTTTAGCCACATTACAACCCTATTTAGCCTTATTCTAATCAGTTGATATATGCCCTAGCTTGGCTTGGGGGAGTTGAGGAGTTATTTTGTTGTTGTTTTGCATTTGGTGGAGGTTTTAGTGGATTGGAAAATTGTGAAAAGGTTGTTGTTAAAGTTTAATAATATGTCTCACATTAAAGCTCTGCATACCAATGTCTAGGCTAGTTTTAATGAAGAATTAAAATGTTATACGTCTTATATTGGCCTAGTTATGTATGTGTGATGATTTTGTCTTTGACATGTTATTAAGAGTCGTGAGCCTAATTTGAAAATCTTGAAAGTTGAATAAAAAAGAAATGAAAAATGAAAAAAAAAAGAGTTGAAAAAAAGAATTGAAAGATGTTGAAGAAGAAAAGCTTGTGATATTTGGAGTAGTTGAAATGTAAAGTTTTATGGTGTGATGTGATTCTATGAGAATTGTTTTGATGTTGGAGTTGATGTTGGAGATGTTGATTATGCTCTTTGATTGTTATATGCGTATAGCCCGCATTTACCACCACATTATCCCAAATTTTATCCTACCCATCACCCTAGCCACGTTACAAGCTTATAAAGACCTTTTTTTTATCGGCTTATGCATGTTTTTAGTTCTTGTGAAGTGAGTTGATTGCCAAAGCTAGTGAGTATTACTTGCATTTCGAGTCGACTTTCATATTAGGATTGAGTGATTACCCTTAAACACTTGCATGAGGTGTGAGATATGGGTTTGGGTTCTCAAAATTTGCATTCAAACACTTATTGCATTTGCATTTTTATTTGGGATTAAGGGTGAGCTTCATTATTTATGCTCAATTTTATGTTTGGAGTGACACCGAGTGAGCTACTCTAGTCATCGATTTCTATTTCTTACATGGTTGGCTTATTGATTTTGATTTAAGTGGATGGCGGTCAGGGGATGTTGATGAGTTGGTTGAGGAACTTACATACTCGGAATTGCTTGAGCTGATTATGTTTTGCAAAGTTAAAGGGGTGAAGTAATTGTTTACGTAGTTGTTTGCTTGAGGACAAGCAAAGGTTTGGCTTGGGGGAGTTTGATAAGCTAACATTTGACATGTATTTTACCCCCGATCCCAATTGATTTTTAGCTCTAATACGGCTCTTTTGAGCCATTTCTACTCACTTTTGCTGTTTTGAGTGTTTGTTGTATTTATTATAAGATTTTACAGGACTCGATGATTTATCGTTGTTTTCCGAGCCTGTTGAAGCACTTGAAGAAGTTAGTGAGGAGTTGAAGTCATCTGGGAAGCTTTACTGAGGATTAGGAGTGCTAAATGATGAATTAAAGAAGTAATTAAGGAAGAACGAGCAAAAACCAAGAAACGAAGCCAAGACTGCCACCCTCCTGGGACGAAGCCGTACGCTCGGGTGGGGGTTGCTCGCCCGGACCCCTCCGGGCGGGCGGCTCCGAAGTGCTTTTTTCGCGGTTTTCTCCTTGTTTAGCTTAAGTATTTAATGTTTTTTTGTACTCCTAAACAAAATTACGTCTTTATTATTTTACAAACCCTAGTTTAGGCCAAAAATTCTCTCTAAGTGTGGAATTCTTGTCAATCATTCAATCAATAATATTAAGGTTTTATTCAATCTCAATTCTTGTTCTTTATTAATGTTTAGTATTAGTTTTAATTTATGCTTTTAGTTTTATTAGTTTCATGCTTAGATTTAGTTTCTTGATTATTGTTGGTTTGTTTAGTTCAATCATGTTTAGGTTTTTAATTTCTATCATTGATTTAGTTTTTGTGTTTTTAATTATGAGTGAGTAGTTCCCTTTCTAGGACTAGGGGATCCATGGATTGATTTTGATGTTTTGCTCATAATTGTTAGTTTGGCTATATATGTTCTTGAATTCCTGTTGTCAGCTTTTATTGCTTTCATTTAAATACTAGCCAGGTTTAATTGTTAGTTTGATATTGTCGAAATCGATGCCGAGAGGTAAGATTACCACAATTAGATCGTAGGGGCAATAGGCAAAACGAGTCTAAGTGAGCGAGAGGCATTAGAGGAGTTTTGAAGGAGACTAGATTCGAGAGAATTAGTGGACCTTAATTCAAGGAAATTGATAATATATTAATTAATTGTGTGTAGTTCATTTGTTAATCTATGGTGAGCCAATGTCCTAGGTTTAGTTATAAATTCATTCCATTAATCGATTCAATTCTAGTTTTAGTTAAATTTTTAGTCATAATTCAACTTTCAAAGGCCCTTTATACATTTTAAGCTTTTTAGAACTAATAGAATTAATTGCTTCCCTGTGGATTCGATCCCTACTTCCCTAGCTATATTAGTTAGTGTGGTTTGGTTTATTTTTGATAGGTTTGCGATAGCCTCATCAACTTGCTACTAGAGTTCACTATTATGCATGAGTGTTTAATTGAGTGGAGTGAAATGTGTTGCTTTGTAATAACTTTTGAAGTTTGGAGTAATTGTGATTATTGAGGCAATTGGCTTTGTGATGATGGTAGTCTTGGTGGAAGTTGTTGGATATAATGGAGTTGTGTGGAAATCCATTGTTCATGTTGCTTGTTTTGCGGATTTGTGGTTTTTGGTTATATTGATAAAATAGATGGGTCGTGCCGAAATTTCCGCTTGACTTATCTATTTGAGGAATTAATTGCCACTCGAATCTTGCAATGTTCTATTTATTGGTTATGTTCTTCACTCATGTTTCTAATGATTCTCTTTTCAACTTTCAGGAAACATGAGCTCTCACATAACTTCATGAAAGTCACAACAGACCGAGGCCACCACCTCGGCTTCAAAAGGGAAGCAGCCCACCAGATCTAGTTCTGGAGACCCTGCTCCACCAAACCGTCGGCAACAACTGGCCCGATTTGAGAGGCTTCAAAAGCGGTCCATCCGCTCCACGAGATTCTTTGGCCGAAGCACTTGTGATGATTTGAGGATCATTGACCAAGTGGTCCAGACGGCAGATAACATTGGCTGGGGTGCATGGCTCGGGATCACTATACCAGGACCGGATGAAACACCAATGGCACCACCCACCTACCGAGAGGTCACACTGGAGTTCCTTTCGACTTTCCATTTCCGGGTTATAACACGGAATCCTAGCAACCCGAGAGCAGGAACTGGGGTGGTTAGCTTTACTATCTTTAACACCCCCTATGAGATCCCTTTGCACCAATACAATGAACATTTCTTTTGGGATCTCGATAACAAGGTCTCCGTGCCTCTTGAGTTCAGTTGGGGAGATTATGGGGAATCTTCATGATGGCTTTGTATCACAGATGGCACTACCCCCTATGCCTCATCTACAAGCAAAGCCTCAGAGGTCCAACATGTAGCTCTTAGATACTTCCTCTGCTTTGTTGTTTACTATTTATTCTCCTGAGGGGAGCTGGGGCAGGTCTACCCGGACGAGCTCCGATTATTATGGTTAGCCACTGAGGGTTCCCACCTCCTGGACCGAGACTATAACTACAAGCTCCTCCTTGCCCGCCGGTTTGCTGAAATTGCTGAGGGTGCTACCAACACCGGTGCCATCTACTGTGGGGGCATGATTACTTGGCTTGCTTACCAATTGGGCCACCAGGAGAACTTTGAGGATTTACAGCCTGTTGAAGCAAACCCTTTGATGGATATACCTTCACTTCGGACTGCCGGCTTCTGCAAGACCTACACTAGGGGTCGTCAGGAACGCCTAATGTGGAATGTTCGGGAATTATCTTGGTGCTACCTCCCCAATGCTTTCATCTCTACTCATTACCTTGATCACCCTGATGGCGTGAACCCATGGAGGGTCCCACCAGACCCTATTCTACTAGCGGAGAGGACGTATGCAGAGAAGAGGGCCCTTAGAATGGCCCAAGTAGTACAACAGGCAGGGGGTATCCCTCAGGAGGACATTCCTCAATATCAGGCTCCGCCACTACCTCCACCTTAGGGTGCCTTTGATATGACTCCACTGATGAACCGCCTGGATGAGATGCATGTTTATAACACTCAGCGGTTCGATCAGATTGAGCAGTAGTTCGAGCACTACGGACATTGGTTTGACAGGATAGATGATAGTGACTGTGGCCTCTGGACTGATATGGACCACCTACGACGGGTCCAGTGGAGGGAGCACATGCACCATGTGAACTTGGGCAACGTGCGACCGTTTCTTAACCATCCAAACTCGCCGCCCAAGTATGATCCGAATGTGGACCCCACCTCCTACCCACTCAATCACTATTATTCCCAGTGTCCACCTTATGGTGGGCCCGACCATTAGTAGGAGGGTTTGAGCCTCCTCCCACCATGTTCTTCGTGATTATGTGTCTCGGGACGGGACAATGTTCGGCTTGGGGGGGGGGGGGGGGGANGGGGGGGGTGACTAGTTACTCATGTATAGTTTGTAATTAGTTTTCTTTTCTTTCCTTTTTCCGCATTTAAAAAAATATACAAAAAAATCAGAAAATTAGAAAAAATGAAAAAAAAAATAGTTTAGTTTAGGTTAGGTTAGTTTTCTTAACTTTTTCTTTTTGGAGTTGGTTTTGTTTTTCCTTTGCAGGTTTGACCTTTGGAGCGGGATTATGTGGGTGTGTTCGATATTGGATTCCCGGTTATTGGTTGAGTTTGCGTTGGGCTAGACGTTCCTAAACTCCGCTTTCCTTTTGCTTTTCCTTGTGTCTTTTGGGATAGCTGTTTAGCCTTAGGATTTATTGCTTTATAGTGTAGTTTTTACTGCTTTGGTAGGACTGTTGCATGGTTTGTACCGTCCATTAGGGGCGGGAGTTTACATGTGACTAAAAAAATGTACTGCTTTCCTAGTTTAGTGTAGTTTAGAGAGAGAGTTCATATTGTGAATAGCAAGCCACTCGTCCCGACTTGTGTTGTTTATGAGATTTGACTTTTCATGTACCCATGTGCTTAATTTTTCGAAAATTTCATGATGCTTGTATTCGGATGAGTTTACTGATGTGATTTGCCGGGCATGACTTTGTCTTAATTTGCTAGCATTCCTTGTGTTTGTCAACTCTGTCTAACCTTTCTTGGGGCTTGGACTTGAACTGTGTTAACGGGAGGATTTGAGCCACTTTTGATCTTATAGGCTACAACAAATTGTATTCTTTTCGTGTGTGCTTAGTTCCTGGTGCATTTATGATCTTGGGTTTGCCATTGGACTTTAGTAGCTTTTGATTGAGGTTTTGTTGCATGTTGCGCATTATAAGAGGCATTCATTTGTTTTTAGAGCTTTCAGATACGTTATTAGGATTTTCATGTTAAACACTTTTTCCCCTTGATCCTGTGTTTCTTAAGCCTTTATCCCTCACAAAATATAACCGCATTACAACCCTATTTGGCCTTGGTGTTTGATGACATGTTTTATGCCCAAGCTTGGCTTGGGGGAGTCATATGGTGGTTTGTTGTGGTTGTTGATAGTTGTGATGGTGTATTTGAAGGATTTGGTGATATTGTAAATTTTTGATGTACGGGAGGTTCTATAAGTTTCACATTAAGGCTCTGCGTACCAATGCCTAGAATTGTGTTTTAAATCACAAGGTGTGATTTGTAAATGTGATTTGAAGTCCGGTTATGTACGTGTGATGGTTCGGTCTTAATGGCTAACTATTAAGAGTCGTGAACTAAAGTGAAATAAAAATGAAAAAAAGTAATGAAATTGAAAAAAAAAGTAGAGTGAAAAAAAAATTTGAAAAAAAAATAAGTTGAAATTGAAATGAATGAATGAAAAGCTTGAATTTGGTTTATATTTGTGCTTTGAATGAAAATAAAGGTGTGAAGTGAATGAAAATTTAAAAGTTTGGTTTGATTTGGTTGGAATTGGATGATGGGAGACACTGATATTATTGTATGATGTGTTGGTGGGTCTCCGATGTTTTATATGCGTATACCCCGCATTTTCCGCCACATTATCTCAAATTTATCCTACCCTTTACCCTAGCCCTACATTACAAGCTTATAAAGTCCTCTTTGATCTTCATGAGCATGCTTTGGTTGATTGTGGAAGAGTCCTTTGGCAAGGTCGTTGAGTATTAATTACATTTTGAGTCGACTTTAGGATTGAGTGTATACCTTTAAACACTTGCATGAGGTGTGAGATGTGGATTTGGGTTCTTCAAAACTTGCATTTAAACACTTTATTTCATTTGCATTCCATCTTCTTATGGTTGGGTGGTGAGGGTGAGCTACATCTTTAGATGCTCAATTGAGTGGAGTGACAACCTGTGAGCTATTCTAGTCATCGATCCATTAAACTTGCTTGGTTGGCTTTGTTTGACTTGTGTTTAGGAATGTGCAGCATTTGACTTGCTTTGATCTTGGTAAAGTCGGATGAATCCTTGAGTTGTGATGCATTTGGTTTTATGGGGTGAAACTCATTTCGTTGTTTTTGCTTGGGACGAGCAAAGGCACGGCTTGGGGGAATTTGATATGTGTGGTTTTTATGGTGTTTTTCCTCCTTGTTTCGGGTCAATTTTATGCCTAAGAGTTGTGTTTTGTCTTGATTTTAGCTCATTTGGTGTTCTTTGACTAATTTGAAGTGTTTCGCCAATTTTAATTAATTTCCGGCGATTTTAGAGCTTTTTGGTTTGATTTTATCATTTGCGGTTGTTATGCTCGGTTTTGGCATGTTTTATGTTTTCAGGAGCACGAAAATCGAGGTTTGGAGGGAAGCTGGGAAGCTTGGATGGAACGGAAATAACATGTGCATGGGAATGCGTGCCAAAGAGGTTATGGACACAAGCCATGAAGAAATATGAAGAAATAATAGAAAAGAAAGCAAAGAATTCTGAAGGATCTATGCGCCCGCACAAATACACCATGTGCCCGCATTTAATTCACGAGCAGCCTTCATAGGGCTTCTAGAGTAATAATGCGAGCGCACAAAAGTGTTATGCGTCCGCATCAACGCTGAGGACTTTTATTTTTTCGTGCTTTGACTTTGTAAACCCAAATTTTTGGGTTATTAAGGGCACGACTTCCCAGGCTAAGAAACTTATGCTTTTCATAATTTAGAATTACTGTCTTAGGGTTGAATTAAGCACTTTTTCTCTTTCAAAAATTAGATTAGGAATTATGGTTTGTTCTCAACACTATTTCAATTCAATTCAAAGTTCGTCAATTTGGTAATCCCTTTTACTTTTATTCTTTTTGCTTAGTTTAATTTATGTTCTTTAGTTTTATTAGTTTAATTAATTTAGTTTATTTGTTGATGTTAATTAGTTTAATTATTAATTATTTCATGAACTTAATTATGAATTCTATGATTATGATTGCTTTAATTTTCATGTTCATGAGTGAGTAGTTAATTTTCTACGGTTAGGGAAACCTTGAATAATTAATGGACTAATTAACTTAGATTGTTTCGATTTTGCAATTAGTAGTTAAATTCCTATTATTGGCTTGTTTGTTTACAATTGAATTGTGCGCAGATTTAGTTTTAATTTCGGTAATTGTCAAATTTGATGCCGAGAGGTAAAAATACCACAATAAGACCACTGAGTAATAGGCAGAATTAGTCTAGGCATGAGCGAGAGCCGCTAGATGAGTTTCGAGGGAGTCTGAGTTCGAGAGAATTAGTGAGCCCTAATTTGATGATAATTGTGAGATTGAACGTTCTTTGTTAGTGAATCCATTAGTTGCTCTTGGTGACCCGATTGACCCTAGGCTTAATTATTGGTTTTAATCACCGTCATTTTCCCGTAGTTAATTAGTAGTCATTTGGTTAATCAACTTTTCTCAACCAAGGCCCTTTACACGGTTTAAGCTTTTTAGAACTAATAGAGTTCAATTGCTTCCCTGAGGATTCGATCCCTACTTCCCTAGCTACATTATTAGTTAGAGTTGTCCGGGTATTTTTGATAGGTGTGCGATAGCCTCATCACATTGTATATTTGTTACATTACCAAGTTATCGTTAAGTACATCATATCACATGTCATTTAGATCAAATTAACGTAACACCGACTCGCCATTTTCACTTGAGGAAGTATGAAGAAATAAATCGAATACAGTGTATAGGCCCCACACCTTAAACATTAAAAAAAAAACACAATGATTTCACAGTCAAAAGAAAAAAAAAGTGAAGAAAAACAGTATACTAACATCCTAGGACCACACCTTAAAAGCACCAAAAATTAAACAAAACAAAAACAAAATTGAAATGATGAATTTGCACAATGATAGAGATTACTAACCGACAGTGATCTAGCATTAAAACTCTTACATTCTCTCCCTCCCTCTCTCTCTCTCTCTCTCTCTCTTGCTCTCCTTTCTCCATCTTTCTTGATTACAATTCCTCTCTTTATTCTCTGCTTTCATACTTTTCTCTCTAAGCAACCTCTTATATTAGCGAATATAATATGAAACAAGATATATTGTAATACCACGCTATTTCATAACAATTTAAATTATATTACGGATGCATTATCATATACAATATTATTATAGAGGTATCAGTAACCAGGGTCGTTTCTAAGATTTTGAAAGACTAGGGCGAAGCTAGTAATAGGGCTCTATTAACTTGGTTACCATACAGATAATCTTTTGAATAATTTTCGTGTCTACAAAAATTAGAATTTTAATTACAACTAATAATTTCGTTATAAATGATTGATACAATTGGTAATAATTTTGTATCAATCCAATACATTTAAAATGCATGGAAAATTAATTTATGTAAAAATAAATTTTAATATATTATCTTACTAAGTTATAATTTAGAAGAGAAAGCGAGCGTACACAAAATCCTTATCTTGAAGGTTAGTGAAGATTTATAATGCGTCAACACATGTAAATCAAGCAATAAATTTGTAAGTACACGAGCGAAATTTTGGACCAAACTATAAATATTTGAGGGTGTTACTAAATATATTTTAAAAAATAAAATTATATTAAATTACATGATAATAATATGATTTTATCCAAAGAAATTTGGCCCCTTGCAATGAAATGTGCAATTAATCAGAATGCTTGGCATTTCAAAAAAATTTACAAAAGGATAAAAATGAAGTAGAAAGAGTAATAAGGAAAAGGGATGAAAAAAATAGAAAAAGATGTGTCATGGGGATTCGAACCCCAACCCAATCATTGAATGATGTTGAGCACGCCTTATATCCACTAGAAGTATCAAGTACCAACTGAGCTATAATTGTTTCAATGCATTTTACTTTCCACATAATTTACTTAATTATTTTGGAAGTGGGCCTTAGGGCAGTTGCCCCACTTGCCCTGGGCTAGAAATGGGCCTGCTTGTAATACCCAATTATTTTTGTTTCATACATCATTTACAGCTCATTTGGATACCAAAAAAAGGAGGGAAAGGAAGGGAAGGGATGCAATTTCCTCCATTTGCATAGGAAACATGGAAGGAGAGGAATTTGGGAGGAAGAGAAATGGAGGGACTTAGTCTTCCTTATTTCTTAACAACAAATATTTCCAAAATTGAGAAGATTTGGAATGAAAATAATCTGATTTTTTATCATGAGTTGTCTCTCATCCTAAGTCCTACCCATTGCAAGTTCACCTTCTTCTACCTCGCTTTCCTTCAAATCCCCTTCTCCATCCAAACAAAAGAAAAAAAATCTTCATCACCCTTTCCCTCACTTTCCATCCCCTTCCTTTCCTTTCTCCTCCCTCCCTCTCCCTCCCCTTTTGTATCCAAACAAGCTCTGAAACTATTTATGAGTGCATTTTACTAAGTATGCGTGAATATCATGATTGATATCTTTTAAAAAATTATTTTATTACATGACAAAGACATTGCTTGAACCCCCACTAAATTGGATATCTCACTTGTTACGTTTCATGAAAATTTTATTGAGCTAGTATTCCCTTCATATTAAAACAATTGAAGCACTTGCATGCCTTCCAAGGCCACTTACTAGAGTATAAGCATTTAAATAAGAGTTCTAGGCACAATATAATAATTAACATCACCCACTCCACTACTTTATCAAGCTCATGCATTGGAAATTTGACTCAATATTATAATGCAAGAAAAGACTACCAAAAATAGCGAAAGGGTTTGAATTTGCATTAAATAATAATAATGCAAAATTTAGTAAAATCAAGTTACATACAGGGTTGTTCCTGGCCAGGGCGATTGGGCCGGCTGCCCAAGGTCCCCCTAAAAGGCCCAAATTATATCCCCAACTTGTTTTACTATTTTTATTATTATTAAAAATAAAAAATAAAAAATAGATATAAAAATTGACTTGCTTCTCTTCATATGCAAGAGTTCAAAACATCAGACTTCACTCTTACTTCTCATTCTCCACAAATTTCGTTGGATTTGATCCTTAAAATATATCCTAGTCTAACTTGTAACTAAAAAATCCAATATTTCCTTCTTTTTCTCAACCTACCATATCTTAATAGTTACCATTCTATCAAATATTCAAATTCCTATATTATTTAGGATGAAATCGTTTAATTTTAGTCCTATATTCAAAAAATTTTGTAGGGATTTGAGTTCAATTGTAAATAAATTAAATCTCCTGATATGTGGTGCATAAATTGCAAAAGTCACTTCTTTGTCTGAATTTTTGTATTGATTTCTGAGAGTGCCAAAATACGGGAATCAGGTTTTCAATTGCATCGGATTTGATAATTAGGATTGAGATAGAAAGGTTTGTGTTCAAAACTTTAAGCTTACTTGAGTTATCAACCACTCAAATACTGGCTAGAATTTTTTTAATAAATGTAGATAAAATTATTGATTATGTTGAAGAGTTCAGTAAGTGTTAAATGAAATTGACCTATTATATTCACTTCTTGTAATTGTAGTATTATATCCATTGGTTGTTCTATTGAAATCGAAATTGTGTGTTAATGGAATAAGATTAAATCAATTAAAAAAAAAGGATGAATCATAGCTTTTTGTTGGGGATTCTGAGTTTAAATTATTGTTCAAATTTGAAAAAACAACAATTATGGAAGTCACTTTTTATGCTCACTTTAGTTCTCCAGACTTCCAAAAATCCAAACAACATTACAAGTAGATAGTTTTGACAAACTATAAAATTAAACTAGAGACAAGTAAAGTAGAGACAAGTATAGAGAGAGTGAGAGACAAGTAGAGGACACGCGATTTTAGCGAGGAAACCTTTCCTAGGCCCAATAGGAAGGAAAAAACCTCGACCACTAGGGATTTTGACTCAATTCTCTTTTTACTAACTAGGGCCAACGACTCTGTTACAATCCTAGTTAGTACGGACTTCTCTAAGTACCACTCAGTACTTTGTTCCCCCTGAACTAGTTCCCCCTGTACAAGTTCTTCTCTATTCTCTTTCTCTTTCTCTCTTGGTGGCTTGATCAGCCTTCTCTATTCTCTAAGTACAACTCAGTACTTCTCAATTTTCTAAGTACAACTCAGTACTTCTCTATTCTCTAAGTACAACTCAGTACTTCTCTATTCTCTAAGTACAACTCAGTACTTATTCCCTTGAACTTGTTCCTCTGAACGAGTTTTTCTCTTTCTCTTTCTCTTTACAAGTGATTCACTCAAATCATTCTCCTTTCCCTGAACTCAAGATTACAGACTCATAAAAGTGAACACAATCCTAGTACAACTGACTCTTGTACCTAGTCTTGTATGCTTCCTATGAAGTGTGTAAGTCTTGGTTGAATTTCTTCTCTTCTAATCTTCAGTATTTATAGTGAAGTTACAATTAGGGTTTCTCTGATTTCCTTCCTTGTTTTCACGCTTCATATCTCACCAATATCTTGGTGAATATTCTTCATAAAGTGAATTTAGATCAATTCTCCATCTAAATTCACATTCTTCTTTTCTTCATAGATTTGTTACCATAATCTTGTGTATATCTTTTCCAAATATCTTCAAAGATCTTTTATGGTATCTTCTTAGAATATATCTTCCATATCTTCTCAGAATATACTTTGAAGTCTTGTTNGTACTTTGAAGTCTTGTTGTTATATATTCTCTGAATATTCTCAAGTGTATAAATCTTCTGAATTGCGTATTAATTATTTCGATACGTACTTGAGACATCTGAACTTGAGACAAGTTCTTCTGTTGGTACAACGGCTACTAATATATGTTTATCTTGACATCAAACAAGTAACCCATTAGTAGTATGTGTTTGTCACCATCAAAACCCCTAGGGTCAACAATATTCCCCCTTTTTGATGATGACAAACACTTAGACAAAAATATAATGTATAGAATAAACCAAATATATTTTAAAATAACTTGAAACTAAAACAAACAAAATCAACAAAATCAATCGGATTAATTAAAGATGAGTTTGTGAAAGAGAAAGGCAGTTTCAAGCATGAGAGGCAAGAGACAAGGGATACTTTGATATTTTTGTCTCTTTGTTTGCTCCTTTTCCCCCTTTTGACATCATCTAAAAGTACTTTGGCATATCACAGCATCAATAGATAAGTCATAGTCAAAGAGCAGCATATATCAAAAGCAAGAATATTAGCAAACCATTAATTAAACATAACTAGACAGCATTAACAGTCAATGTCCTCAAAAAAAAATTTAAAGAAAAGAGTAGAAACAAGTAGAAAAATAAGAGAAAAACTTCAAAATAAACTAAGCATTTGATTTTTCCTTTTTTTTTTCAGCAATTTTTTATTTTTTATTTTTTTGGGCTTAGTTTAGAAAGAAGGTTTTTTTTTTAAAAAACGGAAAATTTGATGAAAAGGTTTTGAGGACACATACCATAAAATGCTATCAAGCATGTAAATTAGGCAGTTTAACTATATTATCGTGATCTCAATATGCTTACCCTAGACTTATGTGTGTACAAAATTAATTGTACTTGGTTTGTGTATGCGTGCCAATCTAGACTTAGTCATTGAAGGCTTTAGAGCTAGGAAGATTATTTTAATCTAATCATCCCAAGTTCAAGTCTCAATTTTTCATGCCTTTATGTAGGTAATGGTTTAGTGAGTATGTCGGCTATTTGTTGTTCAGTGGCACAAAATTCTAGTTTAACTAATTGTTTCTCAACACTGTCTTTTAAGAAGTGGTGCCTTATGTGAATGTGCTTTACTCTTGAGTGATGAACTGGGTCTTTAGAAATACAAATAGCACTAGTGTTGTCACAATAAATAGGAACACATTCAAATTTAACACCAAAGTCTCTAACCTGTTGTTTGATCCAAATCATTTGTGAACAACATGCTGTTGCAGCCACATATTCCGCTTCAGCTGTGGACAAGGCTACTGTATTTTGTTTCTTTGAACTCCATGAAACCAGACTTGTCCCTAGGAATTGTACCATTCCAGATGTACTTTTTCGATTGACCAAATCACCTGCATAGTCAGCATCTGCAAAACCTACTAGATCAAATGTGTTAGNTCCTACTAGATCAAAATGTGTTAGTACTGGGATAGAACAAGCTTAAGTCACTTGTACCTTTGAGATACCTTAATATCCTTTTAACAGCCTTTAAATGAGATTCCTTGGGATTGGCTTGAAATCTAGCACATGCTCCCACACTGAAAGCTATTTCAGGTCTACTGGCAGTTAGATATAATAAGGAACCAATCATACCCCTATACTGTTTTTTATCAACAATTGTACCATGTACGTCTTCATCTAAACGTGTACCTGTTCCCATAGGTGTATGGTTGTCTTTGGAATTCTCAAGACCATATTTTTTCAGGAGTTCTTTGATGTATTTTTGTTGATGAATCATAATTCCTTCCTCAGTTTGCTTGATTTGCAACCCTAGGAAGAAGTTTAGTTCACCCATCATACTCATTTCAAATTCTTTGCTCATTAAATCTGCAAAATACTTGCACAAAGGCTCATTAGTAGCACCAAAGATAATATCATCAACATAAATTTGTACTACTAAAATATGAGTACCTTTGATTTTCAGAAACAAAGTTTTATCAATTTTTCCTCTTTTGAAGTCATTAGATAAAAGAAAGTTTGAGAGTCTTTCATACCATGACCTAGGAGCTTGCTTAAGTCCATAAAGAGCCTTATCAAGCTTATAGACATGGTTAGGAAAGTCAACATTTTCAAAACCCGGAGGTTGTTCCACATAGACATTTTCCTTCAAGTAACCGTTAAGGAAAGCACATTTGACATCCATTTGGAACAACCTAAATCCCATATAGGCAGCGAAAGCAATTAAAATTCTAATGGCTTCTAATCTTGCTACAGGAGCAAAAGTCTCCTCAAAGTCAATACCTTCTTGCTGATTGTAACCTTTTACCACTAACCTGGCTTTGTTTCTGATAATTGTTCCATATTCATCAAGTTTGTTCCTGTACACCCATTTAAGTCCAATGACTCTTTGATGTTCAGGCTTAGGTTCAAGATGCCATACCTTGTTTCTTTCAAATTGACCTAGTTCCTCTTGCATGGCTATGATCCAATCTGGATCACCTAAGGCTTCTTTGCGATTTCTTGGTTCAAGCGTTGAAAGAAATGCATTGAAGGCGCAAAAGATTCTTATTTGAGACCTTGTTTGAGTTCCTTTATCTATATCACTTATGATAAGATCCATGGGATGTGAGCTTTGATGTTTCCAAGGCTTGGGCTGAAACTCCCTGTGTGGTGTGACTTCTCCATCGTTGTCACCCGCAACTGGTTGTTCCACCTCTCCGATCTCTTCAAGTGTCTCTGGTGTGCTCACATGTCCAAGTTCATTACTTTGTTCCTGTTCCTCATGTAGTTCAGTTGTCTTCTGGACATGAGGACATTCTTTTGTAACCTGTTCATCGTCACCTGTACTTTTGTCACCTGTAAAACGTGTTAGTCCAATTTCAAATTCATCATCATCCTGGCCATCATGAGATACAATGTCAGTTTCATCAAAGATAATGTGCACACTTTCCTCAACACACATTGACCTTTTATTATAAACTCTATAAGCTTTGCTATGACTTGAATAACCTAGAAAAACTGCTTCATCACTTCTCTCATCAAATTTTCCTAGGTGTTTCTTACCGTTGTTGTGCACGAAGCATTTACAACCAAATGTTCTTAGGTAAGAGACATTTGGCTTTATCCCTTTGAACAACTCAAAAGGTGTCTTGTTAAAGATTGGTCTTATTAGAGCTCTTTTGATTATGTAGCATGCTGTATTAACTGCTTCTGCCCAAAAATTCTTGGGCAATGAACTAGCAATTAACATTGTTCTTGCCATATCTTCCAATGTTCTGTTCCTTCGCTCTACTACTCCATTTTGCTGCGGTGTCCTTGGAGCTGAAAAGTTATGATCTAATCCATGTTCACTACAAAACTCATCAAACTTTTGATTATCAAACTCTTTTCCATGGTCAAATCTTAAATGTGCCAATTTATGTCCACTTGTTCTTTGCACCTTTTTCGCAAAAGCTTCGAATTCGTCGAAGGTTTGTTCTTTGGTAGCAAGGAAAAAGGTCCATGTATACCTGGAATAATCATCAACAATAACAAAAACATATTTCTTTCCACTCCTACTTTGAACATCTACTGGACCACAAAGATCCATATGTATCAGCTCAAGTGGCTTAGAAGTACTTACCAAGGTTTTTGATTTAAAAGATGAGCGAACATGTTTTCCTTTAACACATGCATCACAAATTTTATCACAATTGTACTTAATGTTTGGAAAACCAATTACTAAGTCCTTNCCAATTACCAAGTCCTTTTGTCTTAATTTGTTTCGGAGTGAAAGACTAGCATGTCCACAACGTTTTTGCCACAGTAGTGGATCATTGTCTGCAACACTTAGACACTTGAGACGATTTTCAGGAACAAGGTTCAAATTAACAGTATAAGTGTTCCCTCTCCTTTTTCCTTCTTGTACGATGTCTCCAGTGTTGCAGTCAATGACAAGACATTTTTCACATGTAAAACGAACAGTATTCCCTTTGTCACAGAATTGGGAAATACTGAGTAAATTGTGTCTTAACCCCTCGACTAGAAATACATTGTCTATGGAACATTTTTGTGACTTACCTACCTTACCTATGGCGATTATATCACCCTTCTTATTATCACCAAAATTCACTGTTCCTCCATTATAGGCAACAAGTGAAAGAAATTGAGTTTCGTCTCCTGTCATGTGCCTGGAACAACCACTGTCGAGGTACCACAGGTTGTTCCCCTTCACTTGTGCCTGCACAATAGTTTAGTGGTTAGTGACAGGAACCCAGACTTGCTTGGGTTCCTTTGTATCAACATTCTTAACTATCCACATCAGTTTTAACTTGTTCATGTTTTTATCTATTTGTTCCATTTTTCTGGTGCATCCTCCTTGAAGATGTCCAGTTGTTCCACAGAAAGTACAAATTTTGTTGTTAGGTAAATCTACATACTTCTTGACTTTATCTCTCCTCTTATGGTTAAAACCCACACCTGATCTGTTTTTAGATTGATTCTTTTCAAACCAATTAACAGCGTTAACAAGACTTGATTTGTTATGATTTGATTTTAGGCTTCTTTCAAGATCTGAATTTCTTGTTTTTAAATCAGTGATCTCTTGTTTTAATTTTAAGAATTCATTCTTTTTAGCTTGTGTGGGGAACAAATTTATGAAATTTGTTTCAGGAATTAGACACTTGTACCCTTGCAATTCTACATTTAAGAATATATTTTCTTCTTTAATTTTTTCACAAGCGTGTTTTAATTCAGTGTTCTTATCAAGTAGTTCAAAGAAGCGGTTTTCCATATCTCTTTTATTAGTCCTAATCCACTTAGCATGTTCTTTACGAGTTTCCAAAGATTTTTCTAGTTGTGAAACATATTTGCAAATTTCTTTGTATTCATCCAGAGTTTCCAGCAGAAGCTCTTGAAGTTTTGCAGCACTAAGTTTTTTAATTTGTTCCTTAAGAGCATAGGGACTTACATTGAAACAAGTCAGGTTTTCTGTTTCTTCAAGTTCGGCCATGAGACAAATGTGAGCAGTCTCTTCCTCAAGGTCATCTTCTTCATCATCAGTTATATCATCCTCTTGTAGAGCGGCTATCATGGACTTTCTGGAGTCTTTCTTTGTAAAGAATGGTTTCTTTACAAATTTTGACTTCACCTTCCCTGTGCCCTTTTCTAATTCCCATAGTGGACAATCTCGAATGAAGTGATCCATACTTCCACACTTATGACAAGTGGTTCTGGAGGATCTAACTTCAGTTTTTCCTTTGCCTCTTTCTTTGTACATCATTTTCTTCAATTGTCTCACCAGCAAGGCTGCATCTTCTGCACTTACTACTGAATCTTCTCATCTTCATCTTCTGTGTTGGTCGTGGAACGTCCTTCATCCTTAAAAGCAATAGATCGTCCTTTGGATGTTTCTGCTTCTCCAGATTTAAGATGCATCTCATGGGTCATTAATGAACCTGTAAGCTGTTCAACATTGAACTTGGAAAAATCCTTAGTTTCAAATAAAGTGGTAACTTTAGCATTCCATCTTTCATCCTGAGGTAGACTTCTAAGAATTTTTCTTACTTGTTCTTCATTAGTAATGACTCTCCCTAAGGACTCCAACTCAATAACAATGTTACCAAATCTAACAATCATTTCCTGAACACTTTCCTTAGATTCCATTTTAAACATCTCATATTGTTGCATTAAGTAATCAATTTTAGATTTTTTAACTTCAGTTGTTCCTTCATGAGTTATTTGCAAAAAGTCCCAGATTTCTTTTGCGCTCTTGCACCCCGCCGTACGATCGTACTCACGAGGTCCAAGACCACAATGCAAGTATTTTAGTGCAGAAGCATTCATTTCAATTTTTTCATAGTCCTCTTTTACGTATTCACTTTCGGGTTTAGGAACAAGTTCACCTTTTTCATTCTTTTTGGTAATTTCAAAATTACCATCACGAATCACCTTCCAGATTTGGAAATTATCAGCAGTAATAAAAGTCTCCATCTTTGCTTTCCATTCACGATAGTACTTCCCATTGAAGTTGGGAGGCCTTACGGTGGAATGTCCCTCAGTTAGTCGTTCCTCGTTGTTTGCCATGGTTCCAGGATTCACTCGTCAGAATTACCTGCACACAACCAAAAAGAGAACCTGCTCTAATACCAAATGATAGTTTTGACAAACTATAAAATTAAACTAGAGACAAGTAAAGTAGTGACAAGTATAGAGAGAGTGAGAGACAAGTAGAGGACACGCGATTTTAGTGAGGAAACCTTTCCTAGGCCCAATAGGAAGGGAAAAACCTCGACCAGTAGGGATTTTGACTCAATTGTCTTTTTACTAACTAGGGCCAACGACTCTGTTACAATCCTAGTTAGTACGGACTTCTCTAAGTACCACTCAGTACTTTGTTCCCCCTGAACTAGTTCCCCCTGAACAAGTTCTTCTCTATTCTCTTTCTCTTTCTCTCTTGGTGGCTTGATCAACCTTCTCTATTCTCTAAGTACAACTTAATACTTCTCAATTCTCTAAGTACAACTCAGTACTTCTCTATTCTCTAAGTACAACTCAGTACTTCTCTATTCTCTAAGTACAACTCAGTACTTATTCCCTTGAACTTGTTCCCCTGAACGAGTTCTTCTCTTTCTCTTTCTCTTTACAAGTGATTCACTCAAATCACTCTCCTTTCCCTGAACTCAAGATTACAGACTCATAAAGTTGAACACAATCCTAGTACAACTGACTCTTGTACCTAGTCTTGTATGCTTCCTATGAAGTGCGTAAGTCTTGGTTGAATTTCTTCTCTTCTGATCTTCAGTATTTATAGTGAAGTTACAAGTAGGATTTCTCTGATTTCCTTCCTTGTTTTCACGCTTCATATCTCACCAATATCTTGGTGAATATTCTTCATAAAGTGAATTTAGATCAATTCTCCATCTAAATTCACATTCTTCTTTTCTTCATAGATTTGTTACCATAATCTTGTGTATATCTTTTCCAAATATCTTCAAAGATCTTTTATGGTATCTTCTTAGAATATATCTTCCATATCTTCTCAGAATATACTTTGAAGTCTTGTTGTCATATATTCTCTGAATATTCTCAAGTGTATAAATCTTCTGAATTGCGTTTTAATTATTTCGATACGTACTTGAGACATCTGAACTTGAGACAAGTTCTTCTGTTGGTACAACGGCTACTAATATATGTTTATCTTGACATCAAACAAGTAACCCATTAGTAGTATGTGTTTGTCACCATCAAAACCCCTAGGGTCAAC
Source organism: Suaeda aralocaspica (assembly GCA_016808085.1). Classification (NCBI taxonomy): domain Eukaryota; kingdom Viridiplantae; phylum Streptophyta; class Magnoliopsida; order Caryophyllales; family Amaranthaceae; genus Suaeda; species Suaeda aralocaspica. The sequence goes on along the minus strand of PYUH01000332.1, from coordinate 196,051 downwards.
ACAAGTATTTTTATAACAACTTTAATTTATATTTAAATGGTTAATCCCATGATGTACTCATGTACAGACAACCACATTGCAATCAATGAAAATCTAGTAGTCATCATATCAATGGAACATGCTAACTACATTGTGTTGGCTTTTTTTTATACTTTTCAATTGGACTGCAGATTTGGGGTTGATCGATCATTGAGAATCAGGTGTTGTTACTCTTGTTATACTAACTGGGTGTGTTCTTTTGGTGTTATTTTGCAATCATGTCTTCTAGAAAATATTCATTTCGTAATGAAAAGAGGAAAAAAAGAATACATGAATAAGAATTTAGAGCTCTTGAAAAATATTTAAAAAAAAAATAGTGGAAGCCTCTTCTAATGAATTGTATGTTGAAGACACAACAGACCATGTGAATGATAACTTAAATAATGAAAATTATTAACATGAACCTAAATACCTAATGATTAGCCAAATGAGACTAATGTTGTTAATGATTTGCCAATTGAGCATTTTGACACCGTTTTAGATATTTATGATCTTATGAATTGGGGTAATGATTTGATCATTAAAGATAGAGATATTATAGGTGAAAAAGGACTTATGCAAGACCTAAATCTTGTTTTTCCAATTGATGGTAGTCAAAGAAACTTTATGCTCATTATACAAAAAGGTTGCCAAATGGGGAAACAAATGATAGAAAATGGTTGGTTTACTCTAAATAAACAAGCGAATGAAGTCTATTGCTATTGTTGTAAATTTTTCTCAACTCGCAATAACAAAAGATGTTTGGCTTATGATGGTGTAAATGATTGGAAACACTTGAGTGATAATATCAAAATGCATGAGATTAGTGTTAAGCATATGAACAATATGAAAGATTGGACTGATGCAAGAGTGTGAATGAAAACAAATCAAGGCATATATAAAGAGTTGTTACAAAAAATTTCAAAGCGAAAAGAACAACGCAGACATGTTTTCATGAGGATAATAGTTGTTGTGAAATGTCTTGCCAAAATTAATTTAGTTTTCCACGGTTTTAATGCAAAACTTTATGAAAATGGAACTGGTAATATTTTTGGGGAAAATAGAAATGTTTGTTGAATTTAATTTGGTAATTCAAGAGCATATTAGACGTGTTGAAAAGTGAAAATTTTCACCACCATTATCTTGGAATTAAAATTGAAAATGAGTTGATTTCTCTTCTAGCACAAATTGTTAACGGTTCTATAATACAGGTCATAAAAGAGGCAAAATATTACTTTGTATTTCTTGATTGTACACCAGATTTTAGCCATCAAGAACAAAGTACATTGATCATACAATGCGTAAATATGGTTTCTAATAAGATCATAATAGAGGAGTTCTTGGAGTTGTTACAAGTGAATAATACTTTTAGATTGGCACTTTGTGATGAATTGATAAATGTGTATGTGCAACTCTCTAGGTTTGGATGTTAGTAATATTAGAAGTCAAGGTTATGAGAATGGTTCGAATAGGAAAGGAAAACACCAAGAGGTACAAACTAGATTGCTTAAGAAAAATCCAAGGGCTTTATTTACGCCACGTGCTTATCATAGTCCTAATCTCACTCCATTGGATATGACACATTCATGTGTTAAAGTCGCTTCTTTTTTTGGAATTTTGCATTTATGTATTGTTTGATAGCTCTATCAAAAAATGGAAAATTCTAACTATTAATGTGCTTAGTTTAACGGTTAAAATACATTGTGTAATACTCGGTAGGAGAGTCAAATCAAAAGCGTTAAAACTATTAGATATCAAGGACCTCAAATAAGACTGGCTCTGTTGGAAGTTTACAACTGTTGGGGTAGTGATGATTACAAGTTCAAAAGTAAACCTGAAAGTTTGGCTAATTCTCTTGCAAACTTTGAATTTATTGCAAGCTATCGAAACTGTCAGTAACAAGTTACAGACCAAATCTATGTATATCGATGCTACAATGAAGAAAGTTTAGTGTTTTATCTCATGCTTAGAAGACTATAGAAGTACTAAAATTGTTATAAGCATGGATGATGCTAAATGTATTGTCATGGAAATGAATATAGAACCTAATCTACCAACAAAACGTCGTATCATTAGAAGGAGCTAGACATCATGATGATAATGATGACGAAGGAGAAATACAATCACCAAAAGATTTTTTTGGAGTGAATTATTTTTTGGTGGTTGTTGATATGGAAATAAGTTCTTTGAAAACTAGATTTGAGGAGTTAAAGATTTCTGAAAGCGTTTTTGGGTTCTTATTTAATTCAGAAATGTTGAAGTTATTAAAGAAAGATGGATTACAAAGATGTTGCAAGAATTTTAAGTCTACATTTTCTCATAATAATTTGTCAGATGTTGATGCAAATGATATATTTTCTGAACTAAAAGTGTTGGAAACAATTTTGCTGAATAAATTAATGTCAACAATTGATATTCTTGAGTTTCTTACAGGTGCAATTTTAACGCTTCTACTGCCTACAAAATACTCTTTTCTATGCATGTGATGACGATAGCATCTCTGAAAGAAGCTCTTTCCAAGTTGAGGTTGTTAAAAATGTATTTGATGTCGTCAGTGTCACAAGAAAGGTTGGATGGTTTAACCACTTTAAGTATTGAGAAAAATATGTTGGAACATATTGATACAGATACACTTGTTAGTGATTTGCATCTCAAAATGCTTGTAGGTTTTTGAATAACAAATGTTAATGATTTTAAAATTAAAGTTGAACAATATTGCTTTATATTGAATTGTTGTTTAATAAATTATTTATGAATATAATTTTTGTTTAGTGAAATAACTTGAGCCCCAATTTGGGATTACACCCTAAGCCTAGAAGAGTATAGGAATGGGCCTGGCTACATACAACTCGTTTCCTCCTCACGTATTACGCTAATAAAAGCTTCCACCAAGAGAAAATTTTGTCTATGCTTTCCTCTATAAATAGTTTCCCATTGTCAAAGTGAGAACTCAAATTTCTAATACTACCATTGTAATCATTACAAAACACTTCTCCCTCTAAGTATCTTATTTCCTTAACTCATAAACTTATCTAGTCAATGTAGTACATCATTATAGTACCTTGTTCCGATAATTGGCTGATAATATGCTAGGTGATGGAGCATTGGTGGTTTTGGGTTAGCTTCACGTGTGGTACATGAGTAATTGCTTCCTTGATGTGTTCGTTCTTCACTCCATTATACTTTGTCAAAACTTCTCGAAAATTCTCTCAAAAATCTAACGAAATTGTTCCACAAAGCACAAAATAAACACACATCTTTTGCTACAACTATTGGGCAATTTGGTATTCTTGAGTTACATTGCATACAGGATCAAGTAAAGGCTTCTTGATGTGATCAGGGGCTTTGTGCACTACTTAACCCTTTATTACCCTTTTCCCTGAATCCATGCCCTGGTGCATGACCTAATTATGGTATACAATTCGCTTTCAGGCATTATTGATAATAATGCTATGAGTTCCAAAAGAGCACAGTGGCATGCCTCTGAGCTTCTTGATATTCTGATAGAGTTTGCACAGGACAGGTGAGTGAAAAAGAAAGTCCTTACTATTTTTTTAGTGGAGTTTCTATTTAGTTTGTGAATGGAATAATGTGCTAATAATGAAAGGATCATAGGCTTTCTGAGGAGTCACAAATGTGTGCATATCTTTAGAGCATTCTAGGTGCATTTTTATTTCAGTAGATATGTTGATCAACTAATATTTTTGTAATCAATTTTCTTGTCCCCCCCGGGTCAAATTGATAAGGCTAAATACTTTTACATAATGTTAAACAAAAAAACTTATCAAAAACATCAAGATCATTCAATGTATCCTATTAGGTAATTAAATAGATCCTCCATGATAACTAGAAACCGAACCAAAACACAATGTCATATCCCTAACTTGTTTTAACATGTAACTATTTTGATTAGTGGGAAATTATCAAGAATATGACTAAATAGTTACTAATAAAAAAACAAACCATTACAATCTAATCTTGGATAGTCCTAAACAGTTGACGCAACGACTGAGCACAACTTGAACTAATTTACTCGAACTCGTCCGGACCGGTTCAAACTAGCACTATGAACTAGAAACAACATAATAGTATTGAACTTAATTCATTAAAATTAACAGAATTAGTTCTATCAATATAACAAGCCAACTTGTGTAAGTGTGATTCAAAAGTCAAGGGTTGAGCACACACCAAACCAGTGTGCATTGCCATTACTAAATTCGCATTTTTCTTTTTTAATCGGATCCAAGCCATGTCCAAATGTCTTAGCTTTACCTAAATCTTGTTCCAAGATTCATGCACACTCTTATTCGTTGTTTGCATAATTTTTCCTCGATCAAGTAGCTTTTTTTTTTTTTTTATCCAATTTAAGCCCTGTTCTTTTAAACCAAATTGATTCCGTAAATCATCCAAGACTTTATGTACACATTACTTGTGTGTAGTCGTGACACAAAATAAATAAATCAAAAACCCGATTATGACCGAACCTGGCACCCATGTTAATTTATATATTAAAATACCAGTTAGGAAGGGTCAAGACGAGCAATTCCAACTTGATCAAATTTGAGATGTTTATAAAGCATCTCAAATGGATTTTTGGTGTCAAAAATTCCCAAATCATCCTTATTTTATACTTGAAAAAGACACTTCTACCATCAATATTTCTACAATTTACACAAAAAAACCACTTAAGATGTTTTATAAACATCTCAAGTTGATAAACCAAGAACTTTCCAGTCAAGACCTATTATAATAATTATTGAGCCATTTTGTAAAATAAAATCTAATCATACTCTATTTTTCTCAATTTTTTATAATACATATGTATTTCGCCGTATAGAAATATAAACTATAGCGTGCATTGACTTATAATTTAACATTTTTGTGTTAACAATTATGGATAGTAAAATGTGTGCAATATTAAGCAATTTTACCGTTCAAATAGTTTACAAGTTAGGGAAAAAAATGGAAGACTAAAAGACGGTAAAAAAACCCATTGACCGACCGATCGACCTTGTACTGAAATCTTTAAATCATGATAGGAAAAAAAAGACTCGTTATTAAAAAACCATGGATCCTAAAAAGTCCAAAATCATAAATTGATCGACTTACATACAAGGTTTTACAACTCCTATCGTTGTTCATACTCAAGGTATATAAGTTTCAAGAGATTTGGTGCGAATCCTCTTTTACTTTAAGTGATTAACCACTTATTCAAACTTGTTATGACTTACATACATACATAGCAATAACAAAACATGTATCACCATATTAATTAGCCATTATTAATTAGTGATGATACAATTTATTTCCTTATCTTCCTTTTCTTGTCCACTCATTAAACTTTAAGTGGATTAATTTCATTTTCTCAATAAATATTCTTTCTTATTAATCATGTGAGTAAAACCGCGAAATAATTATATTTTCTTGAATAACATGATTATAAATAGCAAGTAAATAATTACTTGATTTCCTATTCATAAACATGAAAACTAAATTTTCTTAATAATTTTATTCATTTAGTCTTATATATAACATGTCTCATGGTTACCAAATGGTGCGGCCACCCCCAAATTCTAGGGTTTTAGGGAAACCCAACCACCGTTGGGGTTGCCGTCACTGTTTCTCTCTTTCATCCGGTTTCTTCTTCTTTATTATTTCTCTTTTCTTCTTCCTTTTTATCCGAATTCAAGTAGTTAATTCGTGTTTGTGAATGAATCTGTCAACTAAAATTTGATTCTTCTTTTCCATTATATTGAAAGTTTAATGTTTGATGTGATTTTGAAATTTTAGTGTCTGAAATGTCTTTTATTTAATTCAATTTTATAATACAAATCCTTAGTTTTTGTAGAATTAAGATTGTTAGGGTATTTGATTTCTTATAACTAACATTATTCTTAAATTTGTAAGTTCTATATTCATATTCCAAAAAAGTAACCCATATTATTAAAGTAAGTAACCAATGTGTCTGTAAGTAGAATATGTAACCATCATTATTCTGATAAGTAACAACAACGTTACTAACATAGTATGATAGTAACCTCAGTACAATTACTAATAGCCTAATAGGTAACCATAATGCTTCTAAAAAAAGTAACAACTATTGTTTTTATAAGTAACCACAAGATTTCGAACAAGTAAATCACAATTATTCGGAAGTAACCATAACTCTTCTAGAAAGTAACTATCATCATTCAATTCTGTAACCATGATTTTAATATTAAGGCCAGTAACCTCAACTTAATAAGTAGCTATGTAGCCATCATTGCTTAGTCAAGTAACTATCAATATTGAAATAAGTAACATGCATAATATTATTAGTAATTGACATGGGGATTGCTAGTGATTCGCTATCACTTTATTAAATAGTAACCATTACACTTTTTACTATTAAACATCAATATTTAAAAAAGTAACTTATAAGTAAGTAAAACTCGATTTCAAATACATAATTATAATAACCTCTATATTTTTAAAAAGTATAACCATCAATCATTATTCAACTAAGTAATTTAAATAATTAATCATTGCAATTCACATAAGTAAGAAGTTGCTCAAATAAGTGTAAAACGTGAGTAACCATCACTGTTCAAATAGGTAACCATCTTTATTCAAATATGTAACTATTGTTGTTCTATAGAGTAACCATTGCAGTGAAATTCAGAACAAAAGAAGAATTTTCACATGCTTGGTTGCACCATTATTTGATGGTGCAACCTGCTACACAGAAGACACGCCCTTAAAAGTATGTTGAATAAATTATTTTTTGGGTTTACAAAAGATGTATGAATTTTTTATTTTACTCTAAATTTCCAATTACGATTATAGATTGTCAGTGTTAGGGGTGTGTAGAACCAAATACTGGAATTTTTGCGATCCGAAATTTCAGATATTTGGATTTTCGAAAATAAAAAATCTTATTCCGTATCTATTCAGAAAACTGAAATTCTAGATACCCGAAAAATTCATATTGAAAACCCGGAATTCCAGATTTGGAACTTTTGATCAAAACTTCTCTAAAGCACTTCAATATCTTCTAAAAAAACGGATCAGATGTTTTCTTTAAAAATACGGAATCCAAATTTTGTTTTCCGGTTTTTAATTCAAATTTTCTGGATTTAAAAAAAAAACGGACCAGATATTCGGAACAGAAATTCAAAAAACCGGATGAAAATTCAGAATCGGATTTTTCAAACCCCTAGTTAGTATAATGATTTATGATCAGTTTATGTAGTTTAGATGTTTTTTAAAGGGTTTTTAAAGCATTTAATATTGCTGTAATTTTATGAAAATAATGACCAGTTTTATTTAAGAGATCATGATCATGTAAAAATTGATGTGCGTATGTTTCTAATGCATGAACCTATCATATAATGATCATATGGCATAGTTATGATGTTTTATATTCAAAACATGAAGTTTAACGGATTTTACAAAGGTTTTTAAGTGATTATATATTGTTTTAAAGCCATGAAAAACAAGTGTTTTTGAAAAGGAATTAATTGGGTAATGTATGGAAGTGATTAGTTACTTTTAATAATCTAGTTCTTAACAATTAAAACATAATATAATTATCAAAACATGATTATAAATCTTAAAAAATGATAGATTCATAATTATAAACCACAAACTTAAACATGGAGTAAAATTAAATTATGAGAACAAAAGATTTTTTTTTGTAAAACTTCGAAAAGACGGACCAAAGGAGAAGAAGAGGGGTCTGAAGGTCGGTGGTGGTGGCCGGCGGTTAGGGGGCTGGCTAAGGGGTTTAGGGTTAGGGTTTGTAAAAGACTTTTTTTTCTTTTCTTTTATTTATCTCTCAATACTCAAAAAAAAAAATTAAATTAAAGAGGTGAAAATCTTATTTTTATGTTTAAAAGGGATATTTATGGGCAAAAAAAAAAAAAAAACATCAAATTTTGTAAAATTATTAAATTACCCTTAATGATGGAAATTACTTTTATGCCCTTATTTTCAAACAATTAAGGATACCTCCTTAAAACCCGATTTTGAAACTTAAAAAAAACCATTTAACAAATACTAAAATGCCATGACATACTTTATAAAGATTATAAAACCCCAAAATAAGTATTTTGACTCTTTAATTAATTAATTAATTTATAAAACCTTTGCTTCTTTGTTTAAAATACTAAAATTGTACTTTATAAATATTAATTTGTTATGAAAATATGGTGTTTAGTAGAGAGTATTTGTGGGAGAGAAGAATAGTTCTGTATTCTTATTCACACACACACACACACACACACACACACATATGCAATAAGGGTTTCTTGTAAACTAACTCTACTTTCCGGAATATTCTAAATTATACATAAGGGGTATAATGAGCATCCACAATAAAATCCGTATTTTATAATACTCCCCCTTGGATGTCCATTATAATACACCATTTTATAATGCGCATGTGCAATGCCACCTCATTAAAAAACTTACCAGGAAAACCTAGTGGGAAAGGCCATGGCTAAAGGAAAAAAGTATAGCACGCATTAACTCCCCCTCATTATGTTTTTTGTCAAGATCGTTAAGACAACGTAACCCAATTTGATAAACTAATTTCTTGAATGTAGCAGTCGGCAGCGCCTTGGTAAATAAAACTGCCAAATTTTCGATTGAATGAATCTGTTGGACATTAATTTCACTATTCTTTTGAAGATGATGGGTGAAGAAAATTTTTGGTGAAATGTGCTCGGTCCTTTCACCTTTAATGTACCTTTCCTTGAGTTGAACAATACAGGTTGCATTGTCTTCATATAAAGTAGTTGGATCTTGTTTTCCACATAATAGATCACAATCTTCTTGTATGTGCTGAATTAGAGACCTTAGCCATACACGTTCTTGACTAGCCTCATGAATTGCTAAATTTCTGCATGGTTCGAAGAAGTAGCAGCAATGGTTTGTTTCAAATAAAGCAAACAAGATATTGTAGTGCCATTATATGTAAATACATATCCAGTTTGTGATCAAGCAACATGAGGATCTGCTTAATACCCTACATCTGCAAAACCAACTAATTCTTCTTTGGATGTGTTAGAAAAGAACAAACCTTTATCTTTCGTACCTTGTAGATAGCGAAATATATGCTTAACCCCATTCCAATGCCTTCGGGTGGGCCATGAGCTAAACCCTGCTAATAGATTAATAGAGAATGATATGTCAAGTCTTATGTGACTAGCAAGATACATTAATGCTCTTATTGCATTTAGATATGGTACTTCAGGACTAAGAATCTCTTCATCATTTTCCTAAGGGCGAAAGGGATCTTTATCAGCATCTAGAGATCTTACAGCCATACGACTAGTTAACGGATTTGCTTTATCCATATAGTATCTTCTAAGAACCTTCTCTGTGTATGTAGTTTGATGCACAAGGATTCCTTCTTTTAAGTGCTCAGTTTGTAGTCCTAAACAAAATTTTGTCTTACCAACATCTTTCATTTCAAACTCCTTTTTCAAGTATTCCATTGTTATTGAAATCATTTATGGAGTTCCAATGATATTTAAATCATCATCGTAGACAACAATAATCACAAAAGCTGACTTGACTTTCTTCACGAAAATACAAGGGTTGATAGGGTCATGATAAGTTCATTTTATATTCATTATTTACCCCTGTTTTATATTGGTTTTTGGCTCTAACACAGCTCTTTTGAGCCCGTTCTACTAACTTTGGTTGCTTTTAGTGTTGGTTGCTTTGCTTTAACATTTATTGCAGGAATTGATACTTTTGTATCGGTTTCTGCTTTATCCCGAGCACTTGGCAAGTTAGTGAGAGTACGTCTTGACCATTTGGAGAAGCTAAAAGGAAGCTAGGACATGATTTAGAAGCCTTTGGGAAGCATAAAAGTCAAGTTACAAAGTAAACATGCGAAGTCGGAAGCTCCGGGGGGCATTTAGCAGTGTTCTCGGGCAAAGTGCAGTATGCTCGGGTCGAGTGCATTGTGCCTGGGCAGACCGGGCATGCTACTCAGAGCTCGTTTTTCGACTTTTCCTCCTTTGTTTTGACTTACTTCTTAATGAAATTGTTCCTAGGTTTTCAAGGACGCACTCTATTATTCAAGAACCCTAGTTTTAGTGTAGTTTTCTCTCAAAAGAGGTGATTATTGTGGATTTTTTCAATAATTCAATTCAATACAAATTTAGGTTTTAATTCAATCTTAATTTTATTCTCTTTAATTTATGTTTAATTTTAGTTTATGTTTCTAGTTTTATTTTCTTTAATCTCTTATGCCCTAGTTATTGTTTTATTTCTAGTTTCATAATTGTTGATTAGTGAGCCCTAATTTGATGATAGTTGTGAGATTGAACGTTCTTTGTCAGTGAATCTATTAATTGTTCTTGGTGACCCGAATAACCCTAGACCTTAAATATTAGTTTTAATCACCATCATTTCCCGTAGTTCATTAGTAGTCAGTTAGTTAATCGATAATTCTCAACCAAGGCCCTTTTCACAGTTTAAGCTTTTTAGAACTAATACAGTTCAATTGCTTCCCTGAGGATTCGATCCTTACATCCCTAGCTACATTAGTTAGAGTTGTTTGGTTTATTTTTGATAGGTGTGCGATAGCCTCATCAAATTTTGGCGCCGTTGCCGGGAGGCAATTTTTAATTCTGTTAGTCGGGTTTATACTGTTTTCTTTTTATTTTTCTTAGTCTCAAAGAACTATTCGGTTCTTTAGGGCAGTTTCTTATCTTTTCTTGGAGTTTCCATTTTGTGTAGGTTTACAGGTTTATGCAAAACGACCATGAGCCTGATATTTTCATTTTCACAGAGCCTGAGCAAGTATTTCTGAAGCGGTTGAGACGTAGTAGACGCTGAATATTTTTTCCCCGATCTGTGGAGGAAACTGTTTCTGATTTGTCTCAGTTTTTCGAGTTCACCTTCAACCCGTTGTTTGAAGGATATTTAGAGGTCGAAATGGCTGCCGAAGGAGAAGGACAATGTAGAGGACCGCCACCTCCACCTCCGGCACTTGCGACCCGTTCATTGACAGACTATTCCTTGCTTAGTATGGAGTCCATGGCTGGAGGTTATTCAGTACCTGATACCGATGCTGCTAATTTTGAACTGAAACCGACCCTTGTGAATATGGTTGAACGAAATTAGTTTTCAGGTACATTGAAGGAGGATCCGAATTTACATTTGCAAAATTTCCTCCAATATTTTGATACTATCAAGCAAATGAATGTTTCTAAGGACTACATTAGGAAGAGAATGTTCCCATTTTTGTTGAAAGACAAAGCTAGAACCTGGTTGAATGATCTAAATATGGCTACAATTACATGTTGGGAAGACTTGGCTCTTGCTTTTCAGAGGAAGTACTATCCACCACAGAGAACTGCTTTATTGAGGAGTCAAATTACTAATTTTAATCAGGAGACAGATGAGCCACTTTATGATGCTTGGGAACGGTTCAAGGAGTTATTAAGGTTGTGTCCTTATCATGGGCTTGAAAAATGGTTTTTAGTTCAATCGTTCTACAATGGTTTGGGTAATGAGAGTAGAGCTTTGTTAGATTCTGCTGCTAATGGTCGATTCATGAACCAGGAGGTCAATGCTGCATATAAAGTGATTGATGAAATTGCTACTCATAATTCACAGTTTGGTAACCTTAGAGGGCATGTCAAGAAGGGTGGAAAACATGAAGTTGATGATAAGTATGAGATTTTAGCTGCACAGATCAATGCCATAAGTCAGAAGCTTGATAAGATTGGTACTACAGCTCCACCATCACCTGTAGCTGCACTTTCGGGATGCACTGACCCTTTATGTGATTCTTGTGGTTCATTCGGTCATAGTTCCCAGTCATGTACCAGATCAGTAGAGCAAGTGTGTGCCTTTCAAGCCTACAAGAACAATCCATTTTCCAATACATATAATCCGGGCTAGAAGGATCATCCATACTTTTCCTACAAGAACAGTAGCAATGTGCAGAATCCTCAGCAAACTATACCACATCAGCAGGCACACCAGCGGATGCAGAGATATGTACCACCACACCCACCAGGTTTCGGCAGGCCACCTTTATCAGCACCACCATTGCCGGCTCAACCTAGTGGTGAAGTTTCAGAGCTGAAGAATATAATGTTGCTGATGCAGAAAAATATGCAGGCAATGTAGGCTCACAACAAGCACCTGGAGACTCAGATAGCTCAGATTGCACAATCAACTACTCAAAGGCAACCGGGCCACCTTCCATCACAACCTACACCTCCAGCATCACAGGCAGCACAAAATTCCCCAAGGGACCATGTCAATGCCATTACTTTGAGGAGTAGAACTGCTTATGAGGGTCCGAAAATGCCTACTGATGATGTTAATTCTGATGTTGCAGGTGGAGCTAAGAAGACCAATGATGTGGTGATTGAAGATTTAGAGGCAGCTCTAGATAAGGAAGCTAAAACACCTAAGGAGAAGGTAAATGACACATCGATTGATACGATCCGGAGGTCACAGGTTGGGTTACCCTTTCCGAACAGGGTGAACAAGAGTAAGAATGATAATCATTTCAGTAAATTTTTAGATATTGTGAAGAATTTGCAGGTTACTGTTCCTTTCACTAATTTGATAACACAAATTACTACTTACACTAAATTTTTGAAAGATATTTTGAGCAGGAAACGCGAGTTGAATGCGGTAGATACTGTAGCACTTACGGAAGAGTGCAGTGCTATATTGCAAAACAAGTCACCAGCTAAGCTGAAAGACCCGAGAAGTTTTTCTATTCCTTGTAACATTGGCCCATTGTTTATTGATAAAGCTTTATGTGATTTAGGGGCCAGTGTTAGTGTCATGCCTTTCTCTATTTGCAAAAGGCTTGATATGGGTGCTTTGAAGGTCACTAACATTACCTTGCAGATGCAGATAGGACAGTGAAGTACCCTAAAGGTATTTTCGAGGATGTCCTGGTGAGAGTCGGGAAATTCTTTATTCCTGTTGTTTTAGTTGTGTTAGATATGGACGAGGATGCTCATATTCCGATTATACCTGGTAGACTATTCTTACACACTGCAGGTGCTGTTATTGATGTCAAAAATGATAGATTTACTCTTTCTGTAGGGGATGATAAAGTCACATTTAATCTTAATGCTGCTCTTAAGAGTCCTATGATGGAACAGTCATGCTATGTTATTGATGTTATTAATGAGATTGTTATTGATGATGTGCCTCGATCCACTACGAAGGATCTTCTGGAGGCTGTTGTTTGTCTTGATATTTGTGCAAGTGAAGGTACAATTGATGCCGATAATTTGGTCCAGGATCTTACTGGTGAGGAATTGAATCCGGAGGAGAGCCGGAAATTTGTTGAGTTACCTCAAGAGGTTTGTTCTGTCAAGGAGGTAACCCAACCTGAGATGAAACCCCTCCCCTCTAACTTGAAATATGCTTTTCTAGATGATAAGGAGTTGTATCCGGTCATTGTTAGTGCTTCTCTTACTGATAGTCAACTTGATAAACTTTTGTCTGTGCTTAAGTCCCATAAGAAGGCTATCGCTTATACTATTGATGATTTGACTGGTATTAGTCCTGATTTTTGTATGCATAGAATTCATTTAGAGGAAGGTCATAAACCGTGTATACAGGGTCAACGTCGTTTGAATTTTAACTTGCAGGAGGTTGTGAAGAAAGAAGTCATTAAACTTCTAGATGCAGGTATCATTTACTCGGTGCCTAATTCCCAGTGGGTAAGTCCTGTACAGGTAGTCCGTAAGAAAGGGGGAACAATTGTTGTTCGTAATGATAAGAATGAATTGATTCCTACTAGAGTTGTTACAGGATGGAGAATGTGTATTGATTACAGAAAATTGAATGTTGCAACTAAAAAGGACCATTTTCCCCTCCCTTTTATTGATCAAAATGTTGGAAAGGTTAGCTAAGAATCAGTATTTCTGTTACATTGATGGATATTCGGGTTTCTCTTAGATTCCCATCCATCCTGATGATAGAGAGAAAACCACTTTTACATGTCCTTATGGTACTTCTGCATATCGTAGAATGCCTTTTGGTTTATGTCATGCACCAGCTACTTTCCAACGTTGCATGATGAGCATCTTTTCTGAGTTCATAGAGTCTATTATGGAAGTGTTCATGGACGATTTTAGTGTCTATGGTTCTGATTTTGATTCCTTTTTTACTAAAGTTCTCGAAAGATGTGAGCAGGTAAATTTGGTCTTACATTGGGAAAAATGCCATTTCATGGTTAATGAAGGAGTAGTATTGGGACATTTGGTGTCCGAGCGTGGTATTGAGGTGGATAAGGCGAAAATACAGGTAATTGAGCAATTGCCACCTCCGGTGAATGTTAAAGGGGTAAGAAGTTTTTTAGGTCATGCTGGTTTTTATCGCTGGTTTATTAACGATTTTTCTAAAATTGCGAAACCACTAACTCAATTGCTTTTGAAAGATGCTGAGTTTAAATTCACTGATGAATGTCTTGAGTCCTTTAATATGATAAAAAATGCATTAATTTCGGCACCTATCATACAATCTCCCGATTGGAATTTACCTTTTGAGATAATGTGTGATGCTAGTGATTTTGCAGTTGGTGCAGTTTTAGGTCAAAGGAGGCATAAGATCCTACATGATATTTATTATGTTAGTAAGACCATGGATGAAGCTCAAGTCAACTATGCCACCACGGAAAAAGAGTTGCTTGCTATTGTTTATGCATTAGATAAATTTCGTGCTTACCTTGTAGGTTCGAAAGTTATTGTTTACACTGGACATGCAACTCTTAGGTATCTACTTGGGAAGAAGGAAGCCAAACCGAGGCTCATTCGGTGTATTTTGTTGCTTCAAGAGTTCGATCTCGAGATTCGTGATAAGAAGAGAGTAGAGAATGTGGTAGCTGACCACTTATAGAGGATACGGTATGATGATGGGGAGATCTCTACCCCCATCGATGATTCTTTTCATGATGAACATCTGTTTGCAGTTTGTGTAAATTCTCCTTGGTTTGCTGATTTGCTAATTATGTTGTTGGAGGTGTCTTACCCTCTGATTTGACTTACCAGCAGAAAAAGAAGTTTTTGCATGATGTTAAGCAATACTTATAGGATGATCCTAACTTGTTTCGTGAGTGTGCAGATGGTCTATACAGGAAATGTGTTCCAGAATGGGAAGTCTATGGTATACTTCACCATTGCCATTCATCACCGTATAGAGGTCATGCTAGACCTTCTAAGACGATGTTTAAGGTACTCGAATCGGGTTTTTATTGGCCCGCTATCGTACAGGACGCTACAGCCTTTATTATGTCTTGTGGTTCGTGCCAACGAACAGGTAATATTTCACAAAGGCACGAGATGCCTCAAACAGGTATATTGGAAGTCAAGATTTTTGATGGTTGGAGCATTGTCTATATGGGATCCTTCCCATCCTCTAATGGAAACCGTTTCATATTAGTTGCTGTAGATTATGTTTCTAAATGGGTGGAAGCTCTTGCTACCCCCCATTGAGATTCTAACACTGTTTTGACATTGTTTAAGCAGGTTATCTTTCCTAGGTTTGGAGTCCCTAGAGCTGTTATCTGTGATGGGGGAAAGCATTTCCATGACAAAAGGCTAGATAAACTGCTGGAAAAGTACGGTGTTTACCACAGAACAGGATTAGCATACCATCCACAAACTAGTGGTCAGGTGGAAGTTTCCAATAGAGAGATCAAGCCTATCCTAGAGAAGACGGTTGCAAAATTGAGGAAGAACTGGACTGACAAGCTCCATGATGCTCTATGGGAGTACAAGACGGCTTTTAAAACTCCAATTGGCACTTCACCGTTCCGGTTGGTTTATGGTAAAGCATGTCATCTTCCGGTTGTGCTAGAGTACAAGGCATATTGGGCAATAAAGGAGTTGAGCATGGATGCTAAGCTTGCAGGCGAAAAGAGACTTCTTCAGTTGAATGAGCTCGATGAATTTCGTTTAGCAGCATACGATAGTGCCAAAATCCACAAAGAGAAGACTAAGAGGTGGCACGATAAGAGAATCATGAGAAAAGAGTTCCAAGTTGGTGACAAGGTATTTTTATTCAACTCTCGTCTCAGATTATTCCCTGGAAACCTGAAATCCAGTTGGAGCGGTCCCTTTACGGTTACTATGGTGAGCAAATTCAGTTTCGTTGAGGTTCAAAATGATAAAGGTGAAAATTTCAAGGTAAAAGGACAACGATTAAAGCTCTATTATGAAGGCGATGCAGTTGGATTAGTTGAAGAGGTGCATTTCCACAACCCCGACTCACATTGACCACTCCGGGAGCATGGTCAAGCTAATGACCTTAAAGAAGCGCTTTGCGGGAGGCAACCCGTACATAGGTGTTTTCATTACCTTTCCTTTGCTTTAGTAGTTTAAATTAGCTTTACTAAGTTCTTTTAGTGAGAGAGCGTGAGGGACTAATGGTCGTGTGGAGTTTTAAGTGTTTGCAGGCATAGGTGTGCTATTATGGAGTAAATAAGCAAGAAAAGGCCACGTTACACTATGAAAGGTCAGCTCGGGCGGATTGAAGGGTGCCCGGGCATGTTGCACTTTACCCGGGCGCGCAGGACGATTCCGAACACTTAGTTTTTTCTTGAAAATTTTGAAGGTTGCAGTATGCCCGGTCAGCCCGGGCAGAGTGATGCCATACCGGGCGAGATGCACTCGACCCAGGCGCACTGGCACGAGTTAAAAAAATCAACAAAACACAGCAAATGCAGCATGTCCGGTCAGCCCGGGCACGCTGACACTAGACCTAGCGGAATGAATTTTGGCCGGGCGCGAATGACGTTTTTCGATACTTAAAAAAATCCACCCTTGTATCATGCCCGCTCAGCCTGGGCGGATTGCACCCAGCCCGGGCGGATTGCACCCAGCCCGGGCGGGCTGCTCTGACCTCCACAAATACCACGAGCTTCCTCTTTCTCCCTCACTTCCTTCACTTCTTCTTCTTCCTACTTCTATTCTACTTTCTCTCACTACAAAAAACCCCCAATTTCACCATTAAAACTACTTCTCCCAAATCTTTAACTCTCCATAACTCACTCATTCCTCCACTAAATTCACTCAAATTTCCACTAATCTTCCTTATTTCTTCCCCTCTTTCCTTTCCTCACTACAAATTCCATCAAAACCCCCAAATTCATCATAACTAAAAAAAACCCTAATTTCACTAATACTTTAAATATGCCTCCAAAAAGGTCTAGGGGTGAATCAAGTCGCACTACAAGGAGGAGGCAACCTCCAAACAACGAGATAGAGAGAGATGCGGACTATCCCATGGTAAGTTTCTCTTC
This sequence comes from Suaeda aralocaspica, assembly GCA_016808085.1. Lineage (NCBI taxonomy): Eukaryota > Viridiplantae > Streptophyta > Magnoliopsida > Caryophyllales > Amaranthaceae > Suaeda > Suaeda aralocaspica. The sequence goes on along the minus strand of PYUH01000332.1, from coordinate 178,752 downwards.
TATGGAACAAAAAGAAAAATTTGCAAAGCTTAAGCATAGGCCTATTGTTGCTACTAGATTTTTAGATCATGCTTTACTTCATGCTTTGGGGATTGTAGATGAGACTAGACTTCGCTTGAAAAATATGGGTCTAGAATTATTCTTTACCATGGATTTGCCTACATTGCCGATATAACATATGAATTTATGTCTAACTTTCGCATCGATAGGCCAAATGCCCATAGGCCCGTCCAAGGTGTCTCCTTTCGTTTGTTTGGTCATGATCATTATGAAACACTTGATGATTTTGCCTTAATTTGTAGCATGAATCGATTGGGTACAAAAAATCCACCTCAAGAATTTAGTGATGTTGCTATTTGGAATGCACTAACTGGCTTAGAAACGGATACTTGGCAACACAACTACTCTAACTTGATTCACCAACCTTCGGCAAGGATAGTTCATAAGTTTATGGGATAGATGATTTTTGGTCGTCATAAGTGCAATTCTGTTTCTACTAGGGAAATTGCCTTTTTGGGGCAACACTTAGTTAAGGGTACTTGTCCATACCGTCTTCTTGTAGCTCATCACTTTACTATTCATTTACAAACACAATGTCGGATGATATGTGCGGTTTTTATAGTGTTTTTCCCCCTGTTTCGAGTCAATTTTATGCCTAGTGGTTGTTATTCTGACTTTATTTTAGCTCATTTGATGTTCTTTAGCTAATTTGAAGTGTCTCGCTAAGTTTGATTGATTTCCGGCAATTTTAGAGCTTTTTAGTTTGATTTTTATCATCCGCGGTTGTTATGCTCGGTTTTGGTATGTTTTGTAATTTCAGGCACGAAAACCGAGGCTCGGAACGAAGCCGGAAAGCTTAGACGGGATAAGAATGAAGATGCATGGAAATGCGTGTCAAGAAGTATAAAACAAGCCTTAAAGAACTTATGAAGAAATAAGAAGAAAAGGAAGCAAAATAAACTTCTGAGGTCATTATGCGGGCGCATAAAAATACTATGCGGGCGCATTTAATGTAATCAGCAGCTGAAGAAGCGTTCTGGAGGTCAGATGCGGGCGCATAAACCTCCTATGCGCCCGCATCAGACGTTTTTCCCGATCTTTTTATTCGTCTTTTAATTTCTTTGTACTTAGGCTTTGTAAGCCCAACTTGGGTACATTAGGCACGGTTTTCTAGGCAAAACAACTGATGCTTTTCAGAATTTAGAATTACTCTCTTAGGATATAGAATTCAGCACTTTTCTCTGTCAAATTAATTGAGGGAAAATTAGGGTTTTTGTTCATAACTTTGATTTTCAATTCAATTCAAGTCTTCGATTCGTTCTTCAATTTGGTAATTCTTCTGTTTTTGTTCTTTATTTTAGTTAATTTATGCTTTTTAGTCTTTTTAGTTTAATTAATGCGGTTTTTATAGTGTTTTTCCCCCTGTTTCGAGTCAATTTTATGCCTAGTGGTTGTTATTCTGACTTTATTTTAGCTCATTTGATGTTCTTTAGCTATTTTGAAGTGTCTCGCTAAGTTTGGTTGATTTCCGGCAATTTTAGAGCTTTTTAGTTGATTTTTATCATCCACGGTTGTTATGCTCGGTTTTGGTATGTTTTGTAATTTCAGGCACGAAAACCGAGGCTCGGAACGAAGCCGGAAAGCTTAGACGGGATAAGAATGAAGATGCATGGAAATGCGTGTCAAGAAGTATAAAACAAGCCTTAAAGAACTTATGAAGAAATAAGAAGAAAAGGAAGCAAAATAAACTTCTGAGGTCATTATGCGGGCGCATAAAAATACTATGCGGGCGCATTTAATGTAATCAGCAGCTGAAGAGGCGTTCTGGAGGTCTGATGCGGGCGCATAAACCTCCTATGCGCCCGCATCAGACGTTTTTCCCGACTTTTTATTCTTCTTTTATTTTCTTCGTACATAGGCTTGGTAAGCCCAATTTTGGGTACATTAGGCACGACTTTCTAGGCAAAGGAACTTATGCTTTTCATAATTTAGAATTACTCTCTTAGGTTTTAGAATTAAGCACTTTTCTCTCTCAAATTAATTTAGGGAAATTAGGGTTTTGTTCAGAACTTTGATTTTCAATTCAATTCAAGTCTTCGATTCGTTCTTCAATTTGGTAATTCTTCTGTTTTTGTTCTTTATTTTAGTTAATTTATGCTTTTTAGTCTTTTTAGTTTAATTAATTTAGCTATTTGATTATGTTAATTAGTTTAATTGTTCATTACTTCATGAATTCAATTAGGGTTTTTACAACATTCTTGCTTTCCTAATCTGAGTGAGTGTTTGATTTCTAGGGTTAGGGAAACCTTGATCAATCAATGGCTTAATTAAATTAGGTTGTTCAATCCCATATTGTGTCAATTTCTTATTATGGTTCTTTGTTTACAATTGATTGTGCGCAGTTAGTTGTTATTTGGTAATTGCTGATTGCCTTGTCCGAGAGGTAAAAATACCACAATAAGACCACTGAATAATAGGCGAAATTAGTCTAGGCATGAGCGAGAGCCGCTAGATGAGTTTCGAGGGAGTCTAGATTCGAGAGAATTAGTGAGCCCTAATTTGACGATAATTGTGAGGTTGAACGATCTTTGTTAGTGAAACCATTAGTTGTTCTTGGTGACCCGATTGACCCTAGGCTTAGTTTATTGGTTTAATCCTTCGTCATTTCCAGTAATTAGTTAGTAATTAGTCAATAGTTAGTTAGTTAGTCAGTACTTCTCGACCAAGGCTCTTTATACAGTTTAGGCTTTTTAGAACTAATAGAGTTTAACTGCTTCCCTGAGGATTCGATCCTTACTACCCTAGCTACCTTAGTTAGTGTCGTTTGGTTTACTTTTGATAGGTGTGCGATAGCCTGTTCATCGGACTTTTGCGGGTAGAGATACTTATGGTAATCCCACAGTGAATAATATTGTTTTTGGAGGTTTAATCACTTTGATTGCTAAGCGATATTGGGTAGACTTTGAGCAACACCGTACACCAATTGTTGCTTCTAGGAGATTGGATTTAGACTACTTTTCAAACTGTGAGTGGATGACAATGCTAGAAGGGCAGCGGTTTAGGTGGTACATTGGTAGGGGGAAGAGGTCTTCTGTTATTCTTACCAACCCTGCCATTACAGGTTTGACTCCGGATTAGGAGTCATAGACTATGCCCCTTAATGGGCACCAGGCTGCTACTACCGCTAGCCAGCGGACCTACATGAGGAGGGGGCCTTCTCAGCCTTCTACCTCTCAGCCCTCCACTTCTCAGCCTTCTACCTCTCAGCTTGCGGAGCCTGATGCAGGAGGTGACGGGTCATGGTGTTATGCCATGGGCCAGCTCCAGAGCCAGTTTGACAATTTCCAGATCCAGCAACACCAGCTTATCCAGCGGTTTGACACTTTTCAGCAAGATCATACTCGAGCGATGTATCCGATTTATGATTATTTTGTTTGTTCTGGAGTTGTACCTTCTATTTGGCCTCACCCTTCTTGGTACACCTTTAACCCGGGAGAGGGGTCCAGTAGAGGAGTTGCAGGAGCTGCTATTGGTGATGCTGCTGGTGATGATGATGGTGGAAATGATGATGGCGAAAATGATGATGATGATGATGATGATGATGATGGTCCTGACACGGATGAGTTCATGGAGAGCTCAGATTTAGGAGCAGCTGGCTCCTTTTTACTCCCTTCAGCATTGAAGACATTGATGAGTCCGGCTTGGGGGAGGTACTTTTATTGCTTTCTTAGTATAGCTTTTATTGCTTTCTAGTATAATTTTTATTGCTTTCTTAGAATAGTTATATGGTTTGTACTACTTATTACAAGTAGGAGTTTACATATGACCAAAAAAAATGTACTGCTTTCATAGTTTAGATTTTTGCTTTACTTTTAGTAGTTACCAGTTGAATTGTATGGATTGATTGAAATTTTTGATTAATGAGCATTAATGTAAACTTTATGAATAATGACTTCCATGTGCCCCGCATTTTGTTTAAAAAATGTTTTTGATTGATATGGGCATGTGATGAGTTATGCTTCGGGAATTGCCAACTCGGGCTTGAACTTGACTTAGCTTGAAACAGTTTCTTATCATGCCATTATAGCCATGTGTAGAGTAGAGGCTTGAACTGTGCTAACGGGAGGATTTGAGCCACATACATTGTTATATGCTTATTTCTTTTCATGTGTGCTTAGTTTGGTGCTTGCATGATCTGTGTTTTGGGTTTTAACTCTAGTAGCTTAGCTTTGGTGTGTTACATGTCGCGAATGATAAAAGGCATTCATTTCTTTTAGGAGCTTTCAGATTTTAGGCATTCCTTCATAAATTTTCTCTTGGTCCTTATTTTGAGCTTTTTACCCCGCATTTGCATTTTAGCCACATTACAACCCTACTTGGCGTTGCTTTATTGATATATGCCCGAGCTTGGCTTGGGAGAGTTGTGGAGTTGTTTTGTTGACAATTTGCAATTGTTGGAGGTTTTGGAGGATTAGGAAATTATAGAATGTTGGTTGTTGTTAAAGTTTAATAATAGGTCTCACATTAAGGCTTTGCATACCAATGTCTAGGCTAGTTTAAATAAGGAATTGAAATGTTATATTTTATAATTGGGCTAGTTATGTAAAAATGAGAAAAATTGAAAAGATGTTGAAAAAGAAAGCCGCATTTACCACCACATTATCCCAAATTTTATCCTACCCATCACCCTAGCCACATTACAAGCTTATAAAGACCTTTTTGATCGGCATGTACATGTTTTTAGTTCTTGTGAAGTAAGTCAATTGCCGAAGCTAGTGAGTATTACTTGCATTTCGAGTCGACTTCTACATTAGGATTAAGTGACTACCCTTAAACACGTGCATGGGGTGTGAGGTGTGGGTTTCGGTTCTCAAAATTTGCATTCAAACACTTTTTGCATTTGCATTCTTGCTTGGGATTAAGGGTGAGCTTCATTGTTTATGCTCAATTTTATGTGCGGATTGGAGTGACACCGAGTGAGTTACTCTAGTCATCGACTTCTATTTCTTACATGGTTGACTTATTGATTTTGATTTAAGTGGATGGCAGTCAAGGGATTTTGATGGGTTGGTTAAGGAATTTATATGCTCGGAATTGCTTGAGTTGATTTGTTTCTCAAAGTTTTAGGGGTGAAGTCATTATTTGTTTAGTTATTTGCTCGAGGACTAGCAAAGGCTTGGCTTGGCGGAGTTTGATAATTTCATTTTATATTCATTATTTACCCCCATTTTATCTTGGTTTTTGGCTCTAACATGGCTCTCTTGAGCCCGTTCTACTAACTTTGGTTGCTTTTAGTGTTGGTTGCTTCGCTTTAACATTTATTGCAGGAATTGATACTTTATGTCGGTTTCCGCTTTATCCCGAGCACTTGGCAAGTTAGTGAGAGTCTTGACCATTTTGAGAAGCTAAAAGGAAGCTAGGGCATGATTTAGGAGCCTTTGGGAAGCATAGAAGTCAAGTTACGAAGTAAACGAGCGAAGTCAGAAGCTTCAGGGGGCATTCAGCAGTATGCCCGGATTGAGTGCATTGTGCCCGGGCAGACCGGGCATACTTCTCAGAGCTCGTTTTTCGACTTTTCCTGCTTTGTTTCAACTCTGTACTTAATGCAATTGTTCCTACGTTTTCAAGGACGCACTCTATTATTCAAGAACCCTAGTTTTAGTTTAGTTTTCTCTCAAAAGAGGTAATTATTGTGGATCTTTTCAATCATTCAATTCAATACAGATTCACGTTTTAATTCAATCTTAATTTTATTCTCTTTAATTCATGTTTAATTTCAGTTTATGTTTCTAGTTTTATTTTCTTCAATCTCTTATGCCATAATTATTGTTTTATTTATAGTTTCATAATTGTTGATTATTTCTTTAATTATGATCATGTCTTTGGTTTTGTTTTCCACAATTGCTTTAGTTTTTATGATCATGAGTGAGTAGTTAGTTTTCTAGGGTTTAGGGAAACCTTGAATAATTAATGGACTAATTAACTTAGATTGTTTCAATTTCATAATTAGTAGTCAAATTCCTAGTATTGGCTTGCTTGTTTACAATTGAATTGTGCGCAGATTTAGTTGTAATTTTGGTAATTGTCGAATTTGATGCCGAGAGGTAAAAATACCACAATAAGACCACTGAATAATAGGCGGAATTAGTCTAGGCATGAGCGAGAGCTGCTAGATGAGTTTTGAGGGAGTCTAAGTTCGAGAGAATTAGTGAGCCCTAATTTGACGATAGTTGTGAGATTGAACGTTCTTTGTTAGTGAATCCATTAGTTGTTCTTGGTGACCCGAATAACCCTAGACCTAATTTTAGTTTTAATCACCATCATTTCCCAGAGTTAATTAGTAGTCAGTTAGTTAATAGATAATTCTCAACCAAGGCCCTTTTCACAGTTTAAGCTTTTTATAACTAATAGAGTTCAATTGCTTCCCTGAGGATTCGATACTTACTTCCCTAGCTACATTAGTTAGAGTTGTTTGGTTTATGTTTGATAGGTGCGCGATAGGCTCTTCAGGTCATTTTTATAATTTTTTTCAATAAATATTCACTAAGGCGATTGTACCACATACGCCCTGATTGTTTCAATCCCTAAAGAGATCTATTCAACTTAATACAATGTTGTTCTCGAGAACACCAACCAGTTCCTTCAGGCAACTTGAAACCTTCCGCAAGTATCATGTATATATCATTATCCAATGGGTCATATAAGTAAGTTGTGACAACATCCATTAATCGTAAATCAAGTCAATGTCTTACTGCCACACTAATTAAGAATATGAAAGTAGTTGCATACACCACAGGAGAATATGTCTCCTCAACATCAATACCAGATCTTTGTGAGAATCCTTGTGCAACTAAACGTGCTTTGTGTCTTACGATTTCACCCTTTTCATTTCTTTTCCGCACAAAGACCCAAATATATCCCACTGGTTTTAAACCTTCACGTATACGAACTACTGGCCCAAATACTTCTCTCTTTTCAAGTGATTTTAATTCCGCATCAATTGCTTCTTTCTATTTTGGCCAATCATCTCTTTTTCTACATTCTTCAATGGACTTAGGCTCATGATCCTCTTTTTAATTCATAACATCAAGTGCTACATTGTGCAAATGCATCATCGACGTTGATTTCATTTCGGTTCCAAGTTATTCCAGACATGACATAATCTGTTGAGATCTCTTCATTTTCAGGTACCTGAGGTTCTGCTTGAACACTATCATTTTTCATGTCTATGGTCTTTTCTAGAGATCCTTCATTAATTTCTTCCTCAATTTGGCCATTACTTATCATTGCTCCTTTTCTTATTCGAGGATTCTTATCTTTGGAACCTGTTGGTCTACCATGCTTCAGGCATGCCTTAGATTCATGAGATTGTCCTTCTGGGACATCAATCTTAATAGGAGCATTTACAGTTGGTATATGTGACTCAGTCACTCTATTTAGGTCAGTAAATGCGTCTGGCAATTGATTTGCTAAGCTTTGTAAATTAATTATCTTTTGAACTTCCAATTCACACTGTTTATTACGAGGATCAAGATGATTTAATGGTGATTCATTCGAACTAATTTCTTTTTCCAGCTGCCTATTCTCTCCCCCTAATGCTGGGAAAACTGACTCGTTAAAGTGACAATCTGCAAAACAAACAGTAAATAAATCTTCTATTATTGGCTCTAGGTATCTAATTATTGATGGGGATTCAAACCTGACATATATGCCCAGCCTCCTTTGAGGACCCATCTTACAACGTTGTGGTGGAGCGATTGGAATATATACAACACATCCAAAGATTCTTAGATGAGAAATATCTGGTTCCTGACTACGTTTACTGGTTGGCTTGATGCCGATTAGTGCTCCAGCATGTAAAATAGCATGTCCCCAAGATAAATCGGGAGATCTAACTTCATGAGTAATGGTCTAGCAATTAATTGAAGATGTTTAATTAGTGATTCTGCAAGACCATTTTGTGTATGAACATGTGCTAGAGGATGTTTAACACTAATTCCAATAGACATACAATAATCATTAAAAGACTGTGAAGTAAATTCACCAGCATTATCCAGACGTATATTTTTCTTAGGAAAATCTGCAAAGTGTGCTCGTAATCTTATTAATTGAGCAAGTAACCTCGCAAACGCCAGGTTACGGGTTGATGGTAAGGACAAATGTGACCATCTAGCATCGATTAAAACCATAAAATATCTAAATGTTCCATATAGTAGATTTATTGGCCCACATATGTCTCCTAGTATACGTTGAAGGGAAGAAATAGATTTATAATATATTTTCGCTGGTGACGACCGAATTATCAACTTACCTTAGGAGCAACCAGCACAAGAATAATCATTTTAAAGAATTTGCTGGCTCATCAAAAAATGTCCATGTGAATTTTCAATTATTTTTCGCATCATTGATGAACTAGGATGGCCTAACCGCTCATGCCAAAGTATAAATCTATCTGTAAACTTCTGGTATACAATAACATAAGTCTTAATAACATTAATCTTTGTGTACTACAAATCAATGGAGAGTGCACGCAGATAATCTCTCTAAAACATGCTTAGTTGTAGACACCTAATTAATTTAGTCCCTGGTCCCGTGGTAAGACTCCATGATGAACAATAAAACCCACTTTTCTAGATTATTGGACGATCGATGTTATTGGACTTAATTTTACTATTTTTCTTAAATTACAAAATATTAAAGTAAAAATCTAATTTATGTTATTGAATTTTTATATAAACCAAATATTTGATTTAAAAAAAAAAAAAAAGAGTTTTAGCGTAGCGCGACTCAGCAAGTCGTGCTGACGCAGCAGCGTGACAAGCAAGCCAGCGCTAGCTGCGCAGCGTGACAGCTTGTGTCACGATGGCTGGTCAGCATCACTAAACATGTAACGCTACCTGGCCAGTGTGATAAAACCCATCGCGCTAAATATTTTCCTTATAAATACCCTTTTTTCTCCTCTAAAAGGATTCTCTAGACTCTCTTGATTTTTTCTACTCATTCTCACACTTCCAAAACTGACATTCTCTAATTCTCCTAAACCTACTTTCTCTCTCTTTTGTTCCTTTTCTCTTTACACTTAAACTTTTCTCCATCAAATTATTTTTTTAATTCATTTCTAATAAAGTGGGTTCATTTCTTATTATTACGAATTAAATTTGAAACTTTGTCCAAATTAATACTCGAAGAAACAATAATCAAGCGAGAAGTGTAAGTTTTCTGAGAATCTTAAATTAAACTTTATGTATTGGTTGCTGTATTCATTTATTTGTATATTTATTTCAATTTTTCACAATGTTTTTGTTAAAGGACTTAATTTGAATTAATTTATCACATTAAACTAAGATAATTTTTGGACAATTTGTATCATGCTAGTAGCCTTGAATTAATCTTAACGACGATTTGACTAAATTAATTAGTTTTATATGATTTCACCATAATAATAGTAATTTTGTGTTATGCTGTAAATTATTATTTTGTGGTTCTTTATATAACTTGTGTATAATTGAGAGAAAACTAGTAATTGCCGCCTACAGGCTAATAGTACCTTCACCCCCGAATCCAACCTTGGGTTCGTAAGATTATAACTTGGAGTCATCCCCATGGGATCGAAAGGGTTATTCATGTAATTTAGATTATCGTCCTGCATTCGTGTCCCATTCGTAAATCAATCTAAATACACGGTTTATGAGTTTGATTCCTAAAACTCATTGGCGACTCCTTACTAGCATCGTCTGTTTTCGTTGATACTATCTCAATTGAAAAAGGATAATTAGAAATAAAAAAAAACACTAAAATAGCGTAGCGTGACAGACTTTGTCACGCTAACGTCGCAGCATCACAAAGTTTGTAGCGCTACTACTGCAGCGTGACAAACTTTTCTGCGCTGCACTGTCAGCGTGACAAAGTTTGTGATGCTACCACGCTAGCGCGACTGAAATTCCTGCGTTGCCGTCTTTTTGCAAAATACTTCTAAAAAAGTCCATTTTACCTTTCCTTAGGCCAATTTTTTAGGTTTAACACGACCTATGGACGGTTTGGGGAAGGTGACCGAAAAATTTGGGACCCTAAAATCCGAGGTCCCTACAGAGGCGACTCCACTGGGGACTAAAAGAGGGTGAGACTTGAAAATTTCCTCTCAAATTATACACTTGTTATATTTAGAACATTTGCATTTTTTTTAGTCATATTGCATACATGTAACATACACTTGGCCTCCATTTGTTTGGAACATGCCTTAGGATTACCGTGATACTTCTACATTTTAGGGAGGAACTATAAACTTGGTGGGACCCATGGTCTCTAAGAAACCGAGCAAGATAGAACCTTATCCCAATTACATCAATTTCTAAACTGCCCAAGTTACTTAGATGAGAGAAACTTCATATCTAACAGTTATTATACCACAAAGTGTTGGAGCACACTCCTTAAGTATAGGACCTTTTTGACCGACCATGACTAACCATAGTTTGACTGCATTATTTTGTAATTATTGCTTCCTTTTTGTTTTGTATAGTTGCTTGTTTTGCTTTTTTTTTTATATTTTTTGCATATTTATATTTTTTGAGATTTTCAAATCTTTTCAATCACAATATTTTATTAGCTAACTAAATTAAATGATTACATAAAATGTTTTACATAATTTTAAATTATATTCTTTGATATCATTTGATTACTTGGAAGATTTTCTTATACACCAATATATTTGATTTAGATATTATTAATCAAATTCTTGATCTTCTTAGGATTTGTTTAATAGTATCTTTGATTAAATAGAAACTAACTTATACATTTAACATTTATTAATAAATTCAAATAATATTAACGATTTAAAAAATACTTTACATTTTTGAGATTTTTAATATAATTCGAATCTTTTGGAAGTTTACTAATTAATTCATTTCATTTAAAATTTTATTAGTTTAATTCCAAATTTCTAATAAATTTAACTATCTCACTTTCTCTTGTATTATTTTCAAAAAATCAAACACTTAGAATTAAAATTTTTTAAAAAAAAAACTCAAAAAAAAAATCCATCAAGATTATTCATGATATTTATATTTTTTATTTTATTAATTTTTATTTTTCATATGAGCTTCCCATCAATTAACCTTGATTGTTATAAGTCTAAGTGTTGAGTCTTGTTTCCTTTTTCTTCTATCTTTTTTTGTCTTCCCTCATCATCTCTTTGTAAGGATCCAATAATGATAATTTGATGTTTACTAATTGCTTGACAATGCACGATTTTCATCGATGTTTTTAATGACTTACATACAAATAACATCATCACCAATCTTTCAAAAGTTCAGTCTAATAATAGGCCCATTTAGGCCTAAATAACGTATATATGGGCAACATGGACTTGAATCCAAACCCATTAGATAAAAATTTAATGATAACTTAGAAAAAATCAATAAAAACTTGCAGCATAACTAACTCTATAACGCTACACAAACAGCGCAACAATTCTAATTGCGCTACACCGTTAGCGTCACAAGTTTAATAACGCTACCTTGCTAGCGCTACTTCTTTTGTCACGCTACAAAGCTAGCGCTAGAACTTTTTTTGCGCTAAAAAGTCATATATTTGAATAATTTTGACGAATATGTAGTATTTATTTGAAATTACTTATACACAATTTAATTATAATTAACCCCAACTAAAAGAGTTTTAAGTTATTTTAGAGCTCGTTATGGTTCAATAAAAAACCCACTCTGGTTTTTTTCCAACATTTTATCTATTAACACATACTAAATGGACACATTATTTTAAGTGCAATCATTATAATATGAAATTGCAAAGGTTGCTACGTACTATTGGCATACAAAATGATGAAAAAATGCCTAACGTAAACAAAATAAAATTTGTTTGCTTTAGAAAGTGATAAGATGTGCTATATTGGCTACTACTTTTTTTCTATACATTCCATCCCACCTTTGCATCAAACACATTATTCTACGTGTTTAAATTATGAGCCCATGGTTCAACCTACTCCTACATCTTTGATTTAGAATCTATTGATCAATAGACCCAAGGTCTATAGTTTGGACTGAAATATAATGATGTTTCAATCAATTATGGTTATTATTTAAAATTCTTCAAATGCATGCTCAAGAAAATCCGAATAACATTATTCAAGATGATGTAGACGCATACATACAAGAAATATGATTTGGACCAAAACTAGAACTCCATTCACTTCCCTAGTTTAATTTCTTTTCTTTTCTCCTTCTTTCATGGTAGAGTTTGAGACTATGCTGCCAAGTATCATTTATGTACTAATCTCAACTATCAATAAAATGAAATTCATTTCATCTTCAAATTATACATTCTTTCTCTACTCATCATGTCTTTCTTAAACAATTACAAGTGATTAACTCATCAAGTTGAGTTAATTAACATGGCAATGAAGAACAAGTTAAAGCATAATTGGCATAATATAGACAATGTTGTTCATATCAAATGCATCCTCAATTTGACGCATCCACACCTTGAACAACTTACACTATATTTTACATCCTTTAAATTAAATGTGTGATCAATTCCTTAATTAAGTTATTAAAGCAAAGTGGTTCAAATAAATTCTCTATTGGGCAACAAACTTTATTTACTAACCATAGGCCCAGTCATCACGAGCCTAAAAGTTCAATTGAGGCTCAATTTAAGTCTCAAAATTGGGGGCTCACTCCAAGGCCACTTAGTGTTCATTTAAAGATGCAATACACCAACTTAAGAGGCACCTTTGAAACCCTAAAAATGTCTCCCTTATCTTGAATAACCTACATTATGATCCACTTTCTTGGTAGCCCGTTTGTGCCTAAAATCATAGCTTTCTTCTTTCAACCTACATCAAACTTAGCCTAGGGATGGGAATGCTACGAGGACATAAATTAAAATGCAACTCCATAAAGCAAATACTGTTAAAGTAGCTCTGATTTTCAATTCAAGCAAATGGAAATTCATGAAAAGTTGTCAACAACTAAAGTTTTAAGTAATAGAGTTGCTCAAGTCTAAGAACAAGTTTGTAGCATAGTTTGGGTTAATTATGGGTATTTGAGCCTTCTTTTCCATTTCTATCTTACACCCTAAGCTTAGCCACGATGATACAAACCTGAAAAAGCCCTCCTTGAGGTGTAACAGATATGGAAAAAACTTGTGCATTTACCTTTAACGCATCAATAACTCAGAAGCAAGAGCTACATAAGACCTGATTGCAACTCGAATTGGATATGTATGCAACCTTTCATAAGGTGCTACCTTAATAGTCCTACATCTTAAGGACACGTAACATGAGTAAAATTTTAAGGGCCTATTAAAAAAAGTTCCTTTGAACACAAGACCCACCTAAGGTCTTGGGTACTGTTTTATTTTAGGACGAACAACCGTCCTTAAAAGAAAATTGCCTTAATGTCACATAAAGCAAGTCATTTTCTTCTACACATATCATCCTTCTTTCCTTTTTTTCACACATACTCTTCTTCATCAAGCTTCTTTCCTTTCTCATGCTCATCATCATCAACTCCTGTAGTGTCATCTTTTAACTCAAACACTCACATACTTCCTTTACTCGTTCCTTTTTATTCCGCAAAATCATCCAACTTCTTCATTTTCTCTTAAAGAATGAATTTTCATAGCTATCTTATACCTATTCATGGCAGCATGAGGCATCACTTTGACTCCATATCATCCTCTCATCACCAAAATCTTTCCTATCTCTTCTAGTTTTGGTCTTCATAAATTTGGCAACTCGTCTACTTCAAGCATTATCATCTTCAACACTTCAAAACTTGAGCAAGCATTTATAATATTGATCTCTTATTTCTCTAAAGAGATTCACATTACTAGTAGCCAATAGTTGAATTTGAAACAAACTTCTCAAACAAGACAATCACGAAATTATAAGATGATGGCTCATAATCTAAGATCAAATGAGCAAGCTAAAATCACTCTCCTTTAAATCATAAGCGTTGTCAAGCACATTATACAACAACTGTAATCAATTTTGGATCCTTAACTTCTACTATTCTTTATTCCTCATTATCCTTGTACAAAAAAATAATCATTTAAAAAAATCGATTTAGGGAAAGTTGAGATACCCTCATCCCTTGCTTCCTACTAACTCATGTTATGGCACCTCCGTGCTTATTTGTGCGTATTTTTGGTTGTTTTCCTCGTGCTTATTTGTAGCTAATTTGAGCATACTTACATTATAACTAGCTTATACATACTCTTCTAGCTAGCTTTGCATACATATTTGTGATCTTTCTTATTGCTACAAGTCTCCATACTTACACCACCTTATACACCCTGGGGGCTACATTCTTTTCAAAATTAGTTATGAAGCCACTTGCTTCAAAATCCCATTAAGCTTATGACATTTTCTTGTCCTTATGAAAAAAAAACATGGAAGTTGTCTCACTTGAAACATCATTGTGGCGATTATTTTTTGGGAGTAAGTCGGATAACCCTCCACAAAATATTACCATTTTTCCCCTACCCGGACCCTCGGTCTCAAAATATAGCTCATTAGTTATATGTCAAAAATAAAAGGCCCAAGGTCTAATTAATAATACAAGAACAATTAATGATGTTAACTTGAAAAGTTTTTACAAAAAAAATAGAGCCAAAAAATTAAAAAAGCGTAACATCACAGACTTTGTAGCGCTAAATGAGGAGCGCCACAACATTTTCAGCGCTACTTAACAAGCGCAACAAATTTTGTAGCGCTCCATAGCGTAGCGCAACAAAGTTTGTCACGCTACAGCAGTAGCGCTTCATGATATCATCATATAGGGGCGAAATGACATGTCCAAATCACTTATGAGGTTTAAAGGCGCCTCAAATGCTTTTCGAGACGGTGTTTTCCCGAATAGCATGAAATGAGTGAAAATGAACCTCGATTGCACTTATGAGCCAAAATAAGCAATAGGAAGGCTTCATAACTTCAAGAAAAATCCAAGTGAGATAATGGAGGAGTCGGTTTTTGATAAAATCAGGTAAGGGGTTACTCGGGGTGATAAAATCCCCGAAAAAGCTCAAAAAGTCACCAACTCTTGCCTCATATGAAGCATGACACTTATTTGGCTTCAATTTCTCAACCAAAACTTCACAAAAACCTTGAAGAATGTGCCCAAGGGGTTTCCTTGGCTTAATATGCTCATCAAAGGTAATGGGGTGATAAAATCCCCAAAACTCTAAAAAAATGCTCATGAGAAGGCTAAAATGCTCAAAATGAGCTAGAAGTTTATGAAATTATGTACAAGTGATACGGGGTGCCTCCCGTGAGCGCTTGTTTAACGTCTCGATCCTGACGCAAGCTCTAGAAACAGGAACTAAGATGTGACTGTAGTCACATCAAAGTCATCTAGGTGCACAACTAGGCAAACATTGATAGGTGTTCCATCAAGGTAAATTTTTAATCGTTGACCATTAACCTTCAAATATTCCTTCCCTTCATTGCCTATTTCAACTTGACCGAAAGGGAAAACTCGGTGGACAGTAAATGGCCCACTCCAACGCGATTTTAGCTTTCCGGGGAATAGCCTCAATCGCGAATTAAAGAGGAGGACCTTATCTCCCACCTTAAAATCCCTTCTCATCATATGTTTATCATGATAATCCTTGGTTCGATTCTTATAGATACGAGCATTCTCGTAAGCATCAAGACAAATTTCCTCCAAGGCATGGAGGTCAAGAATCCTTTTGTCGCCGGCACTTTGAAAATCAAGAGTTAAAGTTTTTATGGACCAATGTGCTCGGTGTTCTAACTCCACAGGAAGATCTCCATACACAAGTTTATAGGGGGTCGTGCCTATAGGAGTTTTGAAAGTTGTTCGATAGGCCCATAAGGCATCGGAAAGCTTTGTGGAGTAATCCTTACGAGACCTATCGACAGTCTTCTCGAGGGTAGCTTTGATCTCCCGATTAGAGATCTCGGCATGTCCATTCGTTTGAGGGTGATAAGATAAGGAAATCTTATGCTTAACCCCGTACATAGCAAGGAGGGTTTTGGAGGGCATGCTTTGCAAAGTGCGACCCCCCATCACTAATAACAGCCTGAGGTACTCCGAACCTTGAAAAATGATATCCCTGAAAAGCTTAATAACTACCTTTGAGTTATTGGTGGGGGAAGCAATAACTTCCACCAATTTTGATACATAATCTACAGCGACCAATATATATTGGTTCCCAAAGGAGATTGGAAAAGGCCCCATGAAGTCCATCCCCCAAACATCAAATATTTCTAATTCTAGAATGTTGTTTAGGGGAATTTGCCTTCTAGTAAGATTCCCGGTGCGTTGACACCGGTCACATGATTTCACAAAGGACCACACATATTTAAACATGTTAGGCCAAAAGAAACCACTTTGCAAAACCTTTGCCAAGGTTTTGTCAGAACCCTTGTGTCCACCATAAGGTGACGAATGACACATATGAATGACATTCGGAATTTCCGACTCAAGGATACAACGTCGAAAGAGGCCATCAATTCCTCTTTTGAACAATAAAGGGTCATCCCAATAGCAGTTCCGAACATCATGCATGAATTTCTTCCTTTGTCGGTAAGACCAATCAGGCGGAATAACTTTGGCACTAAGGTAGTTAGCATAATCCGCAAACCAAGGGGTAGGGGAAGTTATAGCTGCCATTAGTTGCTCATCGAGAAATGAGTCATCCACAGGGGTGATCACATCCCCCTCAACTAAAGGTAAGCGGGATAGGTGATCCGCTACTACATTTTCCGCCCCACATTTGTCACGGATTTCAAGATCAAACTCTTGTAGGAGTAAGATCCATCGTATAAGTCTCGGCTTTGCATCCTTCTTGGAGAGAAGGTATTTCAAAGCCGAATGATCGGTGAAAACAATTACCTTAGACCCAACTAAGTACGATCGGAACTTCTCCATAGCATGAACAATGGCTAGAAGTTCCTTCTCGGTGGTACTATAATTCTGTTGTGCTTCATCAAGAGTTTTACTTGTATATTAAATGGCATGCAACTTCTCATCTTTCCATTGGCTGAGAACAGTACCAACGACAAAGTCCGAAGCGTCACACATAAGCTCGAAAGGAAGAGTCCAATCTGGAGCTTGTATGATGGGGGCAGAAATTAAGGCCGCCTTAAGCTGATCAAATGCTATAAGGCAGTCTTTAGTGAACTCAAAAGGGGCATCCTTAAGGAGGAGCTGAGTAAGGGGTTTAGCGACTTTAGAGATGTCTTTGATGAAGCGGCGATAAAAACCTGCATGCCCCAAAAAACTTCTCACCCCCTTGACATTTATCCACCTCAATGCCACGTTTTGAGATAACATGGCCAAGCACTATGCCCTCTTCAACCATGAAGTGACATTTTTCCCAGTTTAAGACTAGGTTCACCTTTTGACATCGTTCTAATACTAGAACGAGATTAGATAGGCATTGGTCAAAAGATGATCCTCCAACCGAAAAGTCATCCATGAACACCTCGATGGATGATTCAAGCATATCGGAAAAAATGCCCATCATACATCGTTGAAATGTAGATGGGGCATTACAGAGGCCAAAAGGCATCCTTCGATAAGCAAAGGTGCCAAAAGGACAAGTAAAGGTAGTTTTTTCTTGATCCTCGGGATTAATAAGGATTTGGAAAAAACCAGAATATCCATCAAGAAAACAATAATGCGAATGGCCAACTAAACGCTCTAGTACTTGATCGATTAATGGCAAAGGAAAATGGTCTTTCTGAGTGGCTTTATTAAGCTTGCGGTAATCTATGCATATATGCCACCCGATAACCGATCTAGTAGAGATTTATTCTCCTTTATCATTTTTCACAATAGTCATACCTCCTTTTTTTGGCACAACTTGGACCGGGCTCACCCACCTACTATCAGAAATAGGGAAGATGATGCCGGCTTGAAGTAGTTTGAGCACTTCGGCTCGTACCACTTCTTTCATATTCGGATTCAACCTTCTTTGATGCTCAATTGATGATGCATTGGCATCATCAAGAAGAATCCGATGCATACATAGAGAGGGGCTCACTCCCTTTATGTCTACAATGGTGTAACCAATAACACTTTGATATTTTCGTACTACACAAAGCAAATTATCAATCGAAGTGGTATCAAGTTTAGCATTGATTATGAGCGGACAAGACTCTTTCTCATCTAGAAAAACATATTTTAAAAGAGAAGGAAGGGGTTTGATTTATAATTTTGGAGGAGGTACAACACACTCCTCTCGTCCTTTGACAGATAGGACATCGAACTCATTTGTCATATGAACCGGGGTGCGATCAAGGATATGCTTATACCCCTTAGCCTCGTTGGTCTCTAGATGCTCTTCATTGGTTATAAGAGTTTCTAAAGGGTCGTCTACTTCCTCCATTACTCGGAAGGAATCAACACATTCACCTAAAATATCGATGCAATGGATCTCGTCCATCATGGGCATTTTCATGGTTTTGGTGAATGAAAAAGTAATTTTCTCATCACCGACATTCAAAGTTAAGCGCCCATCTTTTACATCAATAACAACTCCGGCAGTTTTCAAGAATGGACGGCCTAAGATAAGAGGAACACGAGTATCCTCCTCCATCTCCATGATGACAAAGTCACATGGAACAAAGACACGTCCAACTTTGACTGGGACATCCTTTAAAATGCCCAAAGGTAATCTAACTGAGAGATCGACTAGTTGAATGGACATCCTAGTAGGTTTCATATCCTCATAATTTAGCTTTTTAGCCATAGAAAGAGGCATCAAGCTAACACTGGCACCAAGATCACAAAGTGCATTCTTAGGTTCTAAATCGCCAATTTTTGCCAGAATCGAAAAACTTCCGGGATCACCAAGTTTTTCTGGGAATTTATTCTGAAGAATAGCACTTACTTCCATAGGAAGTGATATAGTGGCACTTTCTTCAAGGAAACTCTTATTTGATAAGAGTTCCTTGAGAAATTTTCCATATGCCGGCATTTGCGACAAAGCATGCAAAAAGGGGATGTTGACTTGAAGTCCTCTCATGACTTCGAGAAATTTAGCAAATTTCTCGTTAAGCTTATGTTCCACCACCCTTTGGGGGAAGGGGAGTGACAGAATATGAGGTTTTAAAGGAGCCTTAGCTTGCTCCTTTTCAAAAATTATCGGAGGTACCTCGTTGCTAATTCTTTGATTGGTCAGCCTTAATTCGACTTCAAAGTTAGCATCATCGAGAACCGGGGCACCCCCTTCACCATTTTTTTGATGACTTTCAACCATAACCGGGCTATCATACTCTTTTCCAGATCTAAGAGTGATAGCCTTAGCTTGCTCCCCTGGATTCACAGCAGTTTGCCGCGGAAACACAGTTCCGGAGTTAGGAGTAGAGCTAGCAACATGTTGAGCAATTTGAGAGAGTTGAGACTCAATCATATTATTGTGAGCTTGAAGTTGCTGAACATGACAAGATCACCTACCCTCCTCCCATTATCGATGTTAACTTTAGTTTGTTGGTTCATAAATGATTCCAACGCATGTTCTAACCCCGATTTTTTTGTTTGGGGGGGGGGGGGGGGGAAAGGGGGGNAGGAGGATAAAGAGGGCGAGGTTGAGGCGGCCCCCCTTGGTTATAGCCGGGAGGCCGATAAATGTAGGGTTGTTGCGGAGGAGGTGGTCGTTGAAAGTTTGATTGAGGACCACCTCCCTTATTAAAGTTTGAATTAGGTTCGGGGTTCCAACCTTGATTATTATGATAGCCTTGAGAATAGGCTATCGTTTCCGTAGTAGAAACACAGTAAGAAGACTTGTGGTCATGACCTCCACATGTTTCACAAGACATTACTTGTGAAGGGGTACTAGAAGAAGCGAAGTGCGCTTTTTCTAGTTGTTTGGCTAGGAGGTCAATTTTGGAGTTAAGCGCCTGAAAATCATTAGTTTTAGCGATGCTTTTCCTCACCAAAAGTCTCCTATCGGAGTGCCAAGCAGAATTCTTAGCAAATTCCTCAATAGCTACTTGAACTTTGTTCAAGGGTAGCTTTTTCAACTGACCTCCACACTCGGCATCAAGGTTAGCTCTTGAGCTAGGCAGAACACCATCGTAGAAACTCATGAATACCAACCATTCACTAAAACAGTGGTGAGGACATGAACGTAAGATGTCTTTGAAACGTTCCCATGCCCCACCAAAAGTTTCATCGTCGTCTTGGGCGAAATTAGAGACTTTTCGCCTAAGTTCCGAGGTTTTCTCAGGAGGACAATATTTTTCTAAGAAAACCTTGGTAACATCGTCCCATGTTTTGAGCGATCCCTCGGGTAATGATCGGACCCAAAACTTAGCTTTATCCCTTAGTGAAAACTGAAACATATGCATCCGGATGAATTCCGGGGTTACATTGTTATGTTTCACTGTGGAACATAACTCGAGGAAGTTATCTAAATGTGCAAAAGGGCATTCGGTGGGACTTCCCCCGAATTGAGCATCCTTAATCATACGAATCAAGTGAGGACAGAATTCATGGTTGTTTGCGGTCGTAGCGGGTAATGAAATCCCACTACGCAATTCGAAAGCCTCAGGGTGGCCAAAATCCCTGAGAGATTTCTGTGGTATAGTTTCCTCAAACATATCTGAATGCTCAAATATAGAATCGGATTCAAATAAGTTTCATCCTTCTATAAGTTCACCAGATTTGTGAATAAGTCTCCGTAAACCACGTAAATGTTTTTCAATTTCCTGAATAAATGGCGTGGTAGGAGTTCCTTATGATCGGCGTAACATACAATGCTAGAATAAAGCTAGCAATGACAAGTATGCAAATAACAAGAAAAATAAGGAAGGAAGGTGAAATTATGACAAAAATCTCACAAATAGAAAACTACTTAATGAAAAACTGTTTTATCCCCAGCAACGGCGCCAAAATTTGATAGCATGTCGAAGTGGCTACCAAAGATAAACCATACAAGGCTCACTAGGCTACTAGTAAGGGCAAGTAAAGATCGAATCCCACGAGATAAAGGTCTTTACACTAAGGCGGTCTAAGGAGTAAGTTTAAGTCGGTTTTATTTTAGAAGAAAAATTGTCACTAATGTTGATTTTTAACTTGATTTTAAGAATTAAAGACGACTAAGGTAAGGGATACATCGCTCACTTCTTACATGAAGGCGCGGATTCCTAGGTTAAACCGAACGTAGAGGGCAATGTCAAGGGGAATTCGTTCTAAGAGTCATGTCTACTCTCTCGAGCTAGCATGATGAGCGGAACTATGAACACGACCTATTCTCATGGCGTGAGCATAAAACGACTCCTAAGCATTTTTTCACGAAGCCTAGTAACGTCCGTTAACTTGAACACCTATTCTCATGGTTTTCAAACTAATCAAACACGGGGAGTCTTCATTCAACTTCATCTCTCGATCCTTCGTTGAGGAACCAAAGATGACATCTATGGAAGCAAGTCATAGATTACGTGATTTAGAACCCAATGTAACGACTCTAGTTACCCCCAAGCTCGGTTTTTACTAAGAACCTACATATATATGTCATGAAGGAGGTGAGCGTTTCACCCACACCTTAGAACTAAAAACTACTCGCTACACATTTTATTAATCAAATACATATTTTTATTCATGATTAGAATTTATAGCAATAAAATAAGTTATGACAATGGATTATAAACTAAACTAAACAAAAGTTATAGAAATAGAAGAGCTTTGTTTGATTATCAATGTTATTACAATGAAATAAGTTATGCAAGTGATTTAATCAAACTACAAAAGCAATAGAGAAAATGAAGACAAAGACAAGGTTTAATCTTGAGAGTATTTAAGACATAAAGCAATAATGCAAGGACAAGATTAACTTGAGAAGAAAACTTATGACATTGAATTAATATAAGTAATAGAACAAGGACAAGTAAATCTTGATAAAGAAAGCTTAAAAACTTGAAATAATGAAAGCAATGAAGACAAGGACAAGTTTAACTTGATAAAAGCTTTAATTAACAAAACTTCAAAGTAAGAAAATAGCTACAAGAATTATAATTGAATGGGAATTGAAGATGAATTAAGAATTGTACCATGAAGCTTGAATATTTGTAATTAAGGACCCTTGAAGCTTTACTCCAATAATACCCTAATACAATGATGATTAACCAAGAACAAGTAACCAAGAAGCTTTGAATATTTTATCAAACCAAGAACACCGAACTAAGAACACCAAACTAAGAACATGAACCCAAGAAACCAAGAACTTTGAATAACCAACTTTGAATTAATTAAGGAAAGATTGAATTACAACTATTGAATTTTATCAAGAATTAATCACTAATCAAATACAATTAATCTAGAGAGAAAAATGAGAGTTTCTAATTGTCTTATACTAACTTCTAGCTATTTCTAACAATTTCTAACTCTCTCTAACTGCTGAAAAAAAACCAGGTATAAATAGTAAAGCTTAAACCCAAAGCAAGTGGGTAAGTTGAAGAAGAGAAAACTGAAGTTCGTCAGAGCAAGGGCTACAAGAAGGTAGCGGGCGCTAGGCTAGGGTAGCGGGCGCCACCCCCTGTTTTTCTTTCTTTCCTTGTTTGAGGCAGTGGCTTTATTTGTGAAAATGAATTACCAAGCACCTCTCAGTCTTCCCACGATGTTGGACCAAGCTAGCGATATCACTAGTAAAGCTTGCGATATTGTTAGAGCCTTGAGCAAAAGCCGAAAGGATCTTGACAAAGGCTTTAAACTTCGATCGAACCGACCCAATTCTTCACAAAGCATACTATTCCTCCCTTTTCATGTAATGTCTCGATTTCCGAATCAACCGGAAAATCCTACAAAAATGAGATAAAACACAAAATAGAGTAATACAAGGAATCATAAGCTAAAATATGTGGGAAAGGGAAAAGAGAAAAAAAACTATATAAACAAGGAAAAATTGAGAAAGAAGGGAGAGAAAACAAGCTAAACTAACAAAGAAAACTACGGAAAAAGTAAACAAATAAACAGTACATCACATACTAATCAAGAGCATTTCTTAATAGTTCATGGAGCATTATACTTCATTGTATAACATCATTTAGAGAATCATTTGCCAATGCACTTTTGTTTAATAAAATAAAGCGTAGTACTCTTACAATGCTTAGAACATTCTTCAACAATCATTATAAAACAAATTTATTTCATATGCTTGAATATTTGTATGACTACATAATTCTCTAAATCAACATGTAAGCACAAATTCATCTCATATTTCTCAAAATTAATTTAATAAATAATGTTTGAGATAGAAGCACTTACATTACAAAAGAAGAAGCACTTAAAGGAAAGAGCAGAGTAGCGTAAGACAATGTGCTACGCTAACACCTCAGCGTCACAAACCGAAACACGCTGCCTCAGGAGCACGACTAACTATACCACACTACAACATCTAGCGCGACTAATTCTGCAGCGCCATCACTCAAGCCTAGCAATGAAACCACGCCAATGTCCCTACACAACACTACCATGTATTATCAATTGAACATCAACTTTTATAATTTGAGCAACAATTCAAACACAACAAATGAAGAAACGCTCACTTGGGAGCTTCATAGGAGCAACCGCGCTGAAGGTCTTAGAGCCTTTTCTACAGTCTCGCTGACACATCAATATGGTTGGCTTTGTGATACAAGGACGAGGCTAGCATTCTTCACTGTGCTTTGCTGTATTTTCAAGTGCTTTGAGCTTGAAGTTAATCCTTTTTCTCACTCCTTTATCAAAAATACTCAAAAGGAAAAATACATTGAGTTAAGGGAATTTACTCTAAGTAGGCGAATTTACTCTAAATAGTAATAAATAGGCGAATTCTAGTAAATAAGCGAATTTACTCTAAATAGTAATAAATGAAAGAATTTATTACCTTTTTTCAATAATTTCGGTAAATAAGCAAATTTACCTAAAGTGGTAATAAATGAGCAGATTACATTTTTCAATAATTTCGGTAAATAAACAAATTTACTCAAAATAGTAATAAATGAGCGAATTTATTACATTTTTTTCAATAATTTCGGTAGTCGAATTTACCCCATATAGTAATAATGAGCGAATTTATTAAAAAAAAAAATTCAAAAAATTCAATAAATAAGCGAATTTACTCAAAAAGTAATAAATGAGAGAATTTATTACCTTTTCTTCAAATATTCTTTAGTAAATAAATGAATTTGCTAAAATAGTAATAAACAAGAAAATTTATTACCTTTTCTTAAAATATTCTTAGCACATAAGCAAATTTACTAAAAATAGTAATCAATAAGCGAATTTATTACATTATCTTGAAACACTTTTTTTTTAGTAAATAAGCGAATTTACTAAAATAGTAATAAATAAGTGAATTTATTATCTTTTCTTCAAACACTTCTTTAGTAAATAAGCGAGTTTACTAAAATAGTAATAAATAAGCGAATTTTTTACCTTTACTTCAAACACTTCTTTGGTAAATAAGTGAATTTACTAAAATAGTAATAAATAAGCAAATTTATTACCTTTTCTTCAAATGTTCTTAGTAATTAAACGAATTTACTGAAACAGTAATAAATAAGCTAATGTATTACCCTTTTGTGTTTAAATATTTTAGTAAATAAGTGAATTTACTAGATTAGTAATAAATAGACTAATTTATTACTTTTTCTTATCAAATTGAATTTAAAACGTTCTAATAAATAAACGGATTTATTAAAACTTATTTTCTATATGTCGATTTCAAAGTAAGAAAGTCGATTAATTAGAAAATAACTATTCTAATTTTTGAAAACAAAAATGTTTTTTAATGTTCTAGAAGCCATTTACTTTCTAAAATCTTGATACGCCCATTGGTTAATAAGGAGCTCTCGGTTCCGAATATGGAAGTCTCGTAAAGCGATTCGTGCATACTTTGATTTTCGCCTTACTCAGATTTCAATCAAAGTGGGGGCTAACTATAGACACCTAATTTGTCTCCGGTCTCGTGGTAAGACTCCATGATGAACAATAAAACCCACTTCTCTAAATTATTGGACGATTGATGTTATTGGAATTAATTTTACTATTTTTCTTAAATTACAAAATATTTTTTTTAAAAAGCCCATTTATATTATTGGATTTCTATATAAGCCCAATATTTGATTTTAAAAAAAAAGAGTTTTAGCGTAGCGTAACTCAGCAAGTCGCGCTGACGCAGCAGCGTGACAAGCAAGCCAGCGCTAGCTGCGCAGCGTGACAACTTGTGTCACGCTGGCTGGTCAGCGTCACTAAACTTGTGACGCTACCTGGCCAGTGTGATAAAAGCTGTCGCGCTACACATTTTCCTTATAAATACCCATTTTCCTCCTCTAAAAGGATTCTCTGGACTCTCTTGATTTTTTCTACCCATTCTCACACTTCCAAAACCGATGTTCTCTCATTCTCCTAAACCTACTTTCTCTCTCTTTTTCTCCTTTTCTCTTTACACTTAAACTTTTCTCCATCAAATTTTTTTATTATTTCATTTCTAATAAAGTGGGTTCATTTCTTATTATTACGAATTAAATTTGAAACTTTGTCCAAATTAATACTCGAAGAAACAATAATCAAGCGAGAAGTGTAAGCCTTCTGAGAATCTTAAATTAAACTTTATGTATTGATTGTTGTATTTATTTATTTGTATATTTATTTCAATTTTTCACAATGTTTTTGTTAAAGGACTTAATTTGAATTAATTTATCACATTAAAATAAGATAATTTTTGGACAAATTGTATCATGCTAGGAACTTCGAATTAATCTTAATGACGATTTGACTAAATTAATTAGTTTTTTATGATTTCACCATAATAATAGTAATTTTGTGTTAGGTTGTAATTATTATTTTATGGTTCGTTATATAACTTGTGTATAATTGAGAGAAAACTAGTAATGGCCGTCTACGGGCTAATATGACGCACTCCACCATATTAGTACCTTCACCCCCGAATACAACCTTTGGTTCGCAAGATTATAGCTTGGAGTCATCCCCATGGGATCGAAAGGGTTATTCGTGCAATTTCGATTATCGTCCCCTATTCCTGTCCCATTCGTAAAACAATCTAAATACACGGTTTATGAGTTTGATTCCTAAAACTCATTGGCGACTCCTTACTAGCATCATTCATTTTCTTTGATATTATCTACCTCGAAAAAAGATAATTAGAAATTAAAAAAAACACTAAAATAGCGTAGCGGGGCAGATTTTGTCACGCTAACGTCGCAGCGTCACAAAGTTTGTAGTGCTACTGCTGCAGCGTGACAAACTTTGCTGCGCTGCACTGTCAGCGTGACAAAGTTTGTGATGCTACCATGCTAGCGTGACTGAAATTCGTGCACTCCTGTTTTTTTGCAAAATACTTCTAAAAAAGTCCATTTCACCTTTCCTAAAGTCAATTTTTTAGGTTTAACTCGACCTATGGACGGTTTGGGGAAGGTGACCAAAAAATTTGGGACCCTAAAATCCAGGGCCCCTACATTAGTGACTTGGGTTGTACTTATAATTTAAAGGTACTCATTATTTTCTTCACTTATTGCCCAAATATGGTATCCATTTTGACAGATATCTTTAAAAGTCAATAGATTTCTTTGAGATTTAGGAGAGTATAATGCGCCAATGATTTCGAGTTTTGTTCCCATAGGCATCAATATAGTTTCTCTTCCGGAGCCTTCAACAATGTTTGTACTACCGGATATAGTACTCACAATTGTATTATTCATCATCAATTGAGAAAAATATCTCTTATTTTCAAGTATCGTATGAGTAGTTGGGCTATCTGCGAGACATATTTCTTCACCATTCATTGCTAATTGAGCTTGGAAAGCATTCATGTTCTTCAAAAAATTAAAGTAAAAAAAAGTAAATAACATATCCTAAAATATCCAAAACATTTAAATAACTAAAATAGGATTATGGTAACAAAGTCTTAAAACACAAAACAAACCACTATCATCAAGTTCATGCATAAAATAACAAAACCAAACTAATTAACATAAATTATTCTAGCTAAATTATATGTGAATGTAACCTACTAATCTTTATTTGCTAATAATAGTCATAATTGTGTTTGACTTAATTATTCCTTAGGGGTTTGTGAAGAAATCTGCAACATCTAGGTGAGTTGTATCATTATTATCAAAATCACCTTTGCCATCTTCATGGACCAAGTTAGTCTCTACTTTGTTTCCTTTCTTTTTCAAAGACTGCTGATAAAGGTCAACAAGATGCTTTGGTATACGACATATACGAGACCAATGGCCCTTTCCTCTACAATGGTAGCACATAGTCTCACTTTTATCCTTTTCATGTTTTTTACCACCATCTCCATCATCCCACTTCGGTGAGAATATGAGTTTTTGAAATGATCACCTCCATTTCTATAGCCACGACCTTTCCCTCGGCCACGACTTCCACCATAGCCACAACCACTGCTGCTGGCGGGATCTCTATTGTTAATTTGTATCCCATTGTGGGATGCAGCATTCACTTAGGAGAATGGTGTAGAGCCAATTGGCTGAGATTCATGAATTTTCAATAAACTTTCGTCAATTTTTTCAGCCACTAAAAGACAAGATATCAATTCAGTTGAAGCCCTTGTCACGATATTTTTTACTCAATAAGAGATTATCATTGTGAAAAGTGGTATATGCCTTTTCCAACATATCCTCATTAGTTATTTTTTCTCCACATAATTTCAGTTTAGAAGTGATTCTGAACATGGCTGAGTTATATTCACTTACTAATCTAAAATCTTGTAATCTTAGCAGGATAACATTTTTCAGGTGGTCGTACCTTTCCTTTAAATTATTCCAAAGCACCATTGGGTCTTTCACAGTTAAATATTCAGTCTTAAGGGCCTCATGAAGGTGATGTCAAAGGAATATCATAGCTTTTAGCTTTGTCTTGATTGTTTTCTTGATTTCCTACTTTGATAGTTTTTCCAAGACCTCTTGCATCTAGATGAATTTCAGCATCCAATACCCAAGATAAATAATTCTTCCAGCAATATCAATGGTCGCAAATTCAAGTTTTGCTAGATTTGACATAATTCACTATATCAAAATAAAATTTCAAATTAGGAACTATTATATAATATAATAAATGTATATATGCTAGGAATTTACTGAGAAATGAGTCAAGTAATCAATAATGACAAATTTACTTAATGCGTATATACTGCATATACAAATTCACGAACACTGTGTATATATACATACATATACATATACATATACATATACATATACATATACATATACATATACATATACATATACATATACATATACATATACATATACATATACATATACATATACATATACATATACATATACATATACATATACATATACATATACATATACATATACATATACATATACATATACATATACATATACATATACATATACATATACATATACATATACATATACATATACATATACATATACATATACATATACATATACATATACATATACATATACATATACATATACATATACATATACATATACATATACATATACATATACATATACATATACATATAGCAAGGATCCACTAAAAATCTTAAATTTGTTGAAAACCGTGAAAACCAAAAAAAAAGGGTACATATAAGATTTGAAGCGGTACATATTAATATTAAAGTGGTATAGGTACATTTACAACAATTTTTTTATTATTTATGAAAATGTCATCAATGGAGTACATGTACCCTTTATAGCTCTATTGTACCCTTTTTTTGTAGTTTTCACGGTGAAAACAGTTTTCACATGATTATATATATATAGAAAGAGGATCATGCGAAAACTGTTTTCACAGTGAAAACCATAAAAAAAAAAGTACAGTAGAGGTATAAAGGGTACATGTACTTCATTAATGACATTTTCATAAATAATAAAAAAATTGTTGTAAATGTACCTATACCACTTTAATCTTAATATGTACAGCTTTTAATCTTATATGTACCCCTTTTTTGTGGTTCTCACGGTTTTCAGCAAATTTAAGGTTTTTAGTGGATCCTCTCTCTCTCTCTCTCTCTCTCTCTCTCTCTCTCTCTCTCTCTCTCTCTCTCCATATATATACTATGATGATAAGCTTTGCATTAAAAATAATCATATATGCTAATATTATTGTTTGATAATTCATATTAATAAAAAACAATGTCTAACACATAACTTATATAAAGATGGAAATCCTAATGCTACAAAAATTATAATAAAGAATAAACTCCTAATTATACTAGGAGACAAGATAATGACCAAAGTACTTACGCCATATGCACCAACATAATGAATGACAAACTAATTACTCCGTAATTATATGTTGTTAATCGATTGATGTTATGAATAGTCATATATATATATATATGATAATTGTTATTAATAATCAATCAACATATGATTGGCCTCTTTCTGTTTAAACATTTATATCAACTGTGTTGTCTATAATCATATTCAATAAAACAATCAACATATGATAATTACTATATTTGTTGTTTTCCGCACAATCGACCATATGCTCAACCAATACCCAATTGTTTGTTTTCATGTCGGGTGAGTGAAGATATAGTTCGGTTATGTCAAAGCCTTGGTTCAACTAAAAAAATCAACAAGTATTTAATATACTATCATACATGAACAACATATCAAATTAGAGTAAAGAAATAAACTAATAAATTTCTTTCAAGTGAAAATCAACATATTGAATAATATAGTATGGATGACAGTCATGGCAGACAACTATGCTGGAAAGTGCAAGCCAATTACTCCTACAAGATATTAAGTAATCAAAGACTACATGCAAAACAAATAATCCGCTTATACAAACGACCAAATTCTATTACGATAGAATAAGAGTAATCGGCATATAAGATGATTTTTCTAAGAAATCGACTAAATACTACTCCCTATGTTCCTATTTGTTTGATAATGATAACACCATTTTATACTCATATTTTTATGCTAAATTAGTGTGTTTTCATCTTACTTTTCCCATAATTTCAACCTTTTTGAGCTATTATGCTTTATACTTTGTTATTGTTCTTCTCGGGTGTATTTTGCTTTGTGTTTGTAGGTTTTAGGTGATTTTACTAGGATTATTGAAGATGCATGTAGAGCTAATTGGATGTTGATCAAAGAATGGACAAATCAAGGCATTTATGATGGCGAAAAGCTTCAAAAGAGTTGCTCATGAAGACCTATCGCAACATGGCTGTGGAAATGACTTAGTTTGCCACAATTTAGTTGTGGCCACTTGTTTTTGAAGTTTTTTGAAGCAAAATGGCAGCATACTCCGCACCCTAGTTGCGGCCTAATATTACATGCCACACCCTGGTTGCGGCCTTTTCTTTGATGTAGACAACTCTTCATATTCCTAGCATCTAAATAGGCTTTTTAGAGGAGTTTCATTCTAATTCTACACACATACTTCAATATCAGTTTTTTTTAGAAAAAGTTTTAGTTCTCCTTAGTTTTCTTTGGCACACATTCTCAACTTTGGTTCTTTTGACATTGTTTTGGCAATTTCATCAGTTCAAATAATATCTTCTTTTCTCTATTCTCTTTTTTATTGTTGTTAATCATGCTTTCTTTTAATTTTTGTTTTGTATATTTAATAATTATGTGTGAGTAGTTTTATTAATCTAGGGTTAGGTCAATCCCTAGCCATGATTGATTTTTGAGCAATTTTTTTAAAATCCCCAATTTAATTGTTGATTGTTCATGCTTAACTGATTGTGCTTATGCCAATACTAGATCAGGGATAATTGGTATTGTTATGAATTCATTGTCTTCATCACAACGGGAATTTGGTATTGATGAATTTGAATATTTCAATTAACAACATGAAATTCTACAGGGGAATCGGTAGAATGAATTGTTAGAAAGTTAAGGTTTTGTGATTAAAGTCTTTGATTTGCATGATTCCACAAGAGTAGGCTTGATCGCAAATTAAGGAGTCCATATATACTCAGGAGAGATTTGTGGTATTTTATAGGGTTACCTTTACTCTTGAACAATTAGTTGATTAAATTGGGGTATGAATTGCTTGTGTCAATTATGCTAGTGGTGGTGCCTAACTCTAGGTGTTTTTATTCCTTGAATCTAATCATTATATTTCTATTAGTCTGTTTTAGTGTTAGAATAGTTAATCAATCTCAACTCTAAATTGTTACTTGCTTAGTATAAAGTAGAATCAAAATCGACCACTTTGAACCATTTAGTCTCTTAGGATTCGACCCTTACTTACCAGACTACTTAGTTAGGACGAAAAGTTAGGTTATTTTTGTTAGGTGCGCGACACGCCTTTCAAATTTTTGGCGCTAATGCCGGGGACTAACGGTGTTTAATTAGTTAGTTTTGATTTATTTTTGCTAAGCCTCTATTTAGTTTGTTGCTTCGGCTATCCTCCTTTGTTATTTGATATTTTGTTCCTAGTTTTCCTTGTTGCATGCAAACTCGACGAACAAGTCAACAGAATCTGATTCCTATAGACCTTGAAATGGAAGCTACTACACATAGGTAAGGAGGTAGAACTGTAGAAGAAGAAGGAGAAGAACTCAGATTACACAGGAAGCAATGGCGAGGAACGTGCTAAATCACTTTGGAAGTATGGTGTACCAGACACTAAAACCGGTGCACTATCTAGTATTGTTCGACCTACTGTCAACGCTGCAAATTTTAAGCTCCAGCCTCAGTTCATCCAATTCATCTCCAATGATTCATTTGCAGGGCTAGCCACTGAATTCATTGTAAGTCATATTGCAAGCTTTTTGGAGAAATGTGATACTGTGAAGATCAATAATGTGAGTGAGGATGCTATTCGACTACGCCTCTTTCCATTCTCTCTTCGAGATAGAGCAAGGGAGTGGTTGCGGGATGAAGGTGTTGGAATCTTTGATACTTGGGATAAACTTACTAAGGAATTATTAGTGAAGTTTTTGGGGCAAGAAAAGACCGAAAAGTTAAGGAATGAGCTAGCAACCTTTCAGCAATATGATGATAAGTCATTATATGAAGCATGGAGACGGTTTCTATGCTTGCAAAGGTAATGCCCTCATCACGGGATTCCCGAATGGATGTTGATACAAAATTTCTACAATGGTATGACACATGAGTTTCGTATCTACATTGATGCTGCTTTAGGCGGTTCCCTTATGACTAAGAATCCAAATGAGGCAAAGGAGTTGCTTGAAAAAATGGCGGCCGATGACAACTATCATCCAAGTGGCCGAAATTGTTCAAAGAAGGGAGGTAAATACGATGTTGGTGCACTAACCTCTTTGGCTAGTACTGTGCAGGCACTTTCTCACAAGTTTGATCAATTGCAAGTTGGAACCTCTATGGCGGTCACATGTCAAATGTGTGGAGTACAAGGTCATGCCGCTAATCAATGTCAAGTCAACAACGATGGGATATCTATTGAGCAAGCTAATTCCCTTTATAATTCCAATTCAAGGCGGTTGTTTGATCCTTATTCAAACACATATAATGAGGGGTGGAAGTATAATCCTGCATTCACATACAAGAACACTCAAGCACAACTGAATCCACCTCCACCTCGCAACAATTTCAATGCACCGCCAAGTTTCCAAGCTAGATCACTGTTTATGCTAAAATCTGCTCTAGCTAGCAAATTTTAGCAGGTTCTGGCTATAGCTAAATAATTCTTGTTTTCGTTTACTTTGATGCAGGAATAAAATAATGCAAGGATGGGAGTGGGGGAGACACCAGATGTGGTGATCACACAGAAAACCACCCTAAATCAGGGTAAAAAACCGCGGGTGGCTTTGAGTCCACCAGTCCACTAGTTAAGAAAGTAAATCACAAGTACAATGTATAATGCTAGCTAGGTAGCTATTGTCTACTATTACTAAGTATCTAGCTTAGAAATGTAAATAGAATTTGAATTATACGTACAATAAAATAAGTAATAAAGAAAAGTATTAATTCTCTGATGATAATGATGTGTGTTCGGCTTTTTCCTTCCTCCTATTTATAGATAAACTGCCCTTAATAGCCGTTTTTCCTCCTCCAAGTTGGTTACTGCCTTTGGACGTATCTGGCTTGGATTATGGACTAGATTCAAGCTTATTTGAAAATACCATCCCTATTTTCTTGGCATGATCTTCTCCAGATCTTTGAATCAAATTCCACGTTCTTCTCCTTCTAAAAGCTCCTGAGAATATTCTTCCTTTGACTCCTTGAATTGCGGACACATCATCTGACTCATTCAAATCTGTAGCTGCTAGCTGCGTACCTATATAGCTGGCAAGCAAGCTAGATTATAGGTAGGAATTTTAGCAATAACAATTTGCCCCTAACTTGTAAGCTAGGAGCTCCAGCTACCGGGTTGCAAGTTACTGTTATGTCAGATTAAAGCACATCATAGTTTTCAAGAAACAAACGGTTAAATCAGGAACAATAATTAACTTCTCAGATTTAAGTAAAAAGGAAAAGATATTAAAAGATTTTGCAGTTAGAGTAATAAATGAGAAAATTACTGTTATCTTTTCTTCTCCCCCTATAAATAAGCCTTCTTCCTCACCTATTCCCTCTTCATCTTTGCAAAATCATTCTCAGAGAAAGGAAATTTAAAATTTTGATTTAGTTCCTTTGTGATTTCGCGAATTTCGAAGCAATTAGCTAATCAGGTATTGAGATCTTCTCCCTTCTTCCTTCACTTTGCAACCTTACTCCTTTCCTTTAAGCGTCATAAATGTTGACTTAGGAATTACCAAGAACTGTTGTTATGGGTAGGGATAAGGACGATGTAGTTAGCGAAATAACCAAAGAGCGTTTACAGCAGGTTACGACAATGGGTCTTTTCCCTGAGTCTGCTAGATTAGTGGTCCTTTCTCCTAGTCAGTGTCTTGAGACTTGTCCCCCTTACCATGTCTGCTTCTTTGAATATCCTTTCACTATTGGGTTTGCTTTTCCTTTTGTTGGGCTAGTTTGGTCTATTCTAGAGCGTCTAGGTCTAAGTCCGGGGCAGTTACAGCCATCTTTTTGGAGGATCTGTAAGGTGGTTGAAGAGAAAAGTAATGAATGGGAGCTAGACTTTGGTTCAGAAGATTTACTAGCTATATATTCCATTAGGAAGGTAGGTCTTGGGTATGTTATCCTAAAGGTTATGATACTTGGGAATAAGCTGGTGGACGATGAGGGGGCGCTAGACAAGGGCTGGAAGAGTAGGTATTTCCTTGTGAAGAAGTCTTCCTTTGGCGAAGAGGGAAAATGGCTTGTTAATGGATGGAATTTTACAGGTATACGTATTGTTTCCTTATTCAGTTTACTTAGTACTCTATTAATCTGGTTCTTACTCACTTCCTTTTGCAGTTCACTCTCCTCCCCCTGTAGTCACTGAAAGCCACACAACTAGGGAATTCCTGAGCCACCCTATTGAGGAAAGAACTTTTGACGCTACCAAAGGGACTGCTACCACTACTCTAGCTATGTCTTCTGGTATGGATTCCTTCTTACATGTTGACAACTGTTTTTCTTGAAAGGACATTACCTATCTAGCTTTGTCTAGCACTGGTCTAGCTATATCTAACGCTGGTTTAGCTATGTCTAACGCTGGTCTTGCTATGTCTTCTACAGGTCTGAAGGAGATGTCATTCAAGGAGGTGAAGAGGAGGGCTTCAAAGAGAAAAACCACCAGCAGCAGCACGACCAGCTCTCAAATACAGGCTCAAGGCCCCTGTAGAGGTTGCTGCCATCATGCCACCTCTTGCAAAATTTCCTAAGTCATTTGAGCCCGTACCCGTGGATGACATAGAGCTGTCCTTCCCAGCTGCGTTCTTGGCTAAGGAGGGTATAGAGGAAGGGTTGTGGCCTCATGCCGATAAGCTGTTATTTCCAGCTGCTAGTCAGCGTCTCAACAACCTTCCTCCTGACGTTGTGTTGAGCCACGCAGCTGGTCAATCTCTTCGAGTTAGTTATTCCCCTGCTGGGTCTTTCTATGTATGTGTTTTCCTACTGTTTGCTCTATCTAACTTATTTTATGTAGGCCCTCCAAAGTACCCTGGCTGCTAAGAACTTTGTGAAGGGGTTCACTGCTAAGCACGGTCAGCTGTTGGTCAAGGTGGATAAGCTGTCAACTAAAAATGAGCTCCTCAAGAAGCAGCAAGCTGAAAAGGTGGAAAGGGCGGTGGCTAAATTGAAGTCCAAGCTGGAAGAGGACTTCAAATTTACCTTGGAGGATAGGGAAAAGGAGCTGGAAAGCAGGATCGAGAAGCTGGAGCAGGAGCTGGAGGCTCTAAGGGAGGAAAATAAGGATGTAGCTGCTTCCTCCATCATAAGAGGGAGAGCCATGAATGCTTACGAAGTCTACCATAAGGGGGCTACGGCTGAAGATTGCCATGTTGTGGTAGATGAGTATCTAGAGCATTTTGGTAGCTTAGCTGACCCCTTTCCTGCTTCCTCTGATCCTGTTGGTACTGCTCCCCTTCGTGACGCTGCTAGCTTGGCTGGCAGAGAAGAAGCACCTACTATAGGGGAGACTCCTCCTCTTGAAGCCGTCATTCCTCCTTCTGAGGGCCAAGTAGAGGAAGAGCTGAAGGGTGCCGCAGCTGGGGAAGATGTCTGAAATTTATCTTTTCTTTTAAGCATCGAACACTATTTTTATTATTGTTGTGTTTGTTGAACAATGGCTTTAAGGCCTTTTTATTTTGTATTGCTTTGATCAACTCTTTATTTCTTTGAGTTAAATGCACTTTATGATTTCTGTTGTTTGGTTACTGTGCTATAATGTTATGTGTATGTTTATGATTGTTAGCTAGCTTTTAGTTAGATTGTATGCATACCTTGTGTTGGGCAAGTGGTTTGGTTATTTTGTAGGCCAACCATGGGTTGTTTTGTCATCGTGGCTTGATTACTAGGGCAGCTTCCAGCTAGTATCCACTTCCCCTTTGATAGCGTTATAGCTTTGAACGGCGTTTGGGCCTTAGTTGCTACTCTGTGTGGAGTATTTGGACTCCTAGGTTGCCTATCCGGGGCTTGCTTATATTCTGTCAAAGCAACTGGTGTTAGGCGTGGCTGTTGGTGTTTCTACCAACGACCCTTCAATGCCTAAGTTAGTATCTGATAATTTCATAAATAGGAAAATAATGAGTTAGCTAGGAGAGTTGTGTTGACTTGGCTTACTTGTTAGTTGGGCTGTGCTTTCAACCTGATATAAAAGTGATAAACCTTTAGGTTGGACGCATTCCAACTTCTAGGTACTTCCTTTCCTTGCGTTTTAGCTAACCTGTAAGCGCCGTTACCTATGACCTTGATGACTTAGTACGTCCTTCCCATTAGGCAGCTAGTTTTCTAGCATTCTCCTCTTTGGTGTTAGCAAAGACCTTCCTCAACACCCAATCTCCTAGTTGGAATACTTTGGCTTTGACGTTCTTGTTGAAGCTTCTAGCTACTATGTTCTGTTGGGCAGCCATTCTAATGAATGTGTTGTCTCTTAGCTCCTCTAAGGTATCCAGGTCGTTAGCTAGCTCCACCTTGTTTGCCTCCTGTGTCATCAGTCCATATCTGGCTGTTGGTGTAACTATCTCTGCAGGTAACACAGCTTCACATCCATATACTAGAGAGAAGGGTGTTTGTCCCATAGCTGCTCTAGGTGTGGTCCTATTAGCCCATAGTATTCTGGGTAGCTCTTTTGCCCATCTTCCTTTCTTAGCTTCTAACCTCCTCCTGATCCCATTAATTATTGACTTATTGCTTGACTCATCTTGCCCATTTGCTTGCGGGTACCTAGGAGTGGATGTAGTTAAGGTGATATTCCATTCGCTGCAGAAGTCTCTTGTTTTTATCACTTATGAATTGTGACCTGTTGTCACACACGATCTCGGATGGAACTCCAAACCTGCATATTATGTTAGTATAGATAAAAGAGACTACCTCTTTATCTCTGACCTGCTGGTAGGCATCTGCTTTGATCCACTTAGAGAAGTAATCAGTTAGTGCTAGCATAAATACTTTCTCTCCTGGAACTAGTGGCAGTTTTCCCACGATATCCATTCCCCATTTCATGAAAGGCCATGGTGTTAGTGTTGGGTGCTAGACTTCAACGGGTTTACGAGACATGCAAGCATGTCTTTGCAGCTATCGCACACCTAGCTACGTACCTGTCTGCGTCTTGTCTAATAGTCGGCCAGTAGTATCCCTAGCTGAGGATTCTACCTGCTTATGACCTTCCAGCTATGTGCGATCCACATTGCCAGTCATGGAACTCCTTTAGCTGCTTCCGCCATTCTTCTTCTTCTAAGAAACTCTGGAGTATACCTGTAGCTGACATTTTAAATAGCACTCCCTGGATGAGTCGGTACCTGGATGCCTTGAACCTAATCTTTCTGGCTTCTAGCTTATCATCTGGCAAAATGTTATGTTGCAGGTAGTCGTAGAGAGGTTTGGTCCATGATTGGTCGTTGGCAGCCGTTTCGTGGTTGGTTGAGGTGAGTACTAGTTGATTTGTAGGCTTGGCTATAGTGGGGCCAGCTAGATGGATTATGGGTATGGGTGTTAAGTTGCTCTTTCTAAGGGCTAAACCTAGGTTAGCTAGGGCGTCAGCTTGGGTGTTCTGATCTCTTGGTATCTGAGTGATTTTGAAGGGGGTGAAATAGGTTGATGCTTGTTTGGCTAGCTATAGGTAGGTGGTCATTTTGGAGTCTTTAGTTGTAAACTCCCCTGTGACTTGGCTTACTATAAGCATGTTGTCGCTGTATACTTCCAAACTTATTGCCCCTACGTCTTTAGCCATCGTCATACCTACGATCAATGCCTCGTATTCTGCTTCGTTGTTGGTCGCTTTGAAGTCACAAGCGACAGACCATACTATCTTGTCCCCTTGTGGCGACTTTAGTACTATACCTAGCCTAGCGCCTCTGAAGTTGGAGGAGCCATCCACAAACATTTTCCATACCTGGTTGTCTTGTACTTGACTGACCTCCTTCATCTCCAACTGTGCAGCTTGTTCTAGGTCAGGACTAAAGTTAGCCACAAAGTCAGCTAGCGCTTGTGACTTTATTTCAGTTCTTGGGTGATATCGTATATCGTAACTGCTCAATGTTATTGCCCACTTTGCCATTCTACCAGATAGCTCTGGCCTTTTTAACACAGCCTTTATAGGATAGTTAGTCATGACTAATATAGGATAAGACTCGATGTAATGTCTAAGTTTTCTAGATGTCGTAACTAGTGCTAAAACAAGTTTTTCTAATGAGGACTATCTAGTTTCGGCATCTAGGAGTGACTTGCTTACGTAGTAGATGGGAGTTGTTGATTGTCAGCTTCCCTTGCTAGGACTGCGCTTACAGCTTTACCGCTTACGGCTAGGTAGAGTTGTAAGCACTCTCCAGCTTGAGCTTTTGGACAACAGAGGTGGAAAAATTAAGTACCGCTTCAATTCTTTTAAAGCGTTTTCGTGGTCATCTGTCCATTTAAAACCTTCGTTTTTCCTTAAAAAGTTGTAAAACAAGTGACATTTGTCAGATGACCTAGAAATGAAGCGGTTTAATTTTGCTACCCTGCCATTCAGCTTCTGAACTTCTTTGAGGTTTTTAGGTGATTGTATATTTATTATAGCTCTAACCTGATCAGGGCATGCTTCTATGCCTCTCTAGGTTACTATGTACCCTAGGAACTTACCTGCAGCTACTCCAAACGAACATTTTGAGGGGTTAAGTTTCATGCTATATTTCCGCATTACCTCGAAAGTCTGCTGTAGTTGTTCTATGTGATCGTCTGCTTTCTTCGAATTTATCAGCATGTCGTCTATGTACACCTCCATTGTGTCTCCTAGCTGGTCTTTAAACATTTTATTGACCAGCCTTTGGTAGGTAACTCCAACGTTCTTCAACCCAAAGGGCATGACTTTATAGCAATATGTTCCCTTATTTGTCATAAAGGTCGTCTTCTCTTGATCTTCTGGGTGCATTAGTATTTGGTTGTACCCAGAGTAAGCATCCAAGAAGGTGAGCATCTCATGTCATGCCGTTGCGTCCACCATAGTGTCTATATTTGGCAAGGGGAAGGGGTCTTTTGGGCATGCCTTGTTTAAGTCTGTGAAGTCTATACAAACCCTCCATTTACCATTCTTTTTGCTGACCACCACCACGTTAGCTAGCCAATCCGGATACTTTACTTCCCTTATTTTCCCAGCTTCCAAGAGTTTTTGTACTTCTTCACTAATTACTTGGTTTCTCTCCGGTGCGAATTTCCTCCTATTATGCTTTACTGGCTTCATAGCTGGGTCCACATTCAGCTTGTGTGTTATGACCTCTGGGTCTATAGCTACCATTTCTTCGTGGGACCATGCGAAACAATCTGCGTTCTCCCTTAGGAAGGCTAGGATTCCTGTCTTCTGGTCTCTAGTCATGCTAGCTCCTAGCTGGACCACCTGTTCTAGCTTGGATGGATCTAGCGCCCCATCATCTAGCTGTAGCTCGCCAGGTCCTATTGGCGCTAACCCTTCCTGTAATTGCTAGAAGCTTGCCGGCTTTAGTTTCAACGTCCTTTTGTAGCAATCCGTTGCTATCTTTTTGTCCCTTACAATTGTCAAGACTCCCCATGGTGAAGGGAACTTTAGTGCTTGGTGGAAGGTGGACAGTACAGCTCTCATCTTGTGGATCCAAGGCGTCCCTAGAATGACGTTGTACGCAGAAGGACAATCTACTACGTTGATCCTGCTTGTCATGTTCACGCCTTCTGCCCAGGTTGTCAGGTTGATTTCTCCTCTTGTGTGCTTCGTTTCTCCACTGAACCCCACCAATACTTTAGGTGTGTTGGTGATGTCAGCGTGTTTCAGTCCCATTTCTCTTAGCGTACTTTTAAAGATTATGCTGGTTGAGCTGCCGTTGTCCACCATCACTCTCTTGGTGAGGCAACTACTGATCTGTAGGGAGATTACCAAGCCGTCATGGTGATCTTCTTCTTATACGTCGCATCCATCGAAGGAGATGGTCATGTTCTTCAGCTTCTTGTCTTCCTCTGATTTCAAGCTGTCCGGCTTGCTGGGGATTTCTGTTCCATCTCTAGAAATACTCTATGCAGCAGAGTAGATTAGTCCGTAAATTTCTGATCCACCAGATATTAAGTTAATTACCTTCGACGTAGTAGGTGGTGGGGGTGGTCCTGGCCTCTTGGTTTCTTCTTGCGGTCCGCTCTTCTTACCTAGCAAATGATTCAGGTACCCTTTCTTGAGCAAGTAGGCTACCTGCTTTCTAAGCTGGTAGCATTCCTCCGTGTTATGCCCATGATCATTGTGGTAGCTGCACCATTTCGTTTTGTCCTTCCAGCTATTCGGCTTGTCAGTTCTATTTGGCCAATGCACAACTTCTCCTAGCTCGTGCAACGTGTTTATTACGCCTCTGATGTCCACGTTGAAGCAGTATGACTCAATGCTAGAACAGCTGCTAGCTTCGTAGCCGTAACCTGTTACCTGCGAGGAAGAAAAAGGATAGATGTTATTAATGGATTCAAGTTTAGGATACGGCTGATGCCTCCAATTGTTACGTCGTTGGCTAGCTATCCTGTGGTCGTCATAAGCTGGTCTTCAGGAAGCTCCGTCTTCTTCCATTCTGACTTTAGCTAGGGCTCTGTTTTGCACTTCTTCAAAAATGGAGCACGGGTACCTAGTCAGCTCCTCGTACAACCTGGACCTATATGGTAGCCCTCGACTAAAGGCTTCGATGGCCGTAGAGGAATCTAGGTTGGGTATGGCTATCATCTCCTTGTTGAATCTATCTAGGCAAGACCTAACAGCTTCATTGGGCCTCTGCACTATCCTGTAAAGATCACTACATTACTTCTTCATGGCACGGCTGCTCGCGAATTGCTGGTAAAACCTGTTAGCCAAGCTGGAGAAATCTTCTATGGTTCTTGGTTTCAGATTCATCAGCTATTGTAGCGCGGGACCAGTGAGGGTTGCTCCAAATGATTTGCACAAGGTGGCTTCTACGGCTTCATCAGGAATAGATAGTGGCATCATCTTCTGCTTGTATTGGGAGACATGGTCCACTGGATCAGTTGTCCCGTCATACAGCTTGGCGAACGTTGGGATGTTCAGCTTCTTGGGTACTTTCACCCTGGCCACTTCCTCAACAAAAGGTGACAAAGTGTAGCTGCGCTTGGCCTCAATAGCTATGGGGATTGGGGCTCCTAGTATCTTGGATAGTAGCTGGTACAACTTCCGGTTCTGCTGCCTTAGGAGCGCCATCTCCTTCGCAGGTTTCTTCTTGGGTTGGTCGTCCTGGTCATCTCCAGGTTCCTCTTCTTCTTCCTCGTCCGGCGAGCTGTACTCGTTGTCGCTTTGATCCAGATTCGACATGCTAGAGATCTCGCTTGTGTACCTCTTCTTGGATTTGTTGCTCTTCGCGGATTCTAGTTCCTTCTTGAGGTTGTCCATAGTTGACTGTGACTCCACGGCTGCTTTCTTGCTATCTTCCTTGATCTTTTCTAGCTCGGCTCGGGTCCTCTCCAACGCCTGCCTCATTGCTTCCATAGCTTTCTGAGATGCTTCGGATGTCATAGGGTGGAATATTTTTATTATCTCGAGGAGACGAAGTGTGTTTGAATGAGTGGATTATCTAGCTACAGCCCCACAGTGGGCGCCAAATTGTTTATGCTAAAATCTGCTCTATCTAGCAAATCTTAGCTGGTTCTGGTTATAGCTAAATAATTCTTATTTTCGTTTGCTTTGACGCAGGAATAAAATAATGTAAGGATGGGAGTGGGGGAGACACCAGATGTGGTGACGTGGAAAACCCCCTTAAATCAGAGTAAAAAACCGCGGGTGGCTTTGAGTCCACCAGTCCACTAGTTAAGAAAATATATCACAAGTACAGTGTATAATGCTAGCTAGGTAGTTGTTGTCTACTATTACTAAGTATCTAGCTTAGAAATGTAAATAGAATTTGAATTGTACATACAATAAAATAAGTAATAAAGAAAAGTAATAATTCTCTGATGATAATGATGTGTGTTTTGCTTTTTCCCTCCTCCTATTTATAGATAAACTGCCCTTCATAGCCGTTTTTCCTCCTCCAAGTTGGTTACTGCCTTTGGACGTATCTGGCTTGGATTATGGACTAGATTCAAGCTGATTTGAAAATACCATCCCTATTTTCTTGGCATGATCTTCTCCAAATCTTTGAATCAAATTCCACGTTCTTCTCCTTCTAGAAGCTCCTGAGAATATTCTTCCTTTGACTCCTTGAATTATGGACCCATCATCTGACTGATTCAAATCTGTAGCTGCTATCTGTGTACCTTCATAGCTGACAACCAAGCTAGATTATAGGTAGAAATTTTAGCCATAAGAAGCACCATCCAATCAACCAGCCAAAAATGTCAATCCACCAGCCTAAAATGTCAATCCACATCCTCCTCCCACCCAACAAAAGAGCAACTTAGAGGTCATGATGGAGAACTTCCTTAGTCAACGAGCAAAACGTGATGCAGAGATTCGAAATGAGCTCCAAAGCCTCCAAGAATTAAAGACTTCACAAAAACTCTTGGAAAGCCGAGTAAGTCAACTTTCTCAACAAGTAGGTCAATCTTGAAGGCCTACGGGCCAATTTCTAGGCAATACTAAGCAACCACCCAAGGGTCAAATCAATGTGGTTACTTTGAGGAGTGGAAGAGCTACAAGATCCTCCCATTAAGGAGCCACCAAACAAGCAAGTGAATGAAGCAGTTGAAATTGAAAAGGTGGTAGAGAATGTGGTCGAAGAGGAAGAGAAAAAGGAACCTAGTCCTACTCCCATTGAGCCATATAAGCCACCGGTTCCATTCCCATAAAGGTTGGCACAAGCGAAGCTAGAGAAGAAATATGGGAAGTTCCTTGATATTTTGAAAAGGTTGCACATAAACATACCATTCTTGGATGCTATCTCAGAAAAGCCCTCTTATGAAAAGTTCTTGAAAGATATGCTCTCAAACAAGAGGAAGATAGAGGAAAATGCAACTGTCTCACTCACGGCGGAATGTAGTGCCATCTTGCAAAATAAGCTTCCAAAGAAGCTTGGAGACCCCGGAAGTTATTCCATTCCGGTCAAGCTTGGTGATATTGAGATAAAAAAGTTTCTTTGTGATCTTGGGGCAAGTGTTAGCCTAATGCCCTTGTCTATTTGCGAGAAGCTTCATATGGGCGAACTAAAACCCACGCGCATCTCTTTACAATTGGCAGATAGGACTGTGAAGTATCCACTTGGTATTCTTGAAGACGTTCCTCTTCGTGTTGGGAAGTTCTTTATTCCATGTGACTTTGTAGTCATGGAGATGGAGGAGGATGTGCAAGTCCCTATCATTCTTGAGAGACCTTTCTTGGCTACTGCTGGAGCCATCATTGATATGATGAATGGAAAGATTACGTTTGAGGTGGGTAATGAGAAGATGGAGTACAATCTCACAAGCTCCATGGAGGCTCCTTCTACAGGAGAAACTGGTTATAGAGTGGATGCTCTAGATGAGGTGATGGAAGCGGAAATTTCAAATATGCATCTCGATGATTCATTGCAAACAGTTCTCATGGAAAGTGTTGATGAAGAGGATTGGGAGACTAGGGCATACACAAAGCTTTTAGAAGAGTCTCGTTCACTACCTAAAGATGAGCCCATCAAGGAGGTGTTGACACATGGAGAATTTAAGGAGAGTAGTACGCCTCTTGAGATTATTCTTGATGACGATCATGTTTCTTCTATTGAGCATAAAAGATAACTTAATCCAATCATGATAGAGGTAGTTAGAAAAGAGGTTCTAAAGTTTCTTGATGCTGGTATAGTCTACACCTTGCAAGCTTGTGTTGCTGAGTTAAAGACTGACATTAAGGCGATGAAGAGTGATATGGCTTCCATATCTGGCATTATCTCTGCTTTTGGTGCTTGGCTGCATTCATAAGGGTTCTCACACCCTTCTCTTCCCCCTCCTTAGCAAGGGTCTGTAAGTTTCCCTTCCTTCCTTGTTTTATGCTTTTATGTTGCACTGTGGGCATTGCAAATTTCAAGTTGGGGAGTGAAAGAACCTTATTCCTTTGTATATATTTCTTTTTCTTTTCTTTTAGTAACCGTTATTCTCAAAAAAAACAAAAAAAAAATCAAAAAAAACACAACAAAATTTTCTAATTCTTTCAAAGCAAAGTGGATGAATGATTTTATCTTGACCTTGTATTATTGAGATTGGATTTGAGTTTTGTGTGCTTG
Organism: Suaeda aralocaspica; assembly: GCA_016808085.1. Lineage (NCBI taxonomy): Eukaryota > Viridiplantae > Streptophyta > Magnoliopsida > Caryophyllales > Amaranthaceae > Suaeda > Suaeda aralocaspica. The sequence continues at coordinate 134,586 of PYUH01000332.1, read as the reverse complement.
GCTTGATTGCCTTGAGGGGTTTGCTTGTCACTTGTAGTAATGGGACTTTTCATTCTCTCACTCATGGGTACTCTTGATGGTGAGCCTTTTAGGCCAAGCCGAGTGTAGCCCAATCTATGATGAGGCCTTGCTTTGTGGTATTTGATCTTTTGACCATGTGAGGTGAGAGTTGATTTTTAGAGCCCCTAAGCACTTCAAAGTCATAAACACACTTGAGGGTCTAGCATATGTTGTTATTGTGCTGTTTGCATGCTCATGGTTTTCTGAGGTTTTGACCAAACCCATTTAGGGGATGATGAAGGCATTCATTTGGGGGAAATTTGGGAAACAAAAATTTTATTTTATTTTATTTTATTTTTCATTTACCTATTTTGTTTTATTTTCCTTCAATAAAATTGGGATTTTGTGGTTTTCATTAACATTTGCAACCCATTTGAGCTTCCACTTCTTATTAGCCAACTCTATGAGCCTTAGCCAAATTTTGTTTGATTTACCCTTAGTGTCAAGTGAAATAGAGCTATACTTATAAAGTTGTTAAGTTTCAGTGTTGATAAGTGGTTGAGTTTTGTTTGGTGCATTTGTTTGGAGCTTAAGCCCCATGTATATATAGGTTAAAAAAATCAAAAAAAAAATGAAAAAATTCAAAAAAAAAAAAGAGAAAAACAAAAAAAATCCCAAAGATTTAGTGTTCATGGTAGAAAAACAAAAAGGGGTTTGTATATAGTTGTCTTGGCTCCTTGTTTGTGTGTAGTGATTGAGTTGGGGGAAGCATTTTCCCCTTGGTTTGGTTTGACTTATCTCTTGTTTTGTAAAGTTTCACTTAACTAGGAAGAGCACCACGGCTAAATTTCTTTCCTACCTACCTTAAGCCTAACGTTACAACCCACAAGTCCTTCTTAAACTCTAGATGGTTGAGTCGTATAACGGAGGAAGCCATGAGTATTTTTCTTGTGACATGTACTAGAATTGCTTGATTACACTCACTTTGATTATCTTTGAGCTCTCTCATTTCGAGATATGAGACGCCACATTGTCTTGTGCCTTTGAGGCTGGGGAGGGATGTTTTGGTATGGAGTGAGCGATGTTTTGTCACGATTGATTAGGCCCTCAAACGCTCATTTGTGATCACTCTTTCGAGGGTGAGATAGCTTGCTTACTCACTTGGGCATGACGGTTGAGCACACATTAGCGTCCCCATAATCTCTATTTTGGTCCTTGGTTAAGAAATGTTGATTTTTGAAAACCTTTGCTTTGATTGGATTTAGAGTTGTGGATTAATCTCTTTGGAAACCTTCACGAGAGCACACTCGTCCTTTTAAGCGATTAGGAGGTTTAAATGGATTGTCATTTACGCTAAAAGTGACTGTGATTCCTACGACAGTGAGTATGGGTTTTATTGCATTCTAGAGTAGTTTTTCTTATTTTGTTTTCTTTTCTCGGGGACGAGCAAAGGTTAAGTGTGGGGGAGTTTGATAACACCATTTTATACTCATATTTCTATGCTAAATTTGTGTGTTTTCATCTTACTTTTCCCATAATTTCAACCTTTTTGAGCTATTATGCTTTACACTTTGTTATTGTTATTCTCGGGTGTATTTTGCTTTGTTTTTGTAGGTTTTAGGTGCTTTTGCTAGGATAATTGAAGATGCCTGTAGAGCTAATTGGATGTTGATCAAAGAATGGACAAATCAAGGTGTTTATGATGTCGAAAAGCTTCAAAAGAGTTGCTCATGAAGACCTACCGCAACATGGTTGTGGAAATGACTTAGTTTGCCACAACCTAGTTGTGGCCACTTGTTTTTGAACTGTTTTGAAGCAAAATGGCAGCCTACTCCGCACCCTAGTTGCGGCCTAATATTACATGCCACACCCTGGTTGCGGCCTCTTCCTTGATGTAGACAACTCTTCGTATTCCTAGCATCTAAATAGGCTTTTTAGAGGAGTTTCATTCTAATTCTACACACATACTTCAATATCAGTTTTTTTTAGAAAAAGTTTTAGTTCTCCTTAGTTTTCTTTGGCACACATTCTCGACTTTGGTTCTTTTGACATTGTTTTGGCAATTTCATTAGTTCAAGTAATATCTTGTTTTCTCTATTCCCTTTTTTTATTATTGTTAATCATGCTTTCTTTTAATTTTTGTTTTGTTTATTCAATAAGTATGTGTGAGTAGTTTTATTAATCTAAGGTTAGGTCAAGCCCTAACCATGAATGATTCTTGAGCAATTTTTGTAAAATCCCCAATTTAATTGTTGATTGTTCATGCTTAATTGATTGTGCTTATGCCAATACTAGATTAGGGATAATTGGTATTGTTGTGAATTCATTTTCTTTATCACAATGGGAATTGGGTATTGATGAATTTAAATATTTCAATCAAGAACATGAAATTCTCCACGGGAGTAGGTAGAATGAATTGTTAGAAAGTTAGGGTGTTGTGATTAAATTCTTTGATTTGCATGATTCCACGAGAGTAGTCTTGATTGCAAATTAAGGAAGCCATAGATACTCGGGAGAGGTTTGTGGTATTTTATAGGGTTACCTTTTCTCTTGAACAATTAGTCGATTAAATTGGGGTATGAATTGCTTGTGTCAATTGTGCTAGTGGTGGTGCCTAACTCTAGGTGTTTTTATTCCTTGAATTTAATCAGTGTATTTCCATTAGTCTGTTTTAGTGTTAGAATAGTTAATCAATCTCAAATCTAAATTGTTACTTGATTAGTATAAAGTAGAATCAAAATCGACCACTTTGAACCATTTAGTCTCTTGGGATTCGACCCTTACTTGCCCGACTACTTAGTTAGGAGGAAAAGTTAGGTTATTTTTGTCAGGTGCACGACACGTCTTTTAATTTCCATTTATGTGAAGCGCTATAGAGCGGGTTATTTTTGGGAAAAGTGCCATTTTATGGTTCAACAAGGTGTAGTTTCATCTCACCCTATCTCGGATAGTAAGTGGGTTAGCCCAATACAAGTTGTTCCCAAAAAGGGAGGCATGACCGTTGTCAACAATGACAAGGGTGAAGAAATTTCCACTAGAACTGTGACAGGGTGGTGCATGTGTATAGATTATAGAAAAATAAATAAGGCCACCCGAAAAGATCATTTCCCTCTCCCATTTATTGATCAGATATTAGAGAGGTTGGCAAAGCATTCCTTTTTCTGTTACTTGGATGGATAATCAAGCTTTTCCAAATTCCAGCCCATCCAAGTGACCAGGAAAAGACTACTTTCACTTGTCCTTATGGCACCTTTGCTTATCGAAGGATGCCATTTGGATTATGTAATGTTCCTACCACCTTCCAGAGGTGTATGATGGCAATCTACTCAGGCTTGATTGAAAATATTATGGAAGTCTTTATGGATGATTTCTTAGTTTATGGAACATGTTTTGATGATTGTTTGCATAACTTGAAAAGGGTGCTTCATAGATGTCAAGAAGTCAATCTTATTCTTAACTAGGAAAAGTGTCATTTGATGGTTCAACAAGGTGTAGTTTTGGGTCATGTTGTGTCTTATAGGGGCATTGAAGTTGACAAAACTAAGGTAGATGTCATTGAGCGATTGCCACCTACCACTTCTGTGAAGGCGGTGAGGAGTTTCCTTAGTCATGCGGGGTTTTTTCGCCGTTTTATCAAGGATTTCTCTAAAATTGCTCGACCTTTAACAGAGCTTTTAGGCAAAGATGTTCCCTTTGTTTTTACTGATGCTTGTCTTGAGGCTTCTAACAGGTTGAAACTGGCTCTTATATCTACACCCATTATACAACGTAACCACCAGATTGGAATCTTACATTTGAGATTATGTGTGATGCAAGTGACCATGCTATAGGTGTTATGTTGGGTCAAAGGAAGGATGGAAGGCTCCACGACATCTATTACACAAGCAAGATTCTTGATGCGGCCCAGATGAATTATGCCACAACTGAAAAGGAGTTATTGGCCGTTGTGTATGATATGGAGAAGTTTCTGATGTGCCGAATATTTATGTTATTTTTCTCCCTAATTCCCTAATGATTTATGGACTAACCGGGCTCATTTGAGCCAATTTTCATGCTAAAAGTGTTCTTTTAGTGTTTTGTGTGGTTTTGTAAAGTTTTGTAGGAAACGACTAGTTTTTAGTTGATTTTACTACATAATTTTGGCACTTGAGAGATAAAGATCGCTTATGAGCGTTTGGAGAATGATTAGAGACATTTTACAACTTATTGGAACAAATGTGACGTCTCACATGACAAGTTGGAGAAATATTAGAATTAAAAGTGAAGAATTAAGAAGTTTAGAAATGAAGATTTTGAGTACTGTCCACTATTTTGATCATATCTCACAATCTATAAATTGGATTGATCTGGTTCTTCTTTCATTGGAAAGTAGACTCAAAGTGATTTCCAACGGTAGGTCACACACCCCGTGGAACGTCCTTTAGAAAAAGTTGAAGCAATATCAAAATGACGTTGAATTTCAGAAGCTTCTGTTTCATGATGCGGGCGCATAGAGCAAAATTCTTTTGTTCTATGCGGGCGCAGATCACTCCTTTTTGACCATTTTGCTGGGAGATCGACTTTTTGCGTAATTAATTATTAAAAAGCGCATTAGGCTTGTATTTAAGGCACGACTTCCTAGGAGCAAAGGGATACTATTCATTATTAGTTATTCCAGTTTTAGAATCCTAATTAGCTCTCTTAATCACTTTTTCTCTCTAGATTAGATTAGATTAGTTTGTTAAACACTTTCAATCAATTTAATTCAATTCAAGATTTTATTTGGTAATTTCTTTCCTTTCTTTTTTCTTTCTTTCTAGTTTTATTATTTTTAGTTTTGTTTCTTAGTTTTGATTATTGTTTTGTTTATGTTGACTAGTTTTAGTTTCTTAATTAATTATTGATTAATAATTTGTTCATTATTATTCTTATTTGTTTATGATCATGAATTTAACTTTTTTTATTGTTTTACTTTTTATAATTATGAGTGAGTAATTTATTTTCTAGGGTTTAGGGGATCCATGAACTCATTAATGGACTAGTTTAATATCAATTGATTACTTCTTGATTAGTAATTAAATTCATATTATTGATTTCTATCGATTGCAATTAAATTGTGCGCAGATTTAGTTGTAAGTTTGGTAATTGTCAAAATTGAGGCCGAGAGGTAAGATTACCATAATAAGACCACCAAATAATAGGCAAAACGAGTTTATGCGAGCGAGAACCGGTAGAGGAGTTTTGAGGGAGTCTAAGTTCGAGAGAATTAGTGTGCCCTAGTTTAATGAATTTTGTGGAATTGATTGTTTTATGTTTTATAACTTTGTTAATTGTTCTTGGTGAACCGATTGCCCTAGGTTTTATTCAATATGAGTCAATTCTTAGTTTAAATTTCGTTATTAGTATTTTTAGTTAATAATTAATCATAACCAAGGCCCTTTTTACATTTTAAACTTTTTAGTACTAGTATTGTTTCATTGCTTCCATGTGGATTCTATCTTTACTTCCCTAGTTATATTAGTTAGTGTTGTTTGGTTTATTTTTTAGAGGTGTGCGATAGCTTGCATCAAATTTTGGCGTCGTTGCCGGGGAAGCAACTGTTTAATTCTACTAGTCGGGTTTAAATTGTTTTTTTTCATTTCTTTTTTTTTTCCCCTTTGTTTCCGTTTTTTTTTTCTTTTTTCTTCTTATTTTTCTTTTTCCTTTTTTTTCTTATTTTTTTGTCCCTATTTTTTTCCACACTCTAAAAAATGATGGTACCTTTTCGTCTACGCCAGCATGATCAAGAAATATTTTGGAGATATATGTATAGACTTGGGGATGCGATTGGCCCTTATCATTCATTTTCTCGATATGAATTGTGTATGATTATATATGAAAATTTGAATATTCATACAAATTTGGCGTTGGAAGCTATAAGTAATTATAAATTCATGAGAAATACCCCAGAAGAAGGGTGGAATTCAATTCAAGAGTTAGCTAGAGATACCTATGAGGAGGAGATGGCATCTTATGTTAAACCAACTATAGATAAATTTTCTAATTATACACCCTATACTCAAAATCCCCCTTATTACTACTGCTATCAGTGTAACTCTCATGGCCATGATATTATTTGTCGTCCTAATCAAGAGTCTAATATGCATGTTAATACTCATCTTCATCAGTGTGATTTACATAATTCTCAATTTGAATCATCCTATAACAATGTGGAATATCTTAATGATTTGGGAGAAATTAAGCATGGTGTTATGGAACTTGCTAAGCAATTAGAGAAAATAAGGGAGGAACAAAGATTAATTGAACAACAATTAGACCTTATTCGATTGTCAATAGAGAAGGAACAATTTGATGATTATATTATACAAAATGATGATGATGATTATGATGATGATGACGATGACGATGGATTGAATATGAATGCTAAGTCATTAGACGTGAAATGTTGTTTGACTCTTGTCACTAATGATGATGGTCCAAATGAGAAAACCGACGATCTAACAATGGATGTCCCTTTGGAGAAACAATCATTAATTCCCGAATTATCAGTTGAAAAACTGTTGATTACAGTATTATTTGCTATAAACTCTTATGTTGACATGCTCATTGACGAGGGTAAACTAGTAAAAGAATTACTAGATGATAATGATGGTAAAGTTAACCCTCATGATGGAATTATGAATTTAATCTTGAATTTAGAGGAAATTAAAGGTAATTATATTCTTTCTCCCGTTCCTCGTATTCTTTCTTATTCTTATTTATCTTCTCCCAACATTTTTTCTTCCTATTCTTCTTTCTGTTTTATTTATTATTTTTATGCTAACAATTTGATTTCTGTGAGAGTAAATGCTTTGGTATCTGAGCTATATGTAGTGCTTAGTGAAATGTTTGTAGGAGCATTTGATAAGCTTCTCAAGGCATTGAATTCTTCTGATTGATTCTAGTAGTACTAGGTCGTGCGGGACTTTTATAAACCAGCGCTTATCGGGAGGCAACCCAGGCTTTTTATCCCTTCATTCATGCTTCATGTTTATGTGTCCCGGGACGGGACAATGTTTGGCTTGGGGAGGTATGTTTTACTGCTTTCTTAGGATCGTTGCTTGGTTTCTACCATTCACTAGGAGCGGGAGTTTTCTTACACAAAAAGATTGTACTGTTTTCTTAGTTAAGTTCTAGAGATAGTTCTTGATTAATTAGCTAATTGTTCATCCCAACTTGAGTTTATTTCAGAACTTGACCATTCATGTACCCCTTATGCTATTTTTGAAAACTTTATGATTCTTGACTGCAGATGAATTCACATGTGTGATTTGCTAGCCATGACTTGATCTTTTATTGATAGAATTCCTTGTATTGGTCAACTCTTCTCAACCTTGCTTGGGTCTTGGACTTAAACTGTGTTTACGAGAGGATTTAAGCCACTTTTGCATATAATATTATTCATATATTTTATTTCATGTGTGCTTAGTTCCTGGTGCAATTATGATCTTGGGTTTGACGTTGGATTATAGTAACTTTAATTATGGTCTTGTGTATGCTGCGCATGAAAAAAGGCCTTCATTTCTTTTTTAGCCTTCAGAATTTCATTTCCTACTTTTATATATTTTCCCTTGATCCCATGTTTTGAGCTTTTATCCCTTTCATTTGTACTTTTAGCCACATTAAAAGCCTTATTAGCCTTGCTACATAATTCATTATATGCCTAGACTTGTTTTAGGGGAGTTGGAGTGGTTGTTAATGTACTTTTGATTGTTGTTGGTGAAAATAGTTGGAAATGTTGTTAATGAAGATTATTTGACTACAGGTTTCACATTTAAGGCTTTGCATACCAATGTCTAGGTTGTTGCAGTTTAATTAAAAGAAAAAAGTTATATTCATGGCCTAGTTATGTATGTTTGATGATTATGTTTATTGTTTATTGAATTTTAAGCAAAAACAAATCATTAAGAGTCGTGAAACTATGTTTTATTATGCAGGAAGAATAAAGTAAAAAAATATTATAAAAGCATAATAAGTTGAAAAGTATAAAAGAAGTGAAAAGTTGTATTTCTTAAATTAAGGAAGAAGTTCAAAGTTTATGAAGTAGTGGTTGTTGATTGAATTATGAGATTTATGGTGTTGATGTGAAGTATAAAGAAAAGTTTGGTTTGATTTGGTTGAATTGGATGTTGGAGAATGTTAATAATTTTTGGAGTTGTTGATGATTTTCCTTGGTTTTATATGCTTATACCCCGCATTCCACCACATTATCTCAAATTTATCCTACCCATCACCCTAGGCCTGTTACAAGCTTATTAAAGTCCTTTTTGATCTTCGTGCACATGCTATGGTTATTGTGAAGTGAATCCTTTGTTAAGGTCGTAGAGTATTAACTGCATTTTGAGTCAACATTAGGATGAGTGGATACCCTTTAAACACTTGCATGAGGGTGTGAGATGTGGGATTTGGATTCCTAAAATTGCATTTAAACACACTTTCCATTTGCGTTCCATATTTGGTTGGGAGGTGAGGGTTAGAGTTTCATTAATATAAGCTCATCCTTAAATGTGCAGAGTGACCACCCGTGAGCTACTCTAGTCATCGATCTATTAAACTTGCTTGGTTGGTTTTGTTTGACTCGTACGTAGGAAGGATGGTATTGGGTGCTTGATTGGTTGGTTTTGATCCATGTGTTTTCGGATGTTCTCTTGAGTTATAATGGTTACTTTGTTTTATGGGGTAAAGTTAGTTCTATTGTGTTTGCTCGGGACGAGCAAAGGTTCGGTTTAAGGGAGTTTCATGTATCGAATATTTATGATATTTTTCTCCCTAATTCCCTAATGATTTATGGACTAACCGGGCTCATTTGAGCCAATTTTCATGCTAAAAGTGTTCTTTTAGTGTTTTGTGTGGTTTTGTAAAGTTTTGTAGGAAACGAACAGTTTTCAGTTGATTTTACTACATAATTTCGGCACTTGAAAGATAAAGATCACTTATGAGCGTTTGGAGAATGATTAGAGACATTTTACAACTTATTGGAACAAATTTGACGTCTCACATGACAAGTTGGAGAAATATTAGAATTAAAAGTGAAGAATTAAGAAGTTTAGAAATGAAGATTTTGACTATTGTCCACTATTTTGATCATATCTCACAATCTATAAATTGGATTGATCTGATTCTTCTATCATTGGAAAGTAGACTCAAAGTGATTTCCAACGGTAGGTCACACGCCCCGTGGAACGTCCTTAGAAAAAGTTGAAGCGATATCAAAATGACGCTGGATTTCAGAAGCTTTTGTTTCATGATGCGGGCGCATAGAGCAAAATTATTTTGTTCTATGTAGGCGCAGGTCACTCCTTTTTGATCATTTTGCTGGGAGGTCGACTTTTTACGTAATTAATTATTAAAAAACGCATTAGGCTTGTATTTAAGGCACAACTTTCTAGGAGCAAAGGGATACTATTCGTTATTAGTTATCCCAGTTTTAGAATCCTAATTAGCTCTCTTAATCACTTTTTCTCTCTAGATTAGATTATATTAGTTTGTTAAACACTTTCAATCAATTTAATTCAATTCAAGCTTTTATTTGGTAATTTCTTTCCTTTCTCTTTTCTTTCTTTCTAGTTTTATTATTTTAGTTTTGTTTCTTAGTTTTGATTATTGTTTTGTTTATGTTGATTAGTTTTAGTTTCTTAATTAATTATTGACTAATAATTTGTTAATTATTACTCTTATTTGTTTATGATCATGAATTTAACTTTGTTTATTGTTTTACTTTTTATAATTACGAGTGAGTAATTTATTTTCTAGGGTTTAGGGGATCCATGAACTCACTAATGGACTAGTTTAATATCAATTGATTAGCTCCTGATTAGTAATTAAATTCATATTATTGATTTCTATCGATTGCAATTAAATTGTGCACAGATTTAGTTGTAAGTTTGGTAATTGTCGAAATTGAGGCCGAGAGGTAAGATTACCATAATAAAACCACCATATAATAGGCAAAACGAGTTTATGCGAGCGAGAGCCGGTAGAGGAGTTTTGAGGGAGTCTAAGTTCGAGAGAATTAGTGTGCCCTAGTTTAATGAATTTTGTGGAATTAATTGTTTTATGTTTTATAAATTTGTTAATTGTTCTTGGTGAATCGATAGCCCTAGGTTTTAATTAATTTGAGTCAATTCTTAGTTCAAATTTCGTTATTAGTATTTTTAGTTAATAATTAATCATAACCAAGGCCCTTTTTATAGTTTAAACAATTTAGTACTAGTAGTGTTTCATTGCTTCCCTGTGGATTCGATCCCTACTTTCCTAGCTATATTAGTTAGTGTTGTTTGGTTTATTTTTGAGAGGTGTGCGATAGCCTGCATCCGTTTCGATCCTATCTTGTTGGGTCAAAGGTGATGGTGCACACTGATCATACGCCATTGAAGTATTTGATGGGTAAGAAAGATGCTAAGCTGCGTTTGATTCGATGGATTCTGTTATTACAAGAATTTGATTTGGGGATTAAGGACAAAAAGGGTGCGGAAAACGTTGTTGCTGATCATCTTTCTTCACTTGTCCTTGATGATGAAGCTGAAGAGGGATTGCCTATTGATGATTCATTTCCCGATTATCATTTGTTTTTTATTTTTGCTGATGAGTCTCCTTCGTATGCTGATATAGCCAACTATTTGGCTAGTGTTACTCCCCCTCATAGATATTCATCACAACAAAAGAAGAAGTTTTTCAAGGAGGTGAAGCATTACTTTTGGGATGAACCTTTTCTTTACAAGGGATATGCAGATGGAGTCATTAGAAGATGCATTCCTGAAAATGAGGTGAACTTTATAATTTCTCATTGTCATGATTCACCTTGTGGAGGCCATGCTAAAAACTTTAAAACTGTCGCCAAAATTCTTCAATGTGGTTTTATTGGCCAACTCTATTCAAGGATGTCCATGCTTATGTTCAGTCTTGTGATCGCTGTCAAAGGACTGGAAACATCTCTAGGAGGAATGAAATGCCTATGAATAACATTCTTGAGGTTGAATAGTTTGATGTGTGGGGAGTTGATTTTATGGGACCTTTCTCTTCATCTTATGGAAATAGATATATCTTGGTTGCACTTAACTATGTCTCGAAGTGGCTTGAAGCGGTTGCTACTCCTACTAATGATGCTCGTGTGGTTCAAAAGTTCTTTAAGAAGACAATTTTCCCTCGATTTGGAGTGCCACGAGTTTTGATTGGGGATGGGGGGACGTATTTTATTGAGAAGAAGTTCGAGGAAATTTTGAAGAAGTATGGAGTAAATCATCGAGTTGGACTTTCATATCACCCACAAACTAGTGGGTAAGTGGAGATATCTAACCGAGAGATCAAGGCTATCTTAGAGAAGACGGTTGCGAAATCAAGGAAGAATTGGGCTTCAAAGCTTGATGATGCACTTTGGGCATATAGAACTGCTTTCAAAACGCCCATTGGGACAACTCCATATAGGCTTGTTTATGGAAAAGCGTCCCATCTTCCCGTTGAATTGGAGCATCGTGCGTATTGGGCAATCAAGACCATAAATTTTGATTTCCAAGCAGCGGGTGAGAAGAGGTTGTTACAACTTAATGAGCTTGATGAAATTCGCTTCGATGCTTATGAAAGTTCAAGGGTGTACAAAGAGAAAACAAAGAGATGGCATGATAAAGGGATTTTGAGAAGAGAGCTTAAAGAAGGAAATTTAGTTCTTCTTTATAACTCTAGATTGAAATTATTCCTAGGTAAGCTTCGCTCTAGATGGTCAAGACCATTTCAAGTCAACAAAGTTTTTCCTTATGGTTCGGTAGAACATTGGAACAGTCAAGGTGGTACTTTCAAAGTGAATGGTCAAAGAGTGAAGCACTATAAAGCGGGCAATCCTGTTGATCATGAGAGAGTGGACATTACACATCATAAAGGCATGCTAGCCGAAAGCAATAAAACCTATACCCACTGTCGTAGGAATCACGGTCACTTTTAGCGTAAATGACAAGCCATTTAAACCTCCTAATCGCTTAAAAGGACGAGCAAAGGTTAAGTGTGGGGGTTTGATATCACCATTTAATACTCATATTTCTATGCTATAATTGTGTTTTCATCTTACTTTTCCCCTAGTTTCAACCTTTTCTTGAGCCATTATGCTTCATACTTTGTTGTTGCTCTTCTCGGGTGTATTTTGTTTTGTTTTTGTAGGTTTTAGGTGCTTTTGCTAGGATTATTGGAGATGCAAGTAGAGCTAATTGGATGTTGATCAAAGAATGGAAAAATCAAGGCGTCTATGATGGTGAAAAGCTTCAAAAGAGTTGCTCATGAAGATCTACCGCAACATGGTTGTGGAAATCCCTTAGTTTGCCACAACCTAGTTGTGGCCACTTGTTTTTGAAGTGTTTTGAAGCAATGGCAGCCTACTCCGCACCCTAGTCGCGGCCTAATATGTAATATCACATGCCACACCCCGGTTGCGGCCACCTCTTTGATGTAGAAAACTCTCCATATTCCTAGCATCAAAATAGGATTTTAGAGAGGAGTTTCATTCTTATTCTACACACATACTTCAATATCAGTTATTTTAGAAAAAGTTTTTAGTTCTCCTTAGTTTTTGGCACACATTCTCAACTTTAGTTCTTCTGACATTGTTTTGGCAATTTCATCAATTCGAGTAATATCTTCTTTTCTCTATTCTCTTTTTATTGTTTTTAATTAGGCTTTCTTTTACTTTTTGTTTTGTTTATTTAACAATTATCTGTGAGTAGTTTTATTTATCTAGGGTTAGGTCAAGCCCTAGCCATGATTGATTCTTGAGCAATTTTTATAAAATCCCCAATTTAATTGTTGATTGTTCATGCTTAATTGATTGTGCTTATGCCAATACTAGATTAGGGATAATTGTTATTGTTATGAATTCATTGTCTTTATCACAATGGAAATTGGATATTGATGAATTTGAATATTTCAATTAAGAACATGAAATTCTCCACGGGAGTAGGTAGAATGAATTGTTAGAAAGTTAGGATTTTGTGATTAAAGTCTTTGATTTGCATGATTCCACGGGAGTAGGCTTGATTGCAAATTAAGAAAGTCATAGATACTCGAGAGAGGTTTGTGGTATTTTAATAGGTTCGGGTTACCTTTTCTCTTGAACAATTAGTCGATTAAATTGGGGTACGAATTGCTTGTGTCAATTGTGCTAGTGGTGGTGCCTAACTCTAGGTGTTTTTATTCCTTGAATTTTATCATAGTATTTCCATTAGTCTTGTTTAGTGTCAGAATAGTTAATAAATCTCAACTCTAAATTGTTACTTGCTTAGTATAAAGTAGAATCAAAATTTGACCACTTTGAACCATTTAGTCTCTTGGGATTCGACCCTTACTTGCCCCACTACATAGTTAGGAGGAAAAGTTAGGTTATTTTTGTTAGGTGCGCGACACGCCTTTCAAATTTTGGCGTCGTTGCCGGACAGGGTGGCGCATGTGTATAGATTATAGAAAACTAAATAAGACCACCCGAAAAGATCATTTCCCTCTCCCATTTATTGATCAGATGTTAGAGAGGTTGGCAAAGCATTCTTTTTTCTGTTACTTGGATGGATATTCAGGCCTTTTCCAAATTCCAGTCCATCCAAGTGACCAGGAAAAGACTAATTTCACTTGTCCTTATGGCACCTTTGCTTATCGAAGGAAGCCATTTGGGTTATGTAATGCTCCTGCCACCTTCCAGAGGTGTATGATGGCAATCTTCTCAGTCTTGATTGAAAATATTATGGAAGTCTTTATGGATGATTTCTCAGTTTATGGAACATCTTTTGATGATTGTTTGCAAAACTTGAAAAGGGTGCTTCATAGATGTCAAGAAGTCAATCTTATTCTTAACTGGGAAAAGTGCCATTTTATGGTTCAACAAGGTGTAGTTTCATCTCACCCTATCTCCGATAGTAAGTGCGTTAGCCCAGTACAAGTTGTTCCCAAAAAGTGCTAAAATTAAATTACGATAGAATAAGAGTAATCAGCATATAAGATGATTTTTCCATGAAATCGACTAAATACTACTCCCTCTGTTCCTATTTGTTTGATACGCTTTGAATTGCACATATGTCAATGCAATTGTTTGACCTTAAATATCTTTTGTTGTGTATATGCAAAAATTATAATAATTGGATATTAATAAAATACTCATTGAGTCGAATCAAACAAGACCCCATATGATTATATTATGTTTTATATATTGAAAGGAATTTAAAAGATTCTCCCACACCATGAATAGCGTCAGATTCCAAATGTATCAAACCATTTAGGAGGAGAGGGAGTATAAATTTAACTTGCGCTGTTGTGATTATTAAATTACGAGTATGAGAATTAAATTACGAATGCAATCATTCATCAGATATAAAAATAAAATACAATTGAATTTGATAAATATAGTAACTTACAAATAAGCATACCTTAAGGGCTTAGATGTGATATTTATATTAATTGATTGATGCAACCTAATAACTCCAATCAAAGTGTCGTGCTGATAACGTATTGTGAAAATAGGACTTTTAGTAGAGTATTTGTGGAGTGAAGAATAGATTTGTATTCTTATTCAATAATAGGGGATATATATGTATATATACACACAAGCAATAAGGGTTCCTTGTAAACTAACCCTACTTTCCGGAATATTCTAGATTAAACATAAGTGGTATAATGGGCATCCAAAATATATCAGTATTTTATAACATAATTTAATTTATAAAATACATAAAAATACGAGGTATTGTAATATATAGCAAATCCCAAAACAAGTCAAAAAGAGGCCATAAAGTGATTCGGAGCGGAATTGTCCTTGGTGACCCGGACGAAATGCCGCCCAACTGGGAGAGTTGCCATTGACTCGAGAGTTATGCCAACTTGCTTCGTTCTTCCTCGTTTTAGCTCGTTTGCTCCTAATTCCTTCTCCAATGCTTTCTAAATTCTTCCCAGGCTTCCCAAATAGGCCAAAGCTCCCTACTAACATTCCAAGTTCTCCAATATAACACAAATTATGACAAATAACTCCAAATCTGCTCATTATCATTAAAAAAAACACAAAAGACACCAGAATTAATCATAGTAGAAAACGACTCAAAAGAGCCCAGTTAGAGCTAAAAACCAATCGGGAACGAGGTAAAATATATTTAAAATATGCACTTATCACCTTTAACATTTAAAAAATATAGTTGACCCACAGTTAAAAGGAAAGAAAATTGAAAAGAATAAAAAAATTATACTAACGCCATGGGACCACCGGAACACCCAAAAAAGCAAAACTAAATAAAACAAAAAAAACTGAAATGACAAATTCGCCCACCGATAGAAATCACTAATTGATAGTGATTGAGTGACAAACTTACACACCCTCTCCTCTTTCTCTCTCATGCTCTTACATCAAGGAAAATTAAAAAAAAATCCTCAAAACCATAAATTCTTTTAGTCATATCATGGGGAAAAAACTCTAAATCACAATTGGAAAAAAAAAACTCCATGAATGTAGTTTGAAGAGTTTGCCAAAGTGATAATAGAAACATGACATTGAAAGTTATTAGCTTAATTTTCCAATATATTTTTTTATATATAAAATACCCGGCTCCCTCAAAATCGGTGAAGATGTTGCAGAATATAATTGTATTAGTTGACGTAATATTAGCCTTCAATGGTGAAGTATTTGTTGAAAGAATTAGTTCTATCTAGTTAATTGATACTTATATTTTTTTGGAGGTTGAATAATGTTATGGCTCTTTGTTTACGATGTTGGGGCCTTTTGTGATTAGATTTCTTAGGCTTGTTAATTAGCTTTGGTGACTTATGACACAAGTTAACAATAGCTCTAGATTTTTTTTTAATTGTAATGCAATCTTTGATACTATTCTACTTCCAAAATATAGATAGCCATATCTAATAAAAATGTCGTTTGCTATAAAAGTATTCGACATTTAGACGAATACATTAGGTCAACTATAAAAGCGTATAGTACACTATTCTAATTCTCTGAAGTTATAAGTTATTAGAGCGTTTTATTTACGTTTTGCAAAAATTGTAAACCCAAACAAAAATATGGTTTTTAGTTTTATTAAAACTAAAAAACAAAAAACAAAAAAAAAAACATATAATATCTAAATGAACTCTTTGTGTGCATTATACGACTTAATTTGCTTTTTTTTTATAGTCGGAACTGAGCTGCATCCACATATCTTAGCTTATCTAAATCTTGTTCAAAGATTCATGCACACACGTATTTATTGTTTGCATAGCTATTGCTCAAGTAGTTTTTTTTTTCCATTTTAAGCCTTGTACTTTTTTTTTTTTTTGAAAAGTAAGCCTTGTACTTTTAGACCAAAATGATTCCATGAACCATCTAAGACTTTATTAACACATTACTTGTGTGTAGACCTAACAAAAACAAACTCGATCGAATGAACTGAATACATATTTGGAAAGGGCATGTCATGATAAAAAAAAAATCGAGTCAAAAATCCAATTATGACCGAATCCGAACACATGTTTTAATTTATTAACCCCCATTCCTCGGTTAGGACGGGTCAAGACGTATACTGACTATTAGAACATTTTATAGAAAATAATTCTAATTACTCTCTATATTTCTCATATCTTATCATACTTTTTGAATGTATATAGTCGCATAGAAATATGAGCTATAATGTGCATTGACTTGTAATGTAATTATGAATATCAAAATGCGTATTTAATACCGGACTACTTTTAGTTAAAAACTCTCTCTTCCTCCCACCCTCTCTAAAAACCAAAAACCCTATATATAATATTTGAAGGCCGTAAGGGGTACCATCATCATCTCTCTGATGACGATAAGTGATGATGGTAAGCCTTATTTCTTCTTCTTTTTTTTTTTTTTTGTTTGCTTTGTTTTTTGTTTATTCACCATTAATAATCCTCCCTTTTCTCTATTTATGAAAGAACTCTTCCCAATTTTGGGCTTATTCACTTCTTTTGTGATAATTTGGACTTTTTTTATTTGAAAGATTGGATTCATGGGTTGTAAGTCGTACAAATTTGCAATTAACGTTGGATTTGAAGATGCGATCTACATGGTCAAGTAAGAAATTTTCTTCTCAAGACTATGTCACAAAGATGGACTCCTTCATAAGGATGCATAATTCAGCCAACAATCAGGCACTGCACTTCATTGTCGATTAGGTTTTCCTAATCATAGTTATTTTAATGAAGAATTTTACTTGATTAATTTAGATTATATATTACTTTTCTATAATGTTTGTTGTGGATGCCGTATGGTTTTTTAGATACCTACATTCCTATCCTAAAGGGGGGTGGTTAAAGTGTACCACATCACAATAGGTCCAACTTCTGAAGTTGATTGCTTGAAAAGGATATCAAAATCTGTTTGTGAAATAGGCGTTCACCTAATTGGACCTCACTCCACAATCTATACGGGGTCCCGCTGCCTGGTCAGCAAGTCGAGGTCCATGGTTGAAACGCCCTAGTGGGGCCCCTGAACTTTTTTGAAAACCAAATCTATTGTTGGAACACGCCGACGATAAGTTCCAATGGCCAAAATGCGCTTAAATTAGTTTCTTTGGTTTAAATCTAATCGAATTTCACCTTATCTAATTTAATTTTATATTTATTTTATTTTGTTTCATTTTTGAAAACATAGAAAATAAATTAAACGTATAAGTATGGCCATGTATGATGAACGTTCTAGAATGTTTTAGAAGGTTCTGTATGGAATTGGATAACTTTAGGCTTATGGAAACGTGTAAAACAGTTTATGGAAGTAAATATTGGAATATGGAAGTTCTATATACGGACCCCTGAGTGTATATGCGCTCATTGAGTGTATATAGCTCAAAAGGGACGTATTTCTGAAATATGGCAATAGTAGAAAACTTGCACGAGCGCAAGATCGCTGGTTGAGCGCCCTAGCGCTCACTAGGAGCCCCTGCGCTTAGGCCTTGAGCGCTATGGCACTCCCCTGGTGCTCGTAAGATCATGTTTTCGACCTTTTGCACTATAAATACGTCCCTTGTTCGGACATTTTCTAAATCTAGAATTTCGTGCATTATCTCATAATTCGTGCCAACATCTCTCTTTATCTCTCTACTTTTTGTCTCTATATAAAACACTTTTTAAATCTCTCTTATATACAATTAGAAGTTAATTAATTCTCCTAGACACAAAATCAACATTATTTTTTATTATAATTCATTTAATTTAAATTCTTGTTCAAGAATTAAGTAAAAGACATTGTTTTGACCGCCGCACGCAAGGTACTTCAAATGAGACTGACATCAATTGCATCTACATTTTAATTTCTTCAATTAATTGAGTTGCTTTATGTGATTTAATTTCTTTATTAGAAATTTGACATGTTTAATTAAATTAATGAAATATTTATTAAATATGGATTGACATTAATTAAAATCAACTTTAAATAGAAACATTATTTTTGGTTGTTTAAGTGATTATTTGCATACTAATTGTTTTATTGCTTTTAATCACCTATAATCCATATTTAACTACAAGACCGGAAATGTAAGTTCTAACTAAAGTAAAGATTAAACATTGGTCAACCAGCTTAGGTACTTATTAATCTTGATTAATACTAAAGTGATCACCCAGGCATGTTATTAGAAAAATATGTATGCATTAATTAAACTGGCATAGCAAATGTCTATGTGTTTGAGGATAAATTGGAAATATATTTGATTGCTATAATTCGATATTATAATCATGAAATTACATTTTTTTTTAGTAGGAAGAAAACCGATTAGCTTCTCGAAGAGGTCCAACCAAGAGCATCCTTACAGATGATAAGAGAAAGAGTCGGATCATACAAGATGTACCAAAAACATCATATTAGTGTAGGTATACCTTTATCAGTGATAAGTGAATATTTTATATATGTTTTACACTCGTTCCCGAGTGATTTTTAGCTCTAACGTGGCTTTTTTGAGCCGTCTACTAACTTTGGCCATTTCTAGTGTTTTTTGTATTCTTTCAGGTATTTTGCAGGTTTTGATGATTTATTGTCATATCTCGTGCTATTTGGAGGATTTGGAGAGTTAAAAGAGAGTTGAAGACCATCTGGGAGGCTTTGGAAGAGTTTAGGAATCATTAGAGAAGGGATTAGAAGCAAACGAGCAAGAGTTGAAAGAGAGTTGAAGACCATCCGCCTTTATACTGACCTGGGCGGGCCGCTCCGAGGCTCTTTTTGGCCTTTTCCGACTTGTTTTGGGCTTTATTATAAATAGCTTTTGTTCTATGCTAATATACGGACCTTTTATCATAATTTTAAATCCTAAATCTCTAGTTTTAGCTCTCTAAGTTGTAGAAAACTTCAATCATTCATTCAATACAATTCTCTTTATTATTGTTTATTTAATTTATGTTATTAGTTTATGTTTTTAGTATTAGTTAATTATTTTTAGTTTTTGTTTTTATGCCCTACAATTCATGTTCATTAGTTTAGTTAATTCAATCATGTTTTTAGTTTTAAGTTTTAAATATCGATTTGATTCCTGTAATTTATAATATGAGTGAGTAGTTTAATTTATAGGGCTAGGAGAATCCATGAGCCATCCCAATTAATTGATTGATGATTGATTATAATTTATGTCGTTTCTGAATTCCTATTATCAATTTATATTGCTTGCAATTAAATACT
The DNA here is from genome assembly GCA_016808085.1 of Suaeda aralocaspica. NCBI lineage: Eukaryota > Viridiplantae > Streptophyta > Magnoliopsida > Caryophyllales > Amaranthaceae > Suaeda > Suaeda aralocaspica. Next base: position 114,935 of record PYUH01000332.1, on the reverse strand, counting down.
GGCCAAATTTGATTGTTAGTCTGATGATTGTTGAAATTGATGCCGAGAGGTAAGATTACCACAATTAGATCACATGGATAATAGGAAAAATGAGTCTAAGCGAGCGAGAGCCGTTAGAGGAGTTTTGAAGGAGTCTAGATTCGAGAGAATTAGCGTTCTTTAATTTAGAGCGTTGTTTATCTGTTAATCGATTGTTGATCAGTTCATTGTTGGTTTATGGTGAACCAATGTCCTAGGTTTAATTAATTTGATTTATTTTCGTGATAATTCTTGTTTTTAGTGTCTATTAGTGTCTTAGTTAATCACTAACTTAAAGGCCCTTTACAACAAAATAACTTTTTAGAATTAGTAGAAATTCGGTGTCTCCCTGTGGATTTGATCCCCGCTTCCCTAGCTACATTAGTTGTAGGTTTATTTTTTATAATTACGCGACTATCCTTGTCAATGAGCTAAAACCGCTTGATTTGCTTCTCTAAAACAATGAGAAATAGTAATAGAGTTGAATATTCTAAGATCAATCTCAGGATCAATAATCAAACTATATATGAATTTCCCAAGAAATTTGCCAAGTTCTTCCAATAGAATTAATTACTACTAGATTGTCCCCTTCAATTAAAAAGCCAATTTATGCCCAAAGTTAAGGCACAATTAAGTCCTTCACGAAGGGCCAAAGCCTCAAAAAACAAGATAGTGCTAGAATTATGAATATTTTTAGCCACTGCAATAACTACTTCACTTAAATGGTTTCTAATAATAAAACCAATAGTAGCCGCACTAAAAGAGTCTAATTTGGAGCCATCAAAATTGAGTTTAAAATAGCCTTCTGGAGGAGGATTCCAGGAAATATTTATGGGGTTTTGAAATTATTTATGAGACTTATTTTTATAAATGCCTAGAGAGGAATCAATATCTTCATCGCACATGATCCTCTTATTCCAATTGTTATAGTAATTCATGATTTGGACAGTTTCTTGGCTAATAGTAGTACTTTCACTTTGAAAAATTACTGAATTGCGAAAAAACCACATAAACCACCAAGTTACAGCTATAGAAGAGAAATGAGCTAAACCAATATTATCTTTAATCATACACAGATTGCCCACATACATGACAAAGAGAGCCATGCTTGCTGCCTGGGGTGATTATGACTCAGGTGGTGAAAGTGAGGAGGATGAAGCTCTAGTTTGTGTGACTACACTGTTGGGAGAAGTAGACCAGAGGCAGACCAGTTTAGGAAAGAAGAGACACATGTGTCTCATGGCAGGAAGCAACTCTTCTGATGAAGAAGAGGTAACTAATTCTGATATGCAAAAACAAATAAGATATTGTGTTAGAGATGAGTTACTAGGTTTTATAGATTCTGCTATTAAACAAAATGTTGAAGGTAATGCTGCTTATAAGGCTAACAAAAAGAAGCTAAGAGAAGTAACTCAAAATCTAGACCTTAGTGAGTGTCGTTCTGCTGAGCTTGAACTTATTTGTACAGAATTAAAATAAAAAATTTCAGAGCTTAAAATAAGTTTGGATCAGAAAAATATAGAACTTGAGATGCTAAAACCTCAATCAGTTTTTTCAAAAATAGATTTATATCAAAATAATGAAAGAGGTTTTAGTAAGCTTAAAGAGGCAGAAGTTGAAGGTATAAGTTTCGAATTACTTAAACAGAAAACCTTCACTCTAGAACATTCTGACTTGATTTAAGCTTATAACTATATGATTGATGATTGGGAAGAATTGTTCAAAGAGTATGTAGATCTAATAGCTTCTCTTGCTAGCACAAGTGGTCCTAGTGTTAATGTCAATAGCTTATTGCATGTACAATAATAGAAATAGAAGGATCGTAATAAGGAACAAGCCAACCATTAGAGGCTAGACTTGAAAAGAGTTTTTAGAAAAAGGACTATCGAATAAATTGTGAAGTTTATCTTCAAAATGATGATTAAAAAATTGACAGTATTGGGAAACTGCAACATTACTACGACTTAGACAATCTTTTGTAGGTAGACCATCCACACAAATTTTCCAAAGGAAATGTTTAACTTTGGGGGCGACATCTAAATTCATATCCAATGAAAAGGAACTTTATTATAATTAGTATTATAGAAAATTTGGATTAATAATGCTGCTGATTTTGTGGTAAAATTTCCATCAGAAAAGACCCCAAAATATTTTTTCTAGGATTTGATTGGAAGGAATGGGAATAGATTCAATAGCCATGACCACCAAAGTAGGCAAAAGAGAACTCAATATGGAGGAATTTCATTGATTATCTTGAGTAATGAATTCTTTAACCTTGATATGAGGAGTATGGTTGTTAATTCCTGTTATTTTAGCCAGGAAAGAGGGAAAAACCCCATTATCTTCCCTAAAGTTAATCAGTTCACCAGTGTCTAATTGCCATTTGAGTCCTTGTTGGAATAGAGGTATAAGGCCCTGTTCTGCTCATCTTATTTTTACTTATTTTCAACATTCAGTAAAATTACGTTTAGTTCAGCACAAATAACTTTAGTTTAGCAAAATTAAATTGAATTCAGCAAACATTAGTTTCAATCCTTAATAAATTGTTAATGATTTCAGCAATAAATTCAGTTCAGCATAAATAAGTTTAGATAAGTAAATAAGTTTAGTTCAGCAAAAATAAGTTCAGATCGGCAAAAATAAGTTTAGTTAAGCAAAAATAAGTTGATGAGAACAGGGCCTAAGTTTCATAAGATTTATCCATTGCCAAGAAGCAACACTAGTAGTTTGATAATCAAACAAGGAAGTATTCTTAAGGTATATACAAGAGACTAGTTTAACCCATAAATTATATGGATCGGTAATAATTTTCCATAAAAGTTTTAGTTGCAAAGCTTTGTTGTTAGTAATAGCCTTCCTAAGACCTAAACCACCAAACTTTTTCGGCTTACAAATTTTATCCCATCCTACTAGTTTAGGACTTCTTGAATTATTTGGTTTATTCCAAAGGAAATTTCTACAGGTTTTATCTAATTCTTATGTTATATTTTTAGGTAAAAGAAAACTTTGCATTTGAAAATTCTCCTTAGACGAGAGAGTGGAGTTTATAAGTATTGAACGGCTTGCTTGAGATAAAGATTTATCCTTTCCATTTGCTTGAGATAACTACTTTTTCAAAAGTATGGTTAGTCACTTTTATATCGATGGTTGGACGTCCTAAGTAGGACCCTAACGAGTCAGTTTCCTCCATTTGGAGAAGTGGACTAAAGAAAGCATTATCAGAATCTGAAACATTTTTTGTGCATTGAAAAGTTGATTTATGAAAGTTAATTAATTGACCTGAAATCCTACAATAGTTATCTAAGACTGATTTAATTGCTTCACAACTTTCTCTAGTAGCTTTAGCAAAAATCATTGTATCATCAGCGGATGTTAAAAAAGGAATTTTCATGTCCGTCCTTCCAGGGGTCACACCAATATCATTCTTACTATGGGTACAACAATTTTGTAGTTGTCTAGCTAATAGTTCAGCACATAAAATAAAAATGTATGGAGACAAAGGATCTCCTTGTCTGATTCCTCTCATTGGAAAAAAAATTGCTTAGTAGGAAAGCTATTAATAACAACTGAAAAAGAGATTGTAGTAATGCATTTCGTGATCCAAGATATCCATGAAATTACGTATGAGACCAAGTAGAAGCCACTATATGCGGGAGACATTGTGAACTACTTTGTCCTTACCATCGTCCCCAAATCAAGAGATATGAGACCTTCGTATCCTTGGCGTCAATTTGCCTTCAGCCTAGACCTAATGGCATGCCGTGAGCTCCCAAAAAGAGCACGGTGGCTACTTGGGTTTTGAGCTTCTACACTCACTGTCAAACCAAACATACTCACACTAAGCAAATTAACACTACAAAAAAAGGCTTTTATCTACGGATCAAATCTGTCTCTAAATGCATAAAATCCGTTAAAAATCTCTATATTCTCTAAATTGCAGGTGCCTCTGAATCAAACTTGTGACCTAAAAATCACTTAGTGAAACTTAAATCAACTCTACTAAGTACTCTTTGTTGAACATATATGTATAGAATTATATATAAACTCAAAATCCATCTCTAAATTTAGAGTCGGATTTCTAATCCCGTTTCTAAATTCTTTTAGAAACGAATTTTGAAATTTTCGTCTCTAAATTATATAGAAACTCAAAATTCATCTCTAATTTTCCGTAGCTAAAACGAGTTTTTTTTGTTAGTGTAAACGAAGACATCCGTAAAGAGGGCACGTGGGCCCCTAAAGCCCCGGGTCCACAACTTTCAATTAATGAAAATTATTTTTCCCTTAAAAAATGCGTATTTAATCAAGCAATCTTACGTTCAAATAGTTCATACCAGTTACAAAAACAATGGAAGAAAAAAAATGTGATAAAAAACCCTTGATCGACTGATCGACCTAAAACTGAAAATTTAATCACGATCACAAAAAATCAACTCGTTATTGAAAAACTACCAACCTAAGAAAAAACCGAAACCATAAATTAATCAACTGAAACCCATTCGATCAACCGATTCATCTATTTGTCAAGTTCTAGACATTTATTTGTATATGTACAAGGTATTCCGGACTCCTGAGTTAAATAAATCCCTTCACAATTACAATCTAGAAAAAACCAAATTCATATATTGATCGGGGAAAACTTAGTCCACCCACTAAGTAAACTACCCATAATTAATTGAAAAGAAGAAAAGTGGTGTAAATAAAATTATTCTCGTATAATAAATATTATTTTATACTTGCTATTAAAGATGCGTGAGTAATGTACCTAGTGGATAGATATAACCTTATTCATATTAATCGACGGATTAGTTAGGTCTAGCCATTTAATTGTATATGAAGTTACGTAGGGAGTCATAGGTCAACTTTTAGCTTTAAACAAAGGAATAAAAATCCCTTAACAATTACGATACTCATACATCCCTTTTTACATTTCAAATTCACCATAAACAATAAACCAACATGTTCATCATAAACATCAACCTCCATTAACACAAATCAATAAACCACTTTCCCCATCCCCTGTAAAAATCAAAATCAAAATCAAAATCAAAATCAAAATCAAAATCAAAATACAATGTCAAACACCAACGACACAATTCCATTACATCCATCTTCTCAATCCGACATCGACGAAATCGAAAACCTAATTCACTCTTCCATCACCTCTTCTTCTTCCTCCTCCACCACCGTCCTCCCCGCACGCGCCCCTTCTCCTCCACGCGCCTCCATCCCCATCTCCTCCACCACCACTCCTACCCCTTCACCTTCCCCTTTCATCCCTTCTCACCTTCCTCCTCCTTCTGCACCTCAATCTAAACAACCACCTCCACCACCACCACCCTCTTCCTATGTGGCCCCCACCACTGCCCCACCACCATCCTCCAATGCCACGTCAACCGGGTTCGGGTCACCGCCCAATACGCTGACTGAACCTGTTTGGGATACGGTGAAGAGAGATCTGTCGAGGATTGTGAGTAATTTGAAGCTTGTTGTGTTTCCGAATCCTTATAGGGAGGATCCTGGGAAGGCTTTGCGTGATTGGGATCTTTGGGGTCCTTTTTTCTTTATTGTTTTTCTTGGTCTTGTTCTCTCTTGGTCTGCTTCTGTTAAGAAGGTAAGTTTGTTTTTTGTTTAGGTGAATTTGGGGCTGTTTTTGGGTGTAATTTGATTAAGTCTGGGTGAATTATGGGTTGATTTGTGGTTTTAGGGTTATCGGATTTGGTGATTTGATCATAATTTGGTTGATTGTTGGTTTAATTTGATGAATTGTGTGTGTGTGTGTGTGTGTGTGTGTGTGTTTTTGTTTTTGGGTTTTGGGGTTTTGTGATTTGATCATAATGGGGTTGTTTGTCAGTGTAATTTGATGAATTGTGTGTGGTTTCTGTTTTTGGGTTCTGGGGTTTGATGATTTGATCATAATTTGGTTGTTGATTGGTTCAATATGATGAATTACAGCGATCTGGGTTCTGGTGTGCAGTTAGTTTCGTGATTTGATGATAATGTGGTTGTTTGTTGCTGTAATTTGACGAATGCTGACTGATTTGTGGTTGCTTGATTTGGTGATTTGATGTTATCGTTAAAAGTTTTTGCCATAATTCGATGATTATGGATGATTTGTGGTTGGTCTGTGCTGTAATTTCATGATCACTGGAGAATTTGCGTTCTAGGTTATTCGTTGTCAATTATTCTTAGACTAGGTGATTTGGTGAGGATAGGACAAGGAACTTGATGTAATTTTATTGTATGATGTATACAAATTTTGTTAGGATTATTTTTAGTCAATAATATTTGGTTGTACAACAAAAAGTCAGAAACAAAAGCAATTTAGCAATACTTGTCAACGCAGCTTGATTTAAGACTTGAGGGTGATCCATCTGATCCTTATATTTTAGTCCTTCGACATTGAATGTGCCAAGAGCTCTAGGCTGTTTTGAGAACATTGGCAGGAGATGCATGGTGATGAAAGTAATGAGCAATATGAATATTATTTTGTAAAAATTCACTTCTCATTGCTTATTTTTAGCTTAGCAAAATGGCATGCAATGAGAATATGGGATACTTTAGGTTATGAGCTTCTAGATTGGAGCATTTAATTAGTGATAAGAATGGATCATGATATGAGGATGAAAGTGCATGATTTATCAAGCCTGTTTACCATAAGCAACATTTCTACTTTGTTATCTCAGTTGCAGCTGAAATTTTGGCTTTTAATATGTGAAACTATGAATTAGTAGTTTTATTGACTTATTCTATGAGAATTATCCTATGAATTGATTAGAAAGAAGTGAAATTCTGTTATGGTGTTGGCTAATAGTTAAAGTGACTTAGTGTCCTAGAGTGCCCCTTTTGACTTATTAAAAAGTTGAACTTTGATAATATTAGGCAAGACGTCTTTTCTCTAACCTTTTGTTTCAAGGTAGACCAAAGGTGACTTTAACACATTGTTTGGATACAAGGAATTGAAGGAGGGAAGGGAAAGTAAAGGAAGGGGGCAAGCTCCTTTGTTTGGATAGTTAGTTGGGGGAATGAGGGGGAGGAAGAAGAATAGATCCATTTTCCCTTCAAATTTTTTATTATATTATTATTATTATTATCATTATCATTATTAGTATTATTAATTTTTTTTTGGGGGGGGAGGGGGGATAATTGTTTATGCTGCATTTTGATGAATGTGGGTGACCCTTTTTTCAAATAAAAAAATCTGTGGTTGGGTTGGTTGATAACTTGATGGTTTAATAACTACATTGTTGTTGGCGAGAATAGGAAAAGGAAATTGAAATAAAATTATATGGAGATATATAAATTTTTTGTTAGGTTATTAGTCACTGGTAATTTGGTTGTACAGTAAAAGGTCAGTTTCAAAGTAATTTAGGAATACTTCTCACTGTAGCTTAATTAAAGTCTTGAAGGTGATCCAGCTGATCCTTATGATTTATATCCTTCAACATTGCATGTGCCGCAAGAGCTTGTGGCTGTTTGTGAACATTGATAGGGATGTATGAGAATGAAAGTAATAGGCAATATGAATATGTTTTGTAAATATTCACTTCTCATTGCTTATATTTAGCTTAACAGAATGATGCAATGAGAATATGAGATACTTAAGGTTTGGAGCTTCTACATTGGAAATGAGTTGAATTAGTGAAGAGAATGGTCATTACACAAGGAGGAAAGTGTATGATTATTGAACCTGCTTACCATGGGAAACAACATTTTTTTATTTTGGGAACTCAATTGCAGGTCTGCAGCTGTGGATTTGGCTTTTGATGTATGAACTAGTAGTTTTATTGTTTTGTTTTGAGAGGATGATTCTGTGACTTGATTAGAAAGACGTTATTCTGCTATGATTGTGACTGAGAATTCAAGTGACTTATTGTGCGAGAATGATCCTTTTAATTTGATAAAAAATGAAGTTGAACTCTGGTAATAACAGGGAAGAAATCTTTTCTTTAATCTTTTGTTGCAGGATAATGTAGGAAAAAGTGTTTTAACATCATAGATTTGTTTGTTTAAGTCAAAGCTCTTTTAGAATCAATAAGCACATTTATAATTTGACCAGCATTACCCTTGCGAAATTCTTGCCTGTTATAATTTGACCAGAATTTGATCAATAAGCTCTTTTAGAATCAATAAGTACATCAAGAAACTTTGTAGGCTGAAATTAAGTCTTCTGGCTCAAAGAAACTATCACATATTCACATCTAGAAATTCTGTGTGAAATGCTATCTTCTTCATTTTCATTCGTGAGTGGTTGTTCATTTACAATTGACCTTTTATTTATCGGTTTTCTTTCCTTATCTTATCAAAAAGTGGACTTTTTATTTGAAAATGCTAATAAAGTTATAGTTTGATTAAATATGATTCATAGTGCATATAATGGGAGTATTCTGTGCTCTTCATTGTTAATAGAGGAGGAGAGCTACCATTTGGGGTTTTTGAATTGAATTACTTTATCTGATTGGTAACTCTGTTGATGAAAGTCTTGTCAATCAACAAGTACCCAATTGTATTCAATTTACAATTATATTGTAGATTTTCCATTAGGGTTTCTGTATCCTGAATTTAGCGCTTTCGCAATGGATTTGGCTGTCAGTGCTGTCACCAAGTATTTTCTGTGAAGTGTCTAGACCATAGTTTTGAATTTCTGTAATTATTTACACTGTTGAATACTTGAAAAATGGAAACTCCTAAACTGTGTTGAAAGTAATCTTCTACTATTGATGTTCTCTTATTGGATTTATGGTGGTCAATTATCTGCTGCATGTCTAAATGTTAGATTAATTGCTCAACTGATCCTCCAACCATTTATCCTCTCGCCCATTCGTCCTCAAATGGTCAAGTACATGCAAGATGGAAAGAGTTGTGCTGCTCACTTCTAGACCTCTAGTGCATCTATTAAATCTAGTGATCATAAGTCTCTTTTACTTCAGTTTTTCGTGAACAGCTACTTCTGCTTGATTTTTCGCTCGAAGTAAAACCCTGTTTTTTGGTGTTTCAATGTTTTTTTTTCCTCAAAGAAATCTCAGCGACACTAATCATTTATTTGGTCTGTTGATATCTCCAGTCAGAGGTGTTTGCTGTTGCATTTGCGCTCCTTGCCACTGGTGCTGTAATTCTGACATTGAATGTACTGTTGTTGGTGAGTACATGCATTTTCTTCTTGGTCAGCTGATTCAGCTCCCCTATCCCCTCACTTAGTGACAAGAGAAAAGCCAATTTCTAGATTGATAGTTAGTATCAAACTATCAACTCATAATTGGGTTTCTATTTTTTAATCCAGGGTGGGCATATAATATTCTTCCAGAGTTTGAGCCTTCTGGGTTACTGCCTTTTTCCTTTGGACGTCGGTGCACTCATTTGCATGTTGAAAGATAATGTGATTTTGAAGGTAATTGTGGTATGCGTGACTTTGGCATGGAGCTCATGGGCTGCATATCCCTTTATGAGTTCGGCAGTTGGTCCAAGGAGAAAAGCTCTGGCACTGTACCCAGTCTTCCTCATGTATGTATCTGTTGGTTTCCTCATTATCGCTATCGATTAATTCATTAAGGATTCTTGTCAGATATTGCATTGCAATGCTACACATATACACTTCCATCCTGCAACCGTGTTGTGTATTCTTCGAATTAAATCCTGTTGGCCTGATAAATTGATGGATTACCAATTTTGTATAACAATCTATAGCAAGTTATAAGCAATTCCGAATGAATGTTTCCTGAATGTTGGATAGTTGTAGTTCATTCAGTTGAGATAAGTGTTTGTGTCATGAGAATATTTTGGAATCTGTATTTGATATTCAGATTTACTATAGTATCATCGATGATGTATGTAAGCATGCACTCCTACATAGTGCCAATATGAAGCTAGGAGTGCCGAAATCACCTCCGTACGATGCTTTTCTCGGTTTCACTATATTGACCCATATGTCATTACTATGTGATTCCCAAATGTTCAAGATCCCATAATCATTGAGAGTGGCAAAATTATTCCTTACATATTAAATAAACAATGTTAAAGTGAAGAAATTTGTCATTTTGGGTACCTAAGGTTTGAAACAAAATTACACCCATAAAGGTATGATGGCACTTCTAATTTTCCCACCTAGGCACGGCAAATGATGTTACATTTAGGGATGGCAACGAGTCAGACTCGGATCGGATTATGTACGATCCGACTCCGCCTCCGATTGTAGTCGTATTATTTAAACGGAGCCGGAGGCGGATTTTTTATGGCGGAGTCGGAGCGGATTTTTTTCCCTCGGATTTAAGCGGAGGCGGTCGGAGTCAGAACGGAGTGATTGCCAACTCTAATGATAAGTTGATAAGCATTTAGTAGCAACCATATATGTGTATAATTAGTTATATTAACACATAAATCATAGTCTTATTACTTTAGTAGAAATGATGATAATGATAATGATAATAAAATAAATGATAATAATTATTATTATACTTAATAAGTAGAGAAATATAAGGCGGAGTCGGAGTCGGAGATCCGACAAAGTCGGATTAATTGTCAGATAACTCAGATTATTTTTAGCATCCGACTCTGACTTAAACTCGGAGTTGAATTTTTTTGGAGGAGTCGGAGGCGGATTATTTTGAGGCGGATTTTTTCATCGGATCGGAGCTGAATAGGGTCGGACTCGACCTGAACTGCCATCCCTAGTTACATTAGACATAACGGCATAGATTTCGTATATTTCTTAAAATAAATAATTTCTTACAATTTATCCTCGGTAATATTTTTATCTTAATAATGACACTTTGCGGTTCTTTAGATGATCGAAGTAAAAATTCTAAACTATTTTCAAACTTTTCTTTTTCCCTAATAGTCTCTTCACCAAATCCCCCCAAAGTCGAAAACTGCTATTTTGCTACCCTTTACTTTAAGATAGGGTTGAGCAAAAATAAGAATTAAACTTATTTTTTACTTGTCTAAAATTATTTTTACTAAATTGAACTTATCAAATCATTAACGATTTTTTAAAAATTTAAACTGATTTTTGTTGAATTAAATTTTTTTTACCAGAATTGAATTTTTTTCATTTTTTTAAATAAATTAAAATAAGGCGAAAAGAACAACACCTCAATTGCTTACTATAATCGAAAAGTTGTGGAATTGCGAGTATAAGAGTTTTTTTACTACCTCCGTTATATCCAACTACCTTGTTACACATTATTTGCAACGATTTAACTTAAAGTCAAAAGGAAAATGTCTAATCGTTATAAATAATGTGTAACAGAATTAATAATATTTTTTACTTTGATTTTAAAGTTTTAAATGTGTGCATAACTAATATAGTAATACCAACCATTGGTTAAGATTAGTTGAACGTTGAACCTAGAGGGTCCTTACACTTCCTTGGTTGAATATAAGAATTTGAATAGGACAATTGATGAACCCTAACATTGGTGAAAATGGCAAATGAAGGCAAAACCAAACCTCAACCAAATCCCACCCCAAACTCAAGCAACATCAATGGCGGTGGATTCAAATCCAAAGTTGAACATTTCCTCTACAGTGGTGAAAAGAAACACGTCTTCGGTGGTTTGATCGTCATTACTGCCATCTTCGCCGTCCCTTGGTACTTCATGACTCGAGGTTCCTCCTTATTTCAATCATTTCTCTTTTTTCGCTTTTTTTTCTCTAATTCCAATTTATTTTCTGTTGATTTTAGTTTTCACTTAGTTTTGTGATTTGCTTTGAATTGTATATTACCCCGCTATGAATTAGTTGCAACAAACCATTATTTTATACGTCAGAAACTATTAATGTCGCAGCTATTTTGCGGCCGAGGTGGTAGTTTTATATATGTTTCGGAGGATATATGATGTTTGATTTATGTTCATTGATTTCTAATTGATATATCTGCATTACTGTTGTGAATGAATTTTGTGGTGATGATTTTTTTTTGTTTAATTTGTTTTTGTTAATGATATGAGTTTAATTGTTTGAGTCGGAAATTGAATGATTTAGTATTGATCTTTCGATAGGAACTACCGCTTTGTTTAGTTGATAATGGATGAGAATGAGGTTGTTAGAGTTGGAATGAGTGTATGCGTTGTGACTAGGGTTTGCAGCATAGGGCACGCCTGTTTTTTTACAACCTGACCTTGGTTTTATTGACTGAAAAGCTGAATTATTGGCTTTTTTTACTTTTTCCTTTCTTGTTGGATTTGTTAATATTGTTTATTGTTGATCTTAGCCTTGGGCTGCTGCTTGGTTTTGAATAGTTTTGATGCGTCAAAACGTCCATGCCTTATAGTGCATCCCAATTCCCATTGCTACTAACCAATCAAAGTACTGCTCTCATGGCTTGATTCTTTTGCTATCAACAAGCGGCCGTAACTTATCGAACATCCCACTAACCTGTCCTAGTATTTCTCTCATGGATTTGATCTTTTGATGCACTGCTTCATTATTTTGCCAGGAGCTTGATTCTTTTTAGATTTGTTACGTGTTGAAAGTTTCGTCGAATGGTTTTTCCTAGGCATTGTTTATGTTCTTTTAGTGAGAATCTATGGAATGAAGTCACTGATACTATCATCATAGTTACTGATTAAAGATTAAACTGTTTTTGTTGTTTCCTTATGAAAGAATACTTATACGAGTCAACACATCCACAATTTGTTTGCTTTACAAGGGACTAGCAATTTCGAAGAACTTGTTTAGTTTGAAGGGGATGCTACAGTTGGGATCAAAATAGTGGGTGCTAGGTTATGGCAACAGGAAAGCATTTATTACAAAAAGGTGAAGGGTGCTTCTAATTTGGTTTTTGTTTTGCAATTTCCGATTATTGGAAGTAAGTTTGTTTGCTTGAAGAGAGAGACCGGGGGAGGGGGGGAGTGAGGGAGGGAGAGATGGAGAGAGAGAGAGAGAGGGAGAGAGAGAGAGAGAGAGAGAGAGGGAGGGAGGGAGAAGGGGATCGAGAGAGAGAGAAGAGGGAAGAAGGGGTGAGGGGAAATATGCCTCTCAAATACTTGATATAACCTTGGTTTATTTTCATATGATCAATCCATAACCAACATCATCAGCTTCTACTTTCATTTTATTACTGTTAAAACTGAAACCATTGTCTTTGTGTTTTGATGAAATGAAATATTTTAGAATTTATTGTTTGATCTGGGCTGCAAATATTTAGCTACCAATCTATTCTTCCGTTGTTTGGGAAAATCCTATGTAGAGTATATGTGATTTTCATTTTCTATTTCCTAGTTATATCTTTAACTTCTTCTATTACAATTGCTTAGCTATTGACTAGAGATATTTCAAAGACTCATTCCTTGTTGTTTGAGCTGATTTTGAAGGTGCAGCTAATATTTGAGACAACTTATCTATGCATTAATGCATAGCTTTGACTTGATCCTTTTAGAAACTGTAATCAGTACTTAAATCATTGCTATAACTTGTGATATAATGAAATTTAACTCATGTGATGCAAGCAGTGGCAGCTTCTTGCACTGCTAGCCTGCTAGGTACTTAGGTACAGGCCAAGTCCATTTTTGGTAGAGTATTGCACCTGTTTAGGTTGAGTTTTCTATTTGAGCTTGGAATAAAGTGAGTATATTGTGTGTTTTATTGTTGGCGGGGTTTTTGGCATACTAATCAATGTGTTATAACTTATAATGCACTAATTCTATAATGGAGTACAGTCATACATGATGGAGTGGAACCCTTCTTTTATATATTGCAATATCTCAATGTCCATATTAGTATGAGCATTGACTAGGCAATGCTGGAGGTAATCCAGTGGCCAAACTGGTGGTGCAAATCAGTGATTTTTCACAAGTTGTTGTTGCTTCATCTCTGTTGTTATTGCAACTGATTAAGAACAAGTTTTTTGTGCTTAATACATTTTCTTAATACTATGTCATCATCTTGTTTTTCCAATGACTTTCTGAGAATGACATGCACATCAGCATGATCATGTCAGACTATGGCAATGTTGATGATGGCTTGTGTTTCTATTCATAATTCATCTGCATTATAGTTTCTCCATCTCTGAAGTTGTCTCTCTGTTTTTTGAAGGATCTAAGCAACATTCCCATCAAGATTATTTGGAGAAGGCTGACAAAGCAAGGAGTGCACGGCTGTCTTCCTCTTCAGCTAAATGATACCACTCATCTGTCATCGACACCTAATACACAAATAGGGCTTTCAAATAAGCTAAAATGATAGTGTACCGGCCTTCAAAAGATATTTTTGTTTGCACCATGAGTGTTGTACGTTCAATTTCGATGTATAACTTTGCACAGGATTTGATTTACAGGGTTAGGACAAATTTTTGTTAAGTGTTAGTAGGAGAGCAGATAAATTCTACTTTATCTGCTTGCTCTTTGAGTTTTCAAGGAATAGAGAATCCAGTGCTTTAGTTCAATAATAACACATCTGGAGTATATGTTTACTAGTTTTGGAGATTGTTGGCTATATATCTGCTTATTTAATTTCTGAATTATATTTGCTAGTGTAAATGCAAAGACATTCAGAATTTGATAGATTAAATGCAACTATAGGTCTATACAAGACTTCTGGATTGCTGGCTTTGTTTTACCAGCATTTCCTAAAATTAAATGAAGCTATAAAAGACAATCGGAATCTAAATGAAGCAAACTGGCTGTATTAGTAATACAAAGTGCATTTTAAGTTCAACAGGCGAACTACCCAAGCAATCACCATAAGCGGTAGGAAAGCTCACTCCCTATGACCACAACTAATGCAAGAACTCTAACCTAACTGATTATCTGTACAACATAAGGACTGAAGAGGGGAACGGTAGAGCCGAAGAGGTGAAGGACTGAAGGAGGTGCCAATTTCTACCGTTTAAGGATAAATTACATCCCAAGCACAGCGAAACATGAATAAGGAGTTATAAATGTTTTATACACTTTCTTAAAGTTAACATTGGAATTTATCAGTCATTGACAAGTAACTCATAGATTCAACTTCGATTTGAAGTACTGAAGCACCTTAACCCCTTGGGACAAAATCTTGAAAATCCAGAACACAACAAGAAGTCACTTGGGAATGACAATTTCTGTTTTCCTGACATCATGTCAATTAATTTAAACAAAATGAGCAATACCTAATCATTTTGGATAATGAATAACTTCAATTACAACACATCATGTCAATTAATTTAAATAAAAAGAGCAATACTTAATCATTTTGGATAATGAATAACTTCAATTACAACTATCTCCAAGTATCTCTAGTCCATGTATACAAGTTTTCGCAATAATTTGCACATACTAAGAACTGGCGAGTAGTGCATCTAATAAGTATTCCTGATCGGCGTACATTACCAACTGATTGTCATGAATTATATAATAACTTCAAATTTCCTTTGGTAAAAGTCCCTTCCTTAAGTCCCTTCCTTTACATGCTTAACAAGACATGACTCTTTCTTCGTTCCCAATAAACCCAAACATGATTCATCTGACCCTAATGTAACTGCAAAATAAAGGTATGCAGCACATAGTAATACCAGAAAAACAAAAGTTATTAGCAGAAAACGGTGTCGCTCTGTAAATGCAGAGCAGCTTATGTCATTCTGTGCAAGCTTTTTGAGTGGCAAAGTAAAAGCCCCCTGCTGAGATCGTTTATGAGGAGAAGATATGCCATTATCAACACCCATCGCTGTTAATGCGCCAAACTGACGATGACTTAATGAGCTCCTTTGTGTTCTATCTGCTGAACCTAAAACAGTGCAATGTCAGTAAGTAGTTGGAACTATATGATACATCGTCGGTTTATTGCACCTGAGAAACAAAAAGGAACTAACTTTTCTACTACAGTTCACATAGATGAAAGCAAGGCAAATAGACTTCTACTACAGTTCACATAAGCATTGTGAGAAAAAACGCAGATACCAAGCAATCTGCAGATTTTCAAGTAGTGGTTCAAACATTAATTTGGTGAATATGTTAAAGCTTTAGAAAACCAAAATCCTTACCAGGGGAAGAAAAACAGCAACCTTATTGGACTAGACTCAATCTACAGCGAAATGCCAAAATCTTAAACACCTAAGACTTAGTGTCCCCAAGACCTAAATCTTAGCTTACCAGCTACATTAATAACCTCATTATCCTAAATTCCTCAACCACCTTGATGACAAATAGTGAAAGGGAATGAGGCGGAGATGGTAGAAGCTTGTAAGCACTGAATGCTTGAAGCAAGAAGAGCAACTTTACAATTTATGATGGTACTCATAGTTTTGGTGCCCTTGTTAGATCTAATAACTTAAATTTTGAATGATCAAGCTCAAGTGCTCTTGAGAATTTCTCTAAAGGTTAGAGATTGATGCTAAGTAGCTGTATGTAAAATAAAGCCACTTGATTAAGCCTAAGAGCTGATAGGACTCTTGTCTCTAAAGGCTGTGCATTCCCATTTAGAGAAATGTAACAGGGTTGTATCTGCAGCGAAAAAATGAACATTAAATATAGCATAGATGAATAGGATTTCCTTTAATCATGCCCACTTACGACATCATAGTTTGCACAGCGGTTACTGACAATCTTTTATACTTTTTGCCATTGATTTTAATTCTGTCTTTCTTTTCTTAGTATTAATTATTTCCTAGTTTTTTGCTTTAACAGCAAGCCGGGATGAGGGGATTGATGGACTGAGGTGAGAATAGATACGTGAAGAGGGAAGGAACATTACACCCTCTTATTGGTGATGGTAGAGGAGTTTTCAGCAAGCGCTACCCTATAAGGCTATAATACTTGATGGCAAAATGCCCAACCATTCTTCCAACTATCACTTCCTTTACTCATATCCTTCTTATCTGTTATTACATTTTAATCCAATATTCCAATACTTGCATGCTCACTGCTCAGTATGGCCAAGCACTAACTTGCAGCAAATTGTATCAAATATTTATCCCAATCTTAATGCTACAGCCAGAGTTAACATAAGAACAATATATGCATAAACGACTATCTAATACAATTATGTGATCATAGCTGATTATTGAATATTAATAATCACTAATTCACCACCTAACACTTTCAAGTCATCTTTTCTCCTTTCCTCGCTAATCCTTCTCTTCCATGTCTCACCATCTCACGGCCTCACCTTGACCAAATGCGATTGTTAATTTTTAACCTTCCTATACCCAACATACGATGATCACTTTCAATTCAGAATTCCCACATGAGACAATTTAGAGTTGACCATAAATAACTTAAAAAGCCCACCGCCGCCCTATCCCTTAATCAGCTGTATCCTCCACCCTGGTTGCCACTCTCTCCTGATCTTCCAAAATTCTACTCTCCCTTCGTTTCATATTGTTGGTTAAACTTTTTTTCCTTTTCTCTCACATAAAGATTTCAATCTTAACCAACAAAGTGAAACAAAGGCAGTGAGGGAAACATAATCTAACAAGCTCCTTAAAAAGTTCTCAAATGACGCCTGCTCCAAAATTACCTCTAACCCAAAAGGTTCAGCAGCAAAAGTATTAAAATGCAAGACAATCAATGGAACCAAACAAATTAAATTCTTATTTTAACATGCCCATTTTAACATAACATAATTTTTTTTTATTATTATCATTTTTTTTTTCTAATTTTCAGACAGATCATACTGCCAAACATAAATTTTTAAGTCCTCAAGCTAATTACCTTATTTGAGGTACATCAAATTATTAATCAACCAAACAACCACACAATCGTTGAATCACAAAATATGAAGCATAAAAAACAAATGCAAATTAAAGTCAATCACAAAGTAGAAATATAATATTGCAAGACTGAAGCTTTATACTAATACATGATCATAAAAGTTAAATTTTTTTAAGGAAAAAAAAAAAAAAACCCAATAAAACAAACCTTAGGAAAGGAAAGAGGGAGTGAGAGCATATTTTTGGCATTGGAGTTCTACTTTCTGCGCCTCATTACCAAAAAAAGGCCAAAATTAAGTCATGCAATATATTCATCAATGCATGCATTTTACGTTTTTACGCGTTTTTTTTGCTTTTTTTTTGTTTTTTTTTTGTTTTTTTTTTGTTTTTTTGGCTGGATGGCATATTCGCACAACACACCAATTTCAGCTTCTACTCGGTCATAACTGTCGAAGCGCTGATTTTCGCCCCTGTTTCAAGTTCGAGTTGTCGGGAGTGTTTGACATGAGAGATAGGATAAAAAGGGATAATGATGAAAATTTTTGTTAGGTATAGAAATCAAATGCTTGTTTTTTGATATTCGGTATTGTTTGACAATAAGATTGAGTAAAGACATAAAGTGAAAAAATTGCAAAATTAATATTTACTAATTGTTATAAAATATTATTATTTTATGGATGTCCATTATACCCCTAGGTATGATCTAGAATATTTTGGATACTATGATTTATTCTACAAGAAACCTTTAATGCTTGTATATATATATATTGGTACTGAATAAGAAAATACATCTATTATTCTCTCTCACAAATACTCTCTATTAAAACCTTATTTTCTATAACACGTTATCAGCACGACTCTAACCGGATCTATTAGGTTATATCGAAGAATTCACAAATACAAATTCTCCAAGGTACGTCTACGATTTAGTGCTTATATTGATGATTAATAGATGCCTTTAGTCTAACAATCTTCTAATTTTTCCGAATCATCCGTGAATGAACAAAGGTTAATTCTTTTGCCTTGATTTTGTTATGTTGACAATACCAACAATTTATAGACCTTATTTTGCATAATCTTACTTTAACTATTAGATGAATAAATGGAATTGTAAATTGCATGTAATTATATATACATCATGTAGAGTCCGTTGACGATTATGCAGCATATTTTTACATCCTTGTTGCATTGCAAATTAATCTTTTCTTTATTTATATATTTTGATTAAGCCTTCTATTCCAGTATTGGTGCTAACATACGAACACTATTATAGATAAATAGTTCATTTAGTTTGCAAATTTTAATTGTATTATAGTTCTTATATTCTTGTGCAAGTGTACAGTGGTCTTGTTGAATTTATTTTTATTATTATTATTTTTTTTTCGTCTTCTTCATTATTTTGTTACCAGAAAATTGTTATTCTAATATATACAGTATGTAGTGATTTTGTGTGGTAAATTTTACCCAAGACACCCACTGATTTTTGATTTGTAGTTACAGTTATTTTCTCTGTATAGTTCCCATGATCATTTATAATAATTTCATATACAATGCAATCGCAATTTTTTTTTTCTTTGTCTTTTGTTGATTGTTTGATAATAGGCTAATGTAATTTTACATAGTATATTACTCNATATAGTTCCCATGATCATTTATAATAATTTCATATACAATGCAATCGCAATTTTTTTTTCTTTGTCTTTTGTTGATTGTTTGATAATAGGCTAATGTAATTTTACATAGTATATTACTCTGATAATTTTTGTGTTTTAGAATTAAGGCGTGGTTTTACTTGCTTCTGTATATATACATTTATTATATTATATAATAGTTTCTAATATGTAATATTGTTTCAAAATAGTCAATTATGTCAAACTTAGCCAAACTTGAATTTGCGGCCCTTGATATTACTGGAAAGAATTATTTGTCTTGGGTATTGGATGCTGAAATTCATCTAGATGCAAAAGGTCTTGGAAAAACTATCAAAACAGGAAATCAAGAAAACAGTCAAGACAAAGCTAAAGCTATGATATTCCTTCGCCATCACCTTCATGAGGCCCTTAAGACTGAATATTTAACTGTGAAAGACCCAATGGTGCTTTGGAATAATTTAAAGGAAAGGTACGACCACCAGAAAAATGTTATCCTCCCTCAAGCTCGTTATGAATGGCTTAATTTAAGATTACAAGATTTTAAATCAGTAAGTGAGTATAACTCAGCCATGTTTAGAATCACTTCTAAACTGAAATTATGTGGAGAAAAAATAACTGATGAGGATATGTTGGAAAAGACATATACCACTTTTCACAAGGATAATCTCTTATTGAGTAAACAATATCGTGAAAAGGGCTTTAAAAAATATTCTGAATTGATATCTTGTCTTCTAGTGGCTGAACAAAATGATGAGCTTTTATTGAAAATTCATGAATCACGGCCAACTGGCTCTACTGCATTCCCTGAAGTGAATGCTGCATCCCACAATGGGATACGAATTAACAATAGAGGCCCTGCCAGCAGCAGTGGTCGAGGTCGTGGTGGAAGTCATGGCCGCAGAAGAGGTCGTGGATATCATAGAGGTAGAGGTGGTCATTTCAAAAACTCATATTCTCACCGGAAGTGGGATAATGAGGATGGTAGTAAAANTTATCCCACAATGGGATACGAATTATCAATAGAGGCCCTCCCAGCAGCAATGGTCGAGGTCGTGGTGGAAGTCATGGCCGCAGAAGAGGTCGTGGATATTATAGAGGTAGAGGTGGTCATTTCAAAAACTCATATTCTCACCGGAAGTGGGATAATGAGGATGGTAGTAAAAAGCATGAGAAGGCTAAAAGTGAGACTATGTGCTACCGTTGTGGAGGAAAGGGCCACTGGTCTCGTATATGTCGTACACCAAAGCATCTTGTTGACCTTTATCAGCAGTCTCTGAAAAAGAAAGGAAAGAAAGTGGAGACTAACTTGGTATACGAAGATGGCGAAGGTGATTTTGATAATGGTGATACAACACACCTGGAGGTTGCAGATTTCTTCACCACCCCTGAAGGGAATAATTAAGTCAATAATAATTATGTCTATTAACAAATAAAGATTTAGTAGTTTACATTCATAATTTAGGTAGAATAATTTATGTTATTTACTTTGGCTTTGTTATTTTATGCATGAACTTGATAGTTTAATAGTTTGTTTTGTGCTTTAAGACTTTGTTACTTTAATCTTATTTTAGTTACTTTGAATATTTGGATATTTTAGGATATGTTATTTACTTTCTATTATTTTATTTGAAGAACATGAATGCTCTCCAAGCTCAATTAACAATAAATGGTGAAGAAATATGTCTAGCTGATAGTGCAACTACTCATACAATACTTAAAAATAAGAGATATTTTTCTCAATTGATGATGAATAATATAAGTGTGAATACTATATCCGGTAGTGCAAACATTATTGAAGGCTCCGGAAGAGCAACTATATTGATGCCTATGGGAACAAAATTCGAAATTGTTGATGCTTTGTACTCCCCTAAGTCTCAAAGAAATTTATTGAGTTTTAAAGATATCCGTCAAAACGGATACCATATTGAGACAATAAGTGAAGGAAATAATGAATTCCTTCAAATTACGAGTATAACCCAAGGCACTAAGCAGGTTTTGGAGAGATTATCTGCACTCTCCACTGGCTTGTACTACACAAAGATTAATGTTATTGAGACATATGCTATTGTAAACCAGAAGTTTACAGATAGCTTTATAGTTTGGCATGACCGGTTAGGCCATCCCGGTTCATCAATGATGCGAAAAATAATTGAAAATTCACATGGACATTCTTTGAAGAGCCAGCAGATTCTTCAAAATGATTATTCTTGTGCTGCTTGCTCCCAAGGTAAGTTGATCATTCGGCCATCACCAGCGAAAATAAATTATGAATCTATTTCTTTCCTTGAACGTATACAAGGAGACATATGTGGACCAATACATCCACCATGTGGACCATTTAGATATTTTATGGTTTTAATCGATGCATCGACTAGATGGTCACATGTGTCCTTACTATCAACCCGCAACCTGGCGTTTGCGAGGTTACTTGCTCAATTGATAAGATTACGAGCACAATTTCCAGATTTTCCTATTAAGAATATACGTCTGGATAATGCTGGTGAATTTACTTCAAAGGCTTTTAATGATTATTGTATGGCTATTGGAATAAATGTTGAACATCCTGTAGCACATGTTCATACACAAAATGGTCTTGCAGAATCACTAATTAAACGTCTTCAGTTGATTGCTAGACCATTACTTATGAAGTCGGATCTACCGATTTCTACTTGGGGACATGCTATTTTACATGCTGCAGCACTAATTCGCATCAGGCCAACCAGTAAACATAAATTCTCCCCATCACAATTGGTTTGTGGTCAGGAACCAGATATTTCCCATCTAAGAACTTTTGGATGTGCTGTGTATGTTCCAATTGCTCCACCACAACGCTCTAAGATGGGTCCTCAAAGGAGGCTGGGCATATATGTCGGGTTTGAATCCCCATCAATAATTAGATACCTAGAGCCATTAACAGGTGATCTATTTACTGCTCGTTTTGCAGATTGTCACTTTAACGAGTTGGTTTTCCCAGCATTAGGGGGAGAGAACAAGCAGCTGGAAAGTGAAATTAGTTGGAATGAATCATCATTAAACCACCTTGATCCTCGCACTAAACAATGTGAATTGGAAGTCCAAAAGATAATTAATTTACAAAGCTTAGCAAATCAATTGCCAGACGCATTTACTGACCTAAATAGAGTAACTAAGTCACATATACCAGCTGTAAATGCTCCTATCAAGATTGATGTCCCTGAAGGACAATCTCATGAGTCTAAGGCACGCCTGAAGCGTGGTAGACCAGTAGGTTCCAAAGATAAGAATCCTCGGAAAAGAAAAGGAGCAATGATAAGTAATGGCCAGATTGAGGAAGCAATAAATGAAGGATCTCCAGAAGAGACCATAGACATGACAAATGATAGTGTTCTAGAAGAACCTCAGGTACCTGAAAATGAAGAGATCTCAACAGATTATGTCATG
Organism: Suaeda aralocaspica; assembly: GCA_016808085.1. Lineage (NCBI taxonomy): Eukaryota > Viridiplantae > Streptophyta > Magnoliopsida > Caryophyllales > Amaranthaceae > Suaeda > Suaeda aralocaspica. The sequence continues at coordinate 92,225 of PYUH01000332.1, read as the reverse complement.
TCTAGAATAACTTGGAACCGAAATGAAATCGACGTCGATGATGTTTTTGCATATAATGTAGCACTTGATGTTATGAATGAAAAAGAGGATCATGAGCCTAAGTCCATTGAAGAATGTAGGAAAAGAGATGATTGGCCAAAATGGAAAGAAGCAATTGATGCAGAATTGAAATCACTTGCAAAGAGAGAAGTATTTGGGCCAGTAGTTCGTATACCCGAAGGTGTAAAACCAGTGGGATATAAATGGGTCTTTGTGCGGAAAAGAAATGAAAAGGGTGAAATTGTGAGACACAAAGCACGTTTAGTTGCACAAGGATTCTCACAAAGACCTGGTATTGATTTTGAGGAGACATATTCTCCTGTGGTGGATGCAACTACTTTCAGATTCTTAATTAGTCTGGCAGTAAGACATGGACTTGATTTACGACTAATGGATGTTGTAACAGCTTACTTATACGGCCCACTTGATAGTGATATATACATGAAACTCCCGGAAGGTTTCAAGTTGCCTGAAGCAACTGGTTCGCGTTCTCGAGAACAACATTGTATTAAGTTAAATAGATCCCTTTATGGATTGAAACAATCAGGGCGTATGTGGTACAATCGCCTTAGTGAATATTTGTTGAAAGAAGATTATAGAAATGACCCTATTAGCCCTTGTATTTTCATAAAGAAATTCGGGTCAGGTTTTGTGATTATTGCTGTCTATGTTGATGATTTGAATATCATTGGAACTCCAGAAGAGATTCCAATAACAGTGGAATACTTGAAAAAAGAGTTTGAAATGAAAGATCTTGGTAAGACAAAATTTTGTTTAGGGCTACAAATTGAGCACCTAAAAGAAGGAATCCTTGTGCATCAAACTACATACACAGAGAAGGTGCTCAGAAGATTTTATATGGATAAAGCACATCCGTTAACTAGCCCAATGGTTGTAAGATCACTAGATGTTGATAAAGATCCTTTTCGCCCTCGGGAAAATGATGAAGAGATTCTTGGTCCTGAAGTACCATATCTAAGTGCAATAGGAGCATTGATGTACCTTGCTAGTCACACAAGACCCGACATATCATTCTCTATCAATCTATTAGCAAGGTTTAGCTCATGTCCTACCCGAAGGCATTGGAATGGGGTTAAGCATATATTTCGCTATCTACAAGGTACGAAAGATAAAGGTTTGTTCTTTTCTAACACCTCCAAAGAAGAATTAGTTGGTTTTGCAGATGCAGGGTATTTATCAGATCCTCATGTTGCTCGATCACAAACTGGATATGTATTTACATATGGTGGTACCGCAATCTCTTGGCGTTCCATGAAACAAACCATTGCTGCTACTTCTTCTAATCATGCAGAAATTTTAGCAATTCATGAGGCTAGTCGAGAATGTGTATGGCTAAGGTCTCTAATTCAGCACATACAAGAAGATTGTGGTCGTTTATGTGGAAAACAAGCTCCGACTACATTATATGAAGACAATGCAGCCTGTATTGCACAACTCAAGGAAGGGTACATTAAAGGTGACAGGACGAAGCATATTTCGCCAAAGTTTTTCTTCACCCATGACCTTCAGAAGAATGGTGAGATTAGTGTCCAACAGATTCGTTCAAGTGAAAATTTAGCAGATCTATTTACCAAGGCGCTTCCTACTGCTACATTCAAGAAATTAGTTCATCAAATCGGGTTGCGTCATCTCATGGATCTCAACGGATGATATCATGAGGGGGAGTCAATGCGCGCTGTACTCTTTTTCCCTTAGCTATGGGTTTTTCCCACTGGGTTTTCCTGTTAAGGTTTTTAATGAGGCAGCATTGCACATGCGCATTATAAAATGATGTATATTTGCTTTATAATGGACATCCAAGGGGGAGTGTTATAAAATATTATTATTTTATGGATGTCCATTATACCCCTTAGGTATGATCTAGAATATTCTGGATACTAGGATTTATTCTACAAGAAACCCTTAATGCTTGTATATATATATATATATATATATATATATATATATTGGTACTGAATAAGAAAATACATCTATTATTTTCTCCCACAAATACTCTCTATTAAAACCTTATTTTCTATAACACTAATTTTATTATTGATTATTGACTCTTTTATTTTATCAAAGGTAAAATTGTCCTTTTGTCCTTGTACAAGGTAGGGCTTTTAGCGAGTAGGAATGGAAATTTTGGGAAAAAGGGTTGAGAGTGCGAATGAGAATTGACATGCATAAAATGTTTTTTATGGGAGTTGCTTCTATGGTTAGCTAAAAAATTGACCACTGAAGTCAACAGCGGTCAAACGAATCAAATTACGCCAAGTGTCTACTAGTATTTTTGTACAATACGTTTTCAATTTTGTATAATATTTTATGAAATAATGTATTATACTATATATATTAATATGCATTAAGATGCTGTATTATATTAAGTATATTTATATGTATTAAAATAACCGTTTTTTTTGCAGGTTTAGTCATATTTGGATTGAAGCTTTCATGACCTTCATCCATGGTTGAAGGTTGCAAACCAAAAAATTGCAGAAATCTAATTTAATCACACCATTATTTCCGTCGAACACCTCCGTGATGGAATATGTGCCCAGATTTAGCAGAGGGCGTCGATGTTATTATCCACCATTGAAGATAGTTGCGATTTTTTTTTTTTTAATTCACCATGGTTGAAGGTTGGTTGAAGGTTGCAAACCAAAAAATTGCAGAAATCTAATTTAATCACACCATGATTTCCGTCGAACACCTCTGTGATGGAATATGTGCCCAAAATTAGCAGAGGGTGTCGGTGTTATTATCCACCATTGAAGATAGTTGCGAGTTGCAAGTTTTTTTTTTTTTAATTTACCATGGAAGGCAGTGTTGTTGGTGTTTTAATGTTGTTGCGTGTTCATTAATCATGCTGTTTTCCATAGTAATTGCAATACCATGGAATATGTTCGTGAGCGTTGGTCTTCAGATCGGAGATGGAAAACAACAAGATTAATGAAATTGGTCATGGAGAATAAATTGCAATACAGCGGGCAACTCATTATCTGAATCACCTAATTAGTTGTTGGTCATATCCAAAATTTGAAAATTACATTTTGGTTTGTTAATAACCCAAAGGTTTAATGAGATTATTGTAATTTTTAAGCACAAATCAAACTTTAACTCAGGTAGGATCTATGTAGTACAAATTGATTTAAATCATCTATCATTAAAATTGATTGTATAGATGCTATTTTTGTTCAAGTACGATAGCCAAAGTTTATTTGTTTTATAAGTAATTTTATGTCCTCAAACTTAAATAAACTAGCTCATTGTGTAGATAAGTGTACTTGTGTTGATCTCGGAAAAAGTTTCGGAGTAAGTTGTAGACTTGCTACGGAGCAAAATGGCACGATAATTTACTTGCTATTTACTAGAATTGTGCTGCTATTTACTGGAATTGTGTCGAAGTAGTTATTATTTGAGAGTAATACAAAATGCATTGCATATTAAAATGGGCAATAGCTTAAATTTGTTTTTGAATTTATTGGTATGTCCAGAAATTTTGTTGGTCATATGTATTTGACAATTTTAGCTAATAAAAGAATGAAATTAAGCACTTGAAATATCAAAGGTTTGGGTTTGAAAGCAATAACATAAACTTGTAAACACAATGATATGATCAACAATGGGGAAGAACATAAGATTTAGGGTAACTGCTCATTAAAAGTGAACTGAGTGATATCGGTATAAGATCCCTGGGTGAATTCATCTGCTATCAATCTTGAAATGTTTGTAGACTTGTTGTAAGTGCTCTGAACCAATTTTGCCAGACATTTTAATCGTTCGACACGCATTTCCATTGTCTGCATAGTACAATGTAAAATATATATTGATTAATACAACGCAATTTTTTTTTTGGAATAGTCAATTAAAATATTTTGAAATACACATACCCCATATTGGAGTTTCACAAGCCTTCTTAGGTCACCACATTCAATGTATTTGATGACATACATTCCGCAATCGTGGCTGGATATCACAAATTAAAATCAATGTTGTATTTAAAATAAAAAATAAATAAATAATTGACTGTAACCGATGAAGCTTATTTTGGTTACCAATTTGGTTGTTTGGGAACAACAAGAGTTCGAAAAATAAACTTAAAGTTGGGCGTAAACAAATCTCGTAAGGGGTTCCTCCGTAGCCTAGAACACGCAAAATTCATCTGCAATTCAGATCAATATAGTACTATTGTCAACAATGAATTTAAATAAACCATATATATGTGTTTGATGTTGCAGATCTTCCACCTATCAAATCAATGACAAGATTGAGTCGGTTATTCAAAATTCCTATTGAGTCTATGATCCAACACTCGGATGTTGACACGTGAAAAACTACAAGGAACCAGTGGTGACCCTCACAGTCAAGCACAGGAATAAACACCTGTGAAAATTATAATCAGGTCAAATTAAAATGATTTACGTTATCACAAAGTAGCTAGGTTGTAATATGTTAAGTAACCGTACCTCTTTAATATGTTTTACATTTTGTGGTACAAATTGGTCCAACAAACGGGCATGATACTCCACAAGATGTGGTTTGAAGCTATGAGGTACACGTTCATCATTTTTGAATAAACTATCCTGTAAAACAAACAACGTAATAGTACTTAAGCTTACTCTTAACATTTGTAAGTTAAAATAGAGAGTAGGAATTGCACACTCTATACCTGGAATGCTGCTGACAATATCATCTTAGAAGCTCCAACCTCCAGCATTTTTTTTTTTTGCAAATCAAACATATACGCATTCATAAACTGTTTCAGGAAATAAAACATGGGAATAATACTCTTACATTGCAGGATAAAAATTTCTATTATAAGATACATCATACTAGCAATCTTACATGGTCACTAATGTGTGAGTCCGAAAACACACACCAAGACTCTCCCACCGTCAAGTAGATAGTACTCCCTACACAAGCATATAGTTCGGCACATCTGTCATCCTGGGCTAGTTAAGGCAAATTTTCTTTTCTATCGGTGACAACATAAACAATAGTTCGTGGAATATTGTGCTAGACGGTCCCCATTGTCGCCCTTTCAAGTTAGTCTTCTGATCAATTTTAATCTTACAAGTGCCCTCTTAAGATGCTTTAGTTTCATTGGAAATAGTTCGTGGAATATCAATTTGAGCATGGTAATTTCCACCCATGTTTTGGTAGTTACGTTACCAGGTCATCTTAGCATTTTGACTCATTTTTTTCCCGCGTCTTTGCTTCAAGCTAGGCACCCGTGTGCATGTAGCAGAGTACAAAATATGAAAAAAAAAACTACTTAATTTTATCTTTTGTAACTTAAACGTTGATGTATAATACCATTACCATAGTAGACAGTGGCAGCTCATCATCAGGAAGTAGTTTGTCGTCCTACATAATTTGATAACTTTAGCATCGTTTCGAAAATGTATGACATGGTGTTTGGTTATTACCATATAAGAAGTTTAGCTAATAACTTCAATGTCGGAGGATCAATCTTTTTCTTAAGCTTTTGAGTATTTGATGTTTCTTCCTTGCAATTGATTTTGGCATTTTTATTCTTATTACCCTTGCATTGTTCCTTTGTCCTCCTTATGTTTTTCTTCTCCACAATCTCTTCCTCATACACAATGCCGTCTGATAAAAATGACCAACTGGTAGGAGTGGTTGTTGATTTTGAAGTATTCTTTGTTACAGGAGGACTCTTAGTTTTGCTGGGACTTTTTGCTGGTAGTTTGCTTCACTTCGGGTTCATTCGGTATGTCCAGTAGTGTCTCCAAACCAGGGAGACAATGATGGCCATCCAATCTAACATCACTAATACTGAAAGATTCAATGTCAATGCTTTGGTTCATTGATAAATTTTCGTCCATAACTAAATCATCCTCCTTTTCGAGTTCCCGTTTTCTTTTAACTACTGTTTCATTATTCCAAGTCTTTTAACTACTGTTTCATTATTCCAAGTCATTGATTCGTCGTTGTCATCCAACCATCGTGAACTCGACCTCGTGTTATCGTCAACAACCTTACCACTAGGGGTTTTTGTGGGTTGGGATTCCAGCATGTCACCATTGAAATTATTTTTTGTGTAAGTCCTTGAATTGCTTTAATTATCATTTTTTCCTATCTTAGTAACTAATTGTGTCAAACAAGTGCCTATTTGGTTTAGATAGTTCTCCATATTGAATATTCTCTACATCACAAACAACAGCAATAGAATGCTTAGAATACAATTACAAGAAGCATTACAAGTATACAAATAATAGAGTACTTACAGTATTTAACTCTGTAAGTTCATCCTCCACAACTCGTTTTTTGCTTTTTTTAACCATTGCTTTAAGTCTCCAAAGTTGTTCTATTCAGTAACTGATTTCTTCATAAAACTGAGATTTAATATTTGATTTTTTTTAGGACACGATATTTAATTTGAATTTTAAAAAAAATTAGGTACAATTATTGTTACCATTTTGATTACATGTAGAATATTCTTTGATTTATATCTAAATATAAGACCAGAAACTAGGTTCAACGATTTTTCCATTTTCGAAAAGATACAATATTTAATATAGTATTAACTAGTAACTAAAAATTAGGCAGTTACCTTAAAATAAGGTGGGATCTATAAAAATGCAATATGTTCTCCTTTTTATTAAAACCTTGTACACTATCGACAAGAATTAAAATAAATTATCGAAATTTAAGCACAATTTTTTGTCACACCAACTCCTAATCTTTTTATGATTCTTCAACTTTTTCCAGTATCGTAATTTCACCAAACTATTCAACCTTCGTGATTATCATTTTTCAGAAATTAATATTAAATGCTTGAGTATTGAATTATACGGGATTTTTGTCAGTCTATTTTTAATTTCATTTGTGTATATTTTGTAATTTTGATCTGCAAGAAAATGTCTGATTCAAGTTCTACACAGTTGAGCAGTATACCACCAGTTTTGTGCTACTGCAACCGTCCCACACAGATGATGACATCTTGGACTAGAACCAATCCTGGTCGTCGGTTTGTAACCTGCAAGTTTATTAATTCTGAAACTGGCCTTAGAGGGTGTAAATTTTTTAAATGGATTGATGAAGGAATGACTACCTGGCAAAGAGATGTTATAAATGATTTGAAAGTCGAAAAAACTTACTTACTGGAAGAAAATGGTTCTCTGAAGAACAAAATGTCACAATTGGAATATGAAATGGCATCATTGTTGGCTGAATTTGGGAGACAAATCCATGATACGCATAACAAAATTATTGATGAGGTGAAGGAAGATCGAAAATTTTATGTCCAATGCAATAAAGTTCTGGGCAGCTTGGTTAATGTAATTGCTATCGTGATAGTACTTTTTATTTATCTTATTTTTTTTTTAAAAAAAAGTCTTGTTCATTTCTGTATACGGTTATCGCAAATGGTTGTAGTTTGTTTTTATTAAAAATATATCATAGCAATTACTTATTCACTATAGACTATATTAACATATAATATATTGTAGCTATATGCCTACACAATGGTCATTGCCTCCAAAACATATGGAAATTTCAATTCATTGTTTGTTGGACTAAAAACAAACATCATTACAGTCTGATACACCAACAACCATTCTGTACCTTCCAAACATATTATAAATAGATCAGAGCAATTACTTCCATATTAACATATAATATATTCTACATATATCCTTAGACAATGGTAATTGCCTCCAAAAAATATGGCAATTTCAATTCATTTTTTGTTAGAATAAAAACAAACTTCATTACAGTCAGTTACACCAACAACCATTCTGAACCTTCCAAACATACTTCATGTCAAATTAGGATGTAATCCACCAAAAGCCCTCAATTTATTTTCCTCCCACTCAACTAATGACACCAGGGTTGGAAGGCGATGTGACTCCATATCCTGTAATGAAAGGTCAGCAACTCATTACTTAAAGTGAAACTGAAATAAATAAATTAACTCCTATTAAAATGGTATACATATTTTCTTGTCCAAAAACAACCTTGAAGTATTCTTTCGTCATACATTTTTTGAAATCAGCAGCTTCCATGATTTTAATCACATGCATCCCGCAATCAAACCTACGGTTAATAGTGTAACTCAATCACTGCCCAACTGAAACGGCAACCAAATTCGTAATTCAAAATACGAACATAAATAAAACAACAATGGGTACAGCGGTACCTATTTTGCTGATTAGGTGTATCAAGTATCTCAATACTCCATCTTGATATTGCCTTAAACTTCTGCAACCTTGCATCTTGCTTTTTATGTGTGAGTAGCTTGGCCAGTTTTGTCAGCTACATAAACATTACAATGGTTATATTTTAAAGTACCATAATTAAATTTTGTGAAAATTGAAAATAAAAGGTGCACCTGTTTTTTCGCATTAGTCATCCGTTTAGCACGTTCACCCTGGGGATTTGAATTAATTAGGTATACTTTCCGACGCTTCATACAAATAACTGTCAGGTACCAATGATTTGCTTTTGGGGTCCACAAGGGTACGTACATCTGAAACGACAACGAACTTGTAAATTATTGTGGACATATGATTGAAAATTACACAAGTGTAGCAAAGGGTTCGTATTTTACCAGCTCGCATTGTTTTGGATCATCAGGAAGGTAATTTGTTCTGATCAATGGGCTATCAGGCAAGTATTTGGAACCATTTCTCCGCAGGTTAACGTCCATGTACTGTAACAAACACATAAAATTCTAATGACTCTTTGTTAATAATTTATCACAAAGCAAAGTCAAAGAATTATACATACCATTAGGGTAGTTGGAATAAAAAATATTGATGGTCTCGTCAAACAGATCCGTATTCCAACCAAATTAATAACCTTCAAAATCCCAACAAGTAAAACAGATAAGTGTACGGATAGTGATATAACACACAGGGCTGAGGCTGATCATACGCCTATGTCAGGTGTATAGGCATTTTTACGAATGTGACGATGTTTAGTATATAAAAAAAATGCATACTTGAAGTAAGTACTTACAGTGTATACAACTTCAGCACATGGGAGGAGGCTTTGCAGGTCATGTCTTGTTGCATCTGTCTAGTTAGTGCTAATCACAATTTCCCTATAATAGTATTTAGACTATTGTTAGCAATGCATTTGTATTTAACTTTTGAATTCTCACTATAACTATGTTATTTGAAACCTACATTGGCTCCTTTGTGTCATCATATATGTTAGTCACTATTGATTTGAAATTTGGTGACCTTCTAATTAAAACTTTGTCAATTGACAACCTCCTTATCTCAAACTTTTCATCATCTTCCCCATGGTTTTCTTACAAATGTACACAAATCAAACAGACCACTATTAAGCTGAGCATCCCTTGAGCAAATCACAGAGACTACCTTAATCAAATAGAATAAAATTGGTGCTAGAAGATGAATTTAAATGAAAACAAGTTTAATTGTTATTTGCTCATGGTTACTTCCCCCTTGCTCATCTGATTTCAATGTCTCATCTTCTTCCAACTCCTTGTCCTTGTTCTTGTCTTATTTTTCTTCCTCCTCCTCTTGTTGTGCATCTTTCTTTTTGTTTTCATCATCCTCCTCTTTTTCCTCATGCTCTTTTTCGTCTTTATGTTCATCCTCCTCCCCCTGTTGTTGATCTTTCTCTTCTTTCTCATCATCATCCTCTTCTTCCTCCTGTGTCTCCTCTTCTTCGTCCTCCTCTGCCTCCTCTTCTTCCTCCACCTCCTCTTCTTTAAGCATTCATATTTGGTAAGTTCACAAACTTTAATACAACCCATTATTTTTTTTAAAATAAGCATACGTAAAAGTTAATATCACAAAACACTAGCAATTTATTTTGTATATCTCACTTAATTTCGATTCAAGAGTGTATGATGCACGTGGCTCTTATGATTAATAACAAAAAACACACTGGATTTATTGTATTGTTTAAATGGAAAAGATTATATCAACAAAGAAACTTAAAAAAAACATTAAGCATATAATATTTTCATAAATAGCAACCAACATAGACATATGGTTGGTTATTAGCTAACCTTGTTGTGGATATTTCAAAACCATGTGATTGTAAAGTTTTGGCAAGTTATAATTTCAGCAAAATTTAACCCAAATGCTCTCACTAATCCTACAATTACTAATTTAAAAAAAAAAACACAAAAGATAATAAATATTTAAACATTCATTCTTATGCACATTCATATTTGGTATGTTCACAAACTTTAATACAACCCCTTATTTTTTTAAACTAAGCGTACATAAATGTTAATATCACAAAACATTAGCAATTTATTTTATACATCACACTTATTTTCGATTCAAGAGTGTGTGATGCACGTGGCTCTTATGAATAATTACACAAAACACTCGATTTAATGTATTGTATTGTTAATTGATCGGTGGCCTATATCACAAACCAACACCAAGTTGGTAATTAGTTAACGTTATTGTGGTTATTTGAAAAAAGATCTGATTTAAATTAACCTTTAGTTATTGAATTTAGATTAAAATTAACCTTATTCTGGTTATTTCAAACAACCTTTTGGTTAGTGCTTTGTAGTTGTACGCTACCTTTCCAAACAATAACAATATTGTAAACTTCCCTAAATATATCTCATAAAGAAATTTAAAATTTTGGTAACTAACTCCACTATATTTTTGCCATGATTTATTCCCTAATTTAAAAGCAAATATTTTTAAACTTTCTAAAGTTAATTATTTTATTAAGTGAAATACACATGATCAACCATAACTTTACCACAAGCATATATTGAAAGTTCATAATTACACCCTTTTGTTAAATTATCTTCTTCATCAAATGATGGATGCAACCACGACTAATCCTTCAACGATGGACATATAGTCAAATGAAGAACAACTGGCCGAGACAAACAACGACGATCATGATATACCAACACAAACCCAAAAAGAACAACATGACCCAATGGTTTATGTCTGACTCTTATTTTATTTTTTTCAATTTCAATTGTTTTCACAATAAAACATAAACTAAGCAAGTAATTAATTTAATTTTAGGATGATGATTTGGAAGCAACCTACGTTACAGAAGACGAATCTCAGCAAAATAATACAAATACGGTATGTTTTGATTCTTAATTTATTGAATTAGGATAATGTTTAAGTGAATATATATTCATGTTACTTAGCTTATGTGTTATAACTAAAAACATCGCAAGGGGTTCGATTGCACATACAATCACGATCCGGAAGATGGTCAACCTATTAATGTCGACGAAGTTGTCCATGTGTCAGACATGTTTTCTGAGCATGAGACATTCGATTCCATCAACAAAGAACTAAAAGACTTCTCTGCAGAGGACATGCAAAGGTTGCCCTTCAAGACACTTGAGCATGGTGTGTCCTTCTACAAAATGTACGCAAAGGTAAAAGGATTTGGAATCCGTCATAAAGCGAAAGTTCTTAGTGGACCTGATAAACACCCCACAAGCCAAAAAATACTTTGTAACAAGGAGGGTTGGCGAGAAGAAAGTAACCTCAACAAACATGATAGGGTGTACAAGTATAGAGAGCAAACGAGATGCGGATGCCCTGCAATGATTGCTTTCAAATGGGATCCTAATAACAATCATTGGTTTGTCAAGGAATTTGTGGAACATCATAGTCACAGTTTAATTAACACTAACCACATCCCGTTTGACAGGTTTTTTATACCATTAGTGAGCAATCTAGAATTAAAATCAGTTATCAATTTCGTACAATTAATCACACCCTTTTATTTGTTCATTAACAGGAGTCATAGAGAGATTATAGAAGCTGATAAGATACGCATAAAGTCGCTGATAGATTCAGGAGCGAAACCCTCTATTGCCATGAGGAATTTGGCTGCTGAAGCGGGTGGAATCCGTAAGTTATCATTCTTAACCAAGGACTTGTACACAACTTATGCGAAAATGAAAAAAGAGGATATTAAAATCAACGACGCCGAGACTATCATGGCATATCTCACCGGCAAGTTTCTTGCTAATCCAACTTTCTTCATGAGATACACACGTGATGACGATAATGGAATTGATAAGCTATTTTGGTGTGATGGTGTATCTCGGAATGATTATAAAGCATTTGGCAAGGTAATTGCATTTGATGCAACTTATAAAATCAACGCTTACCACAAGTCGTTTGTGGTTATTTCTGGAGTCAACCACCACAGGAAAACTATTTCATTTGCAGTTGCATTGATTTCAAATGAGAAAGAGGAAACATACACGTGGGTGTTAGAACAACTTCTTGAAGCTGGAGATAATATGGAACCATATATTGTTCTCACTGACGGTGACAAGGCAATGGCAAGCCCTAGTAGGAGAGTACTCCAAAATGCAACGCATAGACTGTGTCTGTGGCATATAATGCGAAACGTAAAAGGACACACAAGCAAACGCTTTTGTAGCGGATTTATGAAGTGTGTGGATGGTTGTCGAACACCTGAAGAGTTTGAGCAAGCTTGGCATGAGTTAGTCACACATTAAAAGGTTCAAGATTGTAAGTGGGCAAATGATTTGTACAACGACAAAGAAAAGTGGGCAGAAGCTTATCTTACCGGACATTTTTTCGCTGGCATCTTGCACAACAATGACATGTATAGTGAATGGATATTTCTTTCCTACAACTCTATTTTTTTGCAGAAAGTTTATTATTTATTTTGCCATTATCATCTATTTAATTTTGAATGAAACATGTATGAGGAGTATACAACGATGTGAATCGATGAACTCTCATTTAAAGGGAGTGATGACGAGTGATTTGTTGTTGTACAAATTTGTTCAAATGTACGATAAAGTGCTTAAGCTTATTCGATTCGACGAGGATAAGGATGACTACACAACTAAACACACGTTTCCTATGATAGAGGGAGTTTTGTCAGATGTGAAGACACATGTAGCAAAGATATACACGCGAAAATCATATGAGATGTTGTGCAACGAAATCAGCTACGAATCAATGTACATTGTTTATAAGTCTGTTGAAGAAAAGGGTCGACCTGACGGCCCAATAAGAACATACTGGCTACACGATTGCTAAATAAAAACTCTAAAATTTGTTGTTATCCACAGCAAGGATCAACAAAGAATGTTTTGCTGCTGTATGAAGATGCAATCCATTGGATACCCTTGTCGGCACATGTTTGCTGTCATGAAATTTGAAGGTATGTCGCAAATCTCGGTTGGATGTATTTATCGTAGATGGACAGTACTAGCAAAGGAAAACTGTCAGATTTCAGGGGATGAAAATAACTTATGCAACGCTAGGGACAAGGAAGCGGCAATTGGAAGGTTTTCCTTTCTTAATGGATTGAGCAACCAGCTCTACAGAATGGCATCTGCATCATATGACCGGTCGTTATGGTTAAAAGACAAATTGGCAAAATTGGTGCTGGAAGTCCAAAATGATAATGAAGACCCAGAAAGAAACAATATATTTGGTATTAAAAACCCTAAAGTGCTTGATGAGAAAAGTAAAGGTCAGTCAAAAAAAGCAAATAAGACCCAAAAACCAGCCACTAAAGAACAACAACCAAATACTAATGTTAGCAAGACTTACCACTGCACTGGAAGTGTTGACAATTTACCAAATTACTTTAAAAAATTTATGCCAAAGATGTACTCAAAAGGACAGGCTTCAAGAGCGGAGGATTGCTACGAAATATCTCATTTTTGTTAAGATACCGATTGTGTTTGACTGGGAACCGGGACAACAGTATTAGACATTAAGTTACGCTAATACCTATTTCGTTTATATGTATTCATCTTTCTTTATTAAACAAATGGTTATCACCTGAAATATGTTTGGACATTTCCTTATGTTTTGTTTTCTTTTATTTAAAGTTACTTTCTACCTTTAATTTTTTAATTTTCAGAAAAAATATTCAATCATACAAGTGTTTAATTAACATCAATGTATCAAAACTACCTAAAAAAAATAAAAATAAAGGAATAGCAATTAAGTTACCTAAAAAGAAATATTCTCCTCACATATGTAAGGTACCCTAATACCTATTTCGTTTATATGTGTTCATCTTTCTTTATCAAACAAATGATTATTACCTGAAATATGTTTGGAAATTTCCTTCTGTTTTGTTTTCTTTTATTTAAAGCTACTAGGTACCTTTAATTTATTAATTTTCAGAAAAAATGTTCAATCATACAAGTGTTTAATTAACATCAATGTATCATAACTACCTAAAAAAAATAAAGGAATATCAAATAAGTTACCTAAAAAGAAATATTCTCCTCACATATGTAAGTTACCCTAATACCTATTTCGTTTATATATATTTATCTTTCTTTATTAAACAAATGGTTATCACCTGAAATATGTTTGGATATTTCCTTCTGTTGTGTTTTCTTTTATTTAAAGTTACTAGGTACCTTTAATTTTTTAATTTTCAGGAAAAATGTTCAATCATACAAGTATTTAATTAACATCAATGTATCAAAACTACCTTAAAAAAAAAAATAAAGGAATAGCAATTAAGTTACCTAAAAAGAAATATTCTCCTCACATTTGTAAGTTACCCTAATACCTATTTCGTTTATATGTATTCATCTTTCTTTATTAAACAAATGGTTATCACCTGAAATATGTTTGGACATTTCCTTCTGTTTTGTTTTCTTTTATTTAAAGTTACTAGGTACCTTTAATTTTTTAATTTTCAGAAAAAATGTTCAATCATACAAGTGTTAAATTAACATCAATGCATCAAAACTACCTAAAAAATGTAAGGGAACAACAATTAAGTTACCTAAAAATAAATATTCTCCTCATATATGTAAGTTACCTAAACAGCAATTAATGTCACCCAAAAAAAAATTTAATAATAAAAACTGAATCGGTAAATGAAATAAGTTATTTATTACAAAAAGAAACAAAAAACAAAGGTTCTTGAAAGGGTTATTACTTATTAGTTACTTTTTTGAGAGGGGCATGATTAGTTACTTCGTAAGTTGAAATAAGGTATTTTCTAAAGTTCTAGAACATGTAATCGATAACAAACAATTAATATGAAAGCCTTTATTCGGTTTTGGTAAAATACAAAACCATAACTTAAATATTATATATAGGATTTAGCCTTTATTCAGTTTTGGTAAAATACAAAGTCATAAGTTAATATTGTATATAGGATTGAAGGGAATTTAAATTTTGAAATATTAAAGTAAAATTTGAAAAAGTAAACTCAGTACAAGTACAATTGAGTAGACCAAATTTCAAAACAAAAAGGCCTTTAACTACTTAACTACTATGCTTTTATAACCTAGCACTCTCCATCTTCCCACCGCTACAAAATTACATTAAAAGAAACTGAAAAATCAAGACGACTTCTCAGTCTCACAGTATCACCGGGACAATAGGCTACCGGCGAACCCTTGTATTCAAGCACTTTCAAGGTATTGGCGAACCCTTTTATTCGAGCACTTCCAAGGTATTATTTCCTTTGTTACCTTTAACTTTTGATTCAATTTTTTGTTTTACTTTTTTTTTTTTTAGGGTTTCCAATTAATCCTTGTATCAAGGAATTCGATTACTTTTGTGACGTAATTGAATGATGTTTCTTCAAATTTGTTTAAAATTTGAACTGATTATTTTTTATTGATGATTTAGTACATATGGCAGTGAAATTTGAATGATGAAATTTAATTTATTAAATCAAAAATGGTGCTTAATATAACAGGTTTTAAAATAAACAAGTTCTACAGTTCATAACATTGCAAAGGTTTAGATTAATCTGGTTCATAGAGATTACTCATGTATTTATCCAATCTACTTGCTGTTTATAATGATTTTTTGGAGAATAAAATTGGATAGGTGGACTGAAGATCTAAATTATCATACAACGCATGTCCATCTTGTATCTTTATTTTCCGATTTATATAAGTATTGAACATGGATGTAGCTAGAAAAAGTGCCAAAAAGCGCACCAAATGCAACCAAAACAAGTACAATAGTAAAACAAAGGAAAATCCAAGGGTATATTTCAATGACACAGCTTCAGATTCAGAGGAAGACCAAAGGTTCTTAACAAACAACTACAAACAATTGTACTTTACAAAATTTGCTATACAGAAAGTAGCTCCGGGGAGGGTAGTTCATTTTGAGTCTTTTGATGAAAATAATGCAAAGTTTATTAGAGATTGGTTCCAATTGCAAGGTTGGGTTTGGTTAGCTCAACAGGAATTCGAAATGCATCTTGACTTGGTTCATCAATTTTACACACATTTTGATGAAGCAAACAAGAAACCGAATGAGATTCACACTTGGGTGAAAGGCAAAGAAATATAATTGGATGCTAAAAAACTAGGTAAAATACTTCACTTGCCAGCATCAGGAGTAGAAATTCAATTCAAGCAATCATGGAAAGAATTACCCGGTGTTGATGCCACAAAATGTTCACAAGTTTTGTTGGAAGATCTAGACAGTTTAATTAAGAGGCCAGAGGTGGATAGTCTGCCACTACCAACAAGACTACTCCTCCTCATCTTACAAGGGACTTTTATCTCTCCAATAGGCAGAAAGTCATCACTTACATGTCGGGACCAAAAGATGATGTATTGTTTACTTAAAAAAAAGAAATTGAACATGCCCCTGTTTATCATCAGATACATGATTATGGCTTTTAAAAACACCAAAAACACCTGTCTTCCCTATGGTATGTGGTTAACTTTGGTGTTTAAGCACTTTGATGTGAGTCTTGACAATGAAGTGAAAGTGAAGAACACAAGCTTGCCCTTTAACATTTCTGATTAGTTCATTTTATATTCATTGTTTGTCCCCATTTCATGTTGGTTTTTGGCTCTAACAAGGCTCTTTCGAGCCTATTCTACTAACTTCGGTTACTTTTAGTGTTGTTGCTTTGCTTTGGCGTTTATTGCAGGAATTGATGCTTTTGTGTCGGTTTTCGCTTTATCCCGAGCACTTGGCAAGTTAGTGAGAGTCTTGACCATTTTCAGAAGCTAAAAGGAAGCTAGGACATAACTTAGAAGCCCCGGGGAAGCATAGAAGTCGAGTTATAGGAGTTACGAGCGAAGCCGGAAGCCCGAAGGCTTCCTGATCAGTCCGCATGGTCCAGGTGCACTGTGCCCTGTTCGGGTGCATCACAGCCGGCCGGCCGGACACAGTGATTTTTACGTGTTTTTGCCTGTTTTTCACCGAATTTGACTTAGTACCTAATGTAATTTTCCCTAAGTTTTCATTCACGCATTCTATTATTCTAGAACCCTAGTTTCAGTTTAGTTTTCTCTCAAAAGAGGTGATTATTGTGGATCCTTTGAATCATTTAATTCAATACAAATTCAGGTTTTAATTCAATCTTAATTCTATTCTCTTTAATTCATGTTTAATTTTAGTTTATGTTTTTAGTTTTATTTTCTTTAATCTTTTATGCCCTAATTTCTTGTTTTACTTCTAGTTTTATAATTGTTGATTAATTCTTTAATTCTGATCATGTCTTTAGTTTTGTTTTCTACAATTGCTTTAGTTTTTATGATCATGAGTGAGTAGTTAGTTTTCTAGGGTTAGGGAAACCCTTACTAATTAATGGACTAATTAACTTAGATTGTTTCAATTCCACAATTAGTAGTCAAATTCCTGTTATTGGCTTATTTGTTTACAATTGAATTGTGCGCAGATTTAGTTGTAATTTTGGTAATTGTCGAATTTGATGCCGAGAGGTAAAAATACCACAATTGGACCATTGAATAATAGGTGTAATTAGGCTAGGCATGAGCGAGAGACGCTAGACGAGTTTTGAGGGAGTCTAAGTTCGAGAGAATTAGTGAGCCCTAATTTGACATAATTGTGAGATTGAACGTTCTTTGTTGGTAAATCCATTAGTTGATTCNGAATCAATTAGTTTATTCTTGGTGACCCGAATAACCCTTGACCTTAAATATTAGTTTTAAATCACCATCATTTCCCGTAGTTAATTAGTAGTTAATCAGTAGTAAATTAGTTAATCAATAATTCTCAACCAAGGCCCTTTTCACAGTTTAAGCTTTTTAGA
The DNA here is from genome assembly GCA_016808085.1 of Suaeda aralocaspica. Taxonomy (NCBI): domain Eukaryota; kingdom Viridiplantae; phylum Streptophyta; class Magnoliopsida; order Caryophyllales; family Amaranthaceae; genus Suaeda; species Suaeda aralocaspica. The sequence continues at coordinate 74,177 of PYUH01000332.1, read as the reverse complement.
ACTAATAGAGTTCAATTGCTTCCCTGAGGATTCAATCCTTNTCCCTGAGGATCCAATCCTTACTTCCCTAGCTACATTAGTTAGAGTTGTTTGGTTTATTTTTTATAGGTGTGCGATAGCCTCATCAATTTCCACCATCACAACACATTTGGGTTATGTTTATAATGTTGAACAAGGTTGTTGGAAGCATTCAGGGGTAAAACGGGCTCCTAAAAGAAAAGTGGACTCCATTGAAACAACAACAGAAGAGTTGTTGGCCAAAAATCGTGCACTTGAAGATTCTTGTACTAGGCAAGGGCAAATGCTTGAATGTTTAGTGTTGCAGGAGATGCTTAAGGTTTTGCATCCACATGTGTTTATGGTTGAGCGTCTAGCTGAAATTCGAGTTGAGCTGAGAATGACTGAACAAGACTATAAGCCTCCAATAAAGTGTGATAATGGTAAGAAAGTGTACCTTAAGGCATCTTTTGTTTTGACAAATGCATTATTCACTAACCTTTTCAATTATGTGCACGCAGTCATCAATTATAATCTGTCAGATGACCAACATGAAAAAGGAGTCAAGGATGACGAATCTGATATAGGAGCTGGTGATTTCATGCACTCAGATGACGACAATTGAATTCGGAAGTACGACTGCTGGGGTAGTAACTTTGAGCAGCTACCACATTTAAAGTGCATAATGTTGTTAAATTTCAATCATGGACAATGTGTGTTTTATTTAAATATGTAGAATGTACTTTGACATATTAAGAGTTAATTAACAATATTTATTAGCACAATATCCAGTTTAATGTCCAGTTTCTGTACTAGGTTCACATGAAATTTTCATAGCATAATTTCCAGTTTAAGCCTTACTCTAACCAAATAATTCATTAATTTTGATAGTGTGTGACGCAAATAAGTTGGTTTCGTGAACCCCAACATCAAAATATGTGCTTCAAATTATTACTATAACAAAACAATAACTTATAATAAATTAAGGTAATTTATGAATAACATTTATCCAAAAAACTGAAGTCAGGAATTATTTTAAAAAAATAATAATAATTGAATACTTTTTAATACGAAAACTATATCAAAGTTGTTACCTTTTTTTACTTTCACAAATATTCAGTTTCAATTTGACCTTATTAATATAGCAGCAAAAATCATTACTTTATATAATATTCAAGGCAATACATATGTATAATAACCGCTATATGTAAGGTATAAAAAGAGAAACAATGGACCTGATTATTAGCTGTAACTGATTAAATTTATAAGAAAATAAAAAAAAATTAAGGAAATTGGGATTAGTCAAAGTAAAAAACATCCTAATTTAGCACCAAAACACGTACAGCCCATGTTCATGGATATTTAGGAATTTTGTTAACGGGTATTAACTAAATAACATTATGAAAATATTTAGCCTATTTTTTAGGAAAATTAACTATGCATGAACTTGGACATTTTTACATAATAAGGAAACTGCACTTCCATTATATTAAAAAGATTATTCAATTATAGCGTATGAATATATATATATATATATATATATATATATTTATATATCATCATCATCATAGATATTTTCCCACAAAAAAAATATATTAAAAACAGAAAATATTTTATACATAATATTTTCTGGCCAAAAAATACAAAAAAATAATATGACCCATATCTTTCCCACGTACAACCAATTTTGCGGTACATTTTGTGGCGCCAAATATTTAGGGATGGAATATATTGGAGGTAACCTACTTGCCCAATTGCCATTATATAAGAAACACAATTCCAAAACTAACAAAATTTTTAAGCAAACACAGTGAGTGAAAGTTCTTCAACATGGTGGGAAAGAATCAAATAATCACTTAGATGACTTGGTTACGATGAGTGAATTTGTGTTTGACTTGTTAATGAAATTTGGTGTAGCTAACGTCGCTGCTGCTATGGAGACACGGGGAATTTTACAACAGTGGAAAAGTTTTACCTTGCTGAATGTACACAAATCTGTACAGACAAACGATGGTGGTATGAAGTTTCATACCACCATAATAGAAAATGTACCATCAACTTATCACTGACTTTGAACAATTTTATATGCTTATCTTTATATGTTTACTAATTATTATCTTTATATGTTTACAGATCCTCATGGAAGATTAGGGGATTTAGTCGCCCACGCAAAGGATGTGGAACAAATGAGATTGTTGATAAATAGGTTGATGAATATGTGTGGTCTTGACGAAGTGAAAAGTATCATGGGGAAACGTCCAAAACTTATATTGGACATTTTTCATTTAGCAAGAAACACCTACCTAATGCAGAATCACATGTTCGAAGAAATGTCGTTGAATGCAAATGGTAAAAGAGTTGTCGTTGTTCCTGTAAACCAAGAAGACTACATCAAACAAGAAAGATCTAAGAAGTCGAAGTTAAAAAGAAACAAGATGCCCAAGAAATTGAAGACCATTGACTTCATAGATCTCTTGGATGAAGAGTAGTGATGGTCTAATGTATTAGGTAGCTAGAATTTGTTTCACATATAACTAATAATATTATCTAATGTAATTTGTGTGTGTTTTTTGTGACGACTATCCTACGACACTAGTTCTAATGTATTAGGTTCTTTATTTTATCAAATATAACTATCAATATTATCTAAACATAATTTCTATTAGGCCTTATTGCAATAATGTTTACATATATGCATGGTTGAATAAATTCGTCCATATAGCCTAACCTAAAGTATTTGTTACATGACCGAGTTCAATTGGCAAATTCATATGTTCAATTTTGTAATAAGTAAAAAAATTAAAGATGATCGTAACACAGTATTTCATTTTGATTAACGGACCACTCCTGGTCGTGTGAATGTGGTTGATCATAAATCAAAATTACATAATAAGGATATAAACAAGAATTATAATTTTTAAAGTAGTGGTACAAATTTCATACCTTAACTAAGTAAAAAAATAGCAATTAAGCAGATCAAATTGCTAAGAGAGGGTTATACAAAATATTGCCAAGAAAGGGTTATACAAATGATTTAAAAGACAGCTTTTGATGCTGCGAGAGGGTTCAAATTTTGTATTTAGTGACCAATCTGACAAATTAAAGATCGATTGATCGAATGTAATAAAATTTAAAGACAAATAATAGTCCAAACTGAATTCCGACTAGTCAGTCATCCATAAACTTTAAAAGAAAATACAAAAATCCCTTAACAAAAATACATATTACAGTATGAATTACCAACTCAAATGCAATCGAACTTGCTTATAGTATGAAAACGCAATGCATGGCTTGAGCTGTTTTCATTTTTTAAAAGGATTAGAAACGTAATTCATTATGTTGCCGTTATCTTACTTATAGGAATATAAACACATGTCCTTTAAGTACTTGTTTTGCACCATGAAATATATTTTGCAAATATTATCAACCATATATATGGTAATGACAAAAGTCATTTTACGAGAATGCCAATGACAAATTTGAAACAGACACAAGGGATTACTAAATAATACAAGGAAGAGAATAAAAATCATGTTGACATTTACCTTATATTATTATGAAGAATATAAACATCATGTTCTTAACTAACAACTGTTCACAACTTTTTATGGGTACTTAACAGTTTTACTAGTGAGGCACCAATGGATGCACTTACCTCAATATAAAAGTTTCTTACATAAATTGCAGAAATATGTTAATGACATAACTCAATCGAGGACAATACCTAAATCAAAATCTATTGTACACCAAATAATCTGCTTTATTAGGATAGGTCACATACAACGTCAGCTATGGCCATTATCACTTATCCCCTTCTTCACTTCGTCTTCTTCACTTCATTTTCTTCATTTGCCAGGTACAAAAATTACCTATAACTGTACGAATTCGAAGCTAACCATGCAAATTTTTATAAACATGCGCTAAAACCAATCTAATTCAATCAATTCAATTATGATACATAGTAATCAATCTAACAACAAATTTAAACACAACGAATGGTTTAATTTGTGCAAAGAATCCAATGGTGTTTTCAATTAATGGCATAATTTGTAAATTCTGGGCAGATTTTTGAGATAACCAACGAAAGAGGAACACAAATATGCAATTATAATAAAAATCTGCAAAATTTCAAGTACCAACATCATACACCTATAATACCTCCATGGCTGTTAATTGAAGTCTTCAAATGACAGGGATGAAGGTTTGGAAATATGGAATCTTATACGTATGTATTTTAGTGGCTAATACGTAATACAATTTTTTTTTATAACATATATTATCCGTATTGTACAAAAATACTAGTGGACACTTGGCACAATATGATTCGTTTGACCATCGTTGACTTCGGTGGTCAATTTTTAGCTAACCATAGAAGAATTTCCAGTTCTTTATTGAATAAGGGTCTGTTTATTTCACGTTAAAATCAATTCAATTCAGTTCAGTTAAGCTCCAATCAGTTCAGTTCAATTTAGCTCAGCTCATCTTTAAAAACCATAATAAAAATTTTCAGTTCAACTCCAATCAAATCAAATCAGTTCAGTTCAGTTCAACTATTTTTAGATGAAGTAAATAGGCCCTAAGTCATGTAATCACAGAAATATTGGAAACGCTGTAAATAAAAATTCTAACTATGATCTTGATACGAAGGAGCCAAAAAGTTAAAAAATGATGTCGTAAATTGATAACTTGATGATAAATAATTCAAAAGAATATTACAACACGAAAATATAAGATCTGGTCATAACGGATTAATCAATATTAACCATTGATTAATTCAATTGAATACTTGAACTACAAACTGAAAAGTAGCAGCCAAAACAATGAAGTGTAGTTCAACCATTTACTCCCCTCATTCATAAGAGCTAAACTCTCTTTGAACATAAATACTTTATAGGTGGTTGAACGACCAAATTGAGAGCTAACAGTCACATATCTTACAACTTGAACATCCTCCACAATAGGTGTAACTAATACATCACCACCACCCTCACCAACCACTAGCATTAACCCTTTCTTAGCAAACGACTCAACTATACCATCGTACCATGCTAAATTTGCTCTATCAAGATGCAGTGAGAATAGCTTCATCCATAACTTTGCCGCGCCATCATCCTCCCTCAAAATCCACATGTCAAGATCAAAAGGCTCATTATATCCATGGACCAGTCCAAGATAGTCGCAAAAATTTCCAAGAGAAATATAACCAGGCATACCTTTAACATAGCTTAAATCTGTAAATGTCTCAGAACTCAAATCGAACGATACAATTGTATCTAATAAATACTCTAATCAATAACAAAAGCGACCCACAGTACACGTAAAATTTAGCGAATTCAAATAAACACAACCAAGAAGGGTTGTTCATGATTTCTTAACAAGAAAGAAAACTAGAACAGAAGTTGTAGCATGTTCGCCTTCTTTCAGTGGCGGAGCTACGTTTGGAATGGTGGGTCACGTGACCCACCATTGCCCAGAGAAATCATTTATATATCTATAAGTGCATTAGTAGAACATTATATGTTTGTTGGATTAGTAGTACACACACCACTCTTTCTACAGTAGGTCAATTGCATTATTTCTTGCTTTTTTCAAAACACATTCCCCTTTTCCCTGGCCCACGTAGAACTTCTTCTTTTTATCATTTTTTCTTTTTTTGTTTTTATTTTTTTTTCTTTTTTGTTTCAAAAGTTCTTATGTTTTTGTAAGTTCTGAAAGAATTATTTGTCGTGCCCTTCATTAAACAACAATTACAATATATATACTAGAGAGTTTAGGGTTATGTGATTAGGGTTAACTAAGTAGTTTACATGAGAGAATAATATACAAACAAATACATATATTGATATATTCTAACACACCCCCGCAGTTGAAGCGGGAGGACTGCGGATGCTGAGACTGTCTCGAAAATCATCAAACAAGACGCGAGGCATGCCTTTAGTGAAGATGTCCACGATTTGATAACGGGAGGGAACATGGAGAACACGAACCTCACCACGTTCAACCCTCTCGCGTACAAAATGAATGTCCATCTCAATGTGCTTTGTACGTTGATGTTGAACTGGATTGCCAGAAATATAGATGGCACTCACATTGTCACAATAAACTAAAGTAGCCTTTGTAACGGGACAATGTAGCTTAAGTAACAAATTTCGAATCCAACACAATTCGGACACCACATTAGCAACTCCCCGGTACTCTGCCTTGGAACTAGACTTAGATAAGGTGGGTTGGCGCTTGGAGGACCATGATAGGAGATTGTCACCAAGAAAAATACAATAACCAGAATTAGATCGGGGTGTATCAGGGCACCCACCCCAATCAACATCGGTATAGAACAAGATAGAAGTGAGGGAGGACTTGTACAAGTGCATACCGTAGTCAATAGTACCTTGCACATAGCGCAATATGCGCTTCAAAGCGGCCATGTGCTCAACCTTTGGTTCGTGCATAAAGAGACATACTTATTGAACTGCACAAGAAATAGCGGGCCGCGTAAAGGTCAAGTACTGCAAAGCACCTGCTAGTCATCGATATGATATGATGTTAGATCATCATACCGAACACCAGAGATATCACTCAATTTACCTTTGATGTCAACAGGAGTAGCAGACGGCTTGCAATGTGTCATGCTGGGTCTATCAAGAATCTCTAAGGCATACTTATGTTGGGATAAAAATAAGCTATCGGTGTGATGAGTGACGACAAACCCCAAAAAATAGCTCAAGTTACCCAAATCTTTCATCGCAAAATCAGAAGAGAGTCCGTATAAGCGGTTCAAATAATATCATCAACACAGAGTAATATGTAAGCAATATCGTGACCGTGATTATGGTAAATAAAGAGAGAGTTGTCAGATGTGCTATGAATGAAACCAATAGAAGCAACATAGTCTGCAAAGTGTTGATAAGAAGCCCTAGGCGCTTGTTTGAGACCATAAAGGGACTTGCGAAGAAGACACACATGATTAGGAAGAGCTGGGTCACAAAAACCTAAAGATGGATACACGTAAACCATGAAGGAATGCATGCATTCTTCACATCAAGTTGATGAATAGACCAAGATTTTGATAATGCGGTACTAAGAACAGTTTGAATAGTAGCCGGTTTGACTACCGGACTAAAAGTTTTATCACAATCAATACCATCACGTTGTAACTACCATCACCGACAAGGCGAGCTTTATACCATTAAAGGAACCATCTGATTTTGTTTTATGCTGAAATGTCCACAATGACCTGATGATGTTAACATTAGGAGGTCGGGGACCAAATCCCAAGTCTTATTTTCAATAAGAGCATCAAATTCATCTTGCATATATAGCATGCTTCCAATCCGGGTCATGAAGGGCATGAATGGGGCTTTTTGGAAGTGGCAAAATGGATTGAGTAGTAACATGAAGGGCTTGTTAGTTGTATTTCGAGTTGGGTTTAACAATGCCATGTTAACTACGAGTGGTCATACGGGACAGGTTAGATGGGGAAATGCTAGGTGTAGGTTCGTGGCGATGGTTTAGTGGTTGATAAGGTGGTCTTATGGGGGAGGATGGCTGCTGTGCGAGAGGCAGCAGAGGCCGCGAGAGGGTGTTAGCCTAGGAATTGGTGCAACGGATGGGGTGTGGTGAAGGCTATTGATTTTGTGACAAAGGGGAATGTTGAGAGTTGTCATAATAAGTATCTTAAGGAGCATTAAGAGAATGTGATTCACTCTGGGCACGTTGATGCAAGTAGTGAACGTGAGAAGGAGAAAAATGAGAAGCATTAATATCATCATTTAGGAAGTCATAATCACCCAAATTAGTTCTATGAGCTTTAGAAAAGGGAAAAAATGACTCATCAAACCAAACATGTCTAGCAATAATAATTTTACAACTAGAGATGTCGTAGCATTTGTAACCTCTATGGTTTGACGGATAGCCTAAAAAGACACATGGAGTAGAACGAGGTTGAAGTTTATGTACTTGAGTGGATAAAAAAGGGGAAAGCATAAACAACCAAAAACTGGAAGATAGGAATAGTTGGGTTCTTTTGGTAGAGAATGGAAGTCGGAGATTGATAATCTTGGACTTTTGTGGGAAAAATATTAAGTTATTATTAATAGATTTTATCTTTCTTTCCGCTTTGCCATTTTGAGGAGAAGTGTGAGGACAGGAGAAGCGAAAAGACATGCCATGGTGTTCACAAAATTTAAGAAATGGACCATTATCAAATTCACGACCATTGTCGCATTGAAAATTTTAATTTTCCGTTCAAACTGAGTGTTAATATAATTTGTAAGTTGGAGAAAAACAGAGGCCACTACGGCGGGGTAGAGGACTCTTAAGGATGTTGCTGCTAGTTGCGACCACCGTTAGTGGTGCTGCCACTATGGTTGTTATTGTTGTGACGACCGCAGTTGTTTTTCCTTCCTCAGTTATTCGAATTGCTATGATTGTGAGGAGTATTATCAAGAGTAGAAGGAGAATTAGCAACACCCATAGAAGTAGAGTCACCATGAGATAGCAAGGCGTTGTCAGAAGAAGGAGCCGCGGCAGCGTCATCGGCATTGCTCTGTTCTTCATGTTCGAGCATAGAGAGTAATGTGTCAAAGGAAGGTAATGGAGTGCGATGCTGAACCGATGAGCAAAAAGGCCTATAAGCTTCTGAGAGACCTTTCAACAATTGTAATGCCATGTGTTGATCGGAGATAGGGTCGCCAACGTTACGCAAACTGTCAGCCAAGGTTTGAAGTGAGTGCAAAAAGGTTTGACACCTGTGAATTGCTCAAGTTTGGTGTTAGAAAATTGAGCGTCCAATTGCAAGGTCATTGTGGTCTTATTATTCTAGAAGAAATTGACAACATGATTCCACGCATCAAGGGCCGAATCGGGGGTTTATAACAGTATTGAGAAGATCATTTGCATTAGTCCCATAAATCCATTGACATACGATTTCATCGAGACGCTGCTAAACTACAGGGTCTGTTTTCGGGGAAGAAGAAGAAGACTCCACGGATTGCTTCGACGATGATGAGGGAATGTAATGATCAATGACAAGATGAGCGTGCCAGTGCAATTGAAATAAGGTCGACCAATTGTTGTATTGTTAACAGCTTAATCCAAAATGACAGGAACACTAGTACGAATGTTGGTGAAAGGAGTAGCAGGATGTAGTTTGCTAGAGTCAGTTGGGAGGAAGAAAGGGAAGAGTTGTGCAGAAGAGTAGAGGTGAATGGAAGAGAAATCTAAACTCGTGATACCATCAAAGAATTATTTGTTGTGCCCTTCATTAAACAAAATTACAATATATACACTAGAGAGATTAGGGTTATGTGATTAGGGTTAACTAAGTAATTTACATGAGAGAATAATATACAAATATATACATATATTGATATATTCTAGCAATTTCTTGAAATCAACTTCCATTTTTATTTCTTGTTTTCCCGCTTTATCTTTCTTGCTTTGATTGATCATCTACACCCCAAATTCTTACTTGACCTATAATCTTGTTTCAATTATATTTTATATGGTGTTGACTTATTTTATGTGATGTGCCTTATGCATAAGTTAGGGTAGGAGGAACTTGAAAAATGATTTACAGGCTGGATAATGATCTTTGGTAAATTGAATGAATTTAGACTTTAGATTTTTGTTAAAAGGGTTAGAAGTCGAATGAAACATCTTTGGTTATAAATGATTTTTCATAATTAATAAAGTAATTGCATTGGCGTCTATGAATTGCCAAATGGTTATAATTTCATCTTTAAATTAAGGTATTGCATTAAAAAAACTTTTTAATTGATATTCATTTCAACTAAAGATAAGGGAATAAATTATCAACTTCAAACAAATTTTTGGATACTTTACATTGTATCAGTATCCAAAATAATATTCAAAATACCCTTTTAACATCCTCGTATCCTCTAAAATTCTAAAATATAGTGTTGAATCTCTCAATCCGTACTCGGACGCAACACTCAAACCTGAGTCTGGGTAGCAAAGTTAAATAGATAAGAGTCCTATTGATAGTGACCTACTATATCGAAAATCCTAGCTCCGCCACTGCCTTCTTCGATATTGACAGACAGCACAACTTTGAAGTCATTTGACAAATCATCGTATCCAAACCCAAACTTCAGAAAGCAATCGCCATTGATAGGTTACATATGATATTCAGGAAGTATGACGCATTTTTTAATGGTAGGGTTCCATAACATGACAATGAACCGTGATTTGTTCGTGTTATTTTTGTAAATGTTGCTCATACAAATCAATCCTTTAGCACACCCATTAATATTGAAATCCTCGAAAGGCAAATAAAACCTTTCATCAACATTATGTAAGCCATAAACATCTTTTCAGTTTATTATTGTCCTAAGTAGCACCTTAAAATTACCACAATTGTGATTGTGGTAATTACAAGGTGCTACTTGAATAGTGTGAATCAATGAATTCAGACTAAGCAATAAGAGAGTACCAAGATTTTGAAACACACCTGCATCGAACCAGCGATAACACAGGCAACCTAATAAGTATTTGATATAACATTTCTTTTGGTAATACAATATCTATTTTTAATGCCATCTAATGGTGCTTAATTGTACAATTTTAGTGTTAGATACTCTTGTTTAATTTGGGGAAGAATGCAAGAAGAAAAGGGTGAATAAGCTAGGGTCGTATACAATGGGAACAACAGAGTACTTTGTGCTTATTTAGCTTCGGTCTTAGTTTATTTAAGCCTTTAATTAAAAAAAAGAACTAATTACTATTAATTAATCAATAATATTGTTTTAATTTAATGATTCATTTGTTAATTAAAAAAATTAATCACAATAATAATTAGACTAAAATGCATGTCATCATACACATCGAAATATGGTGCTTACCAAATTTGTCAATTGAGATAGATTTTATACACAACGCGGAAATGAGGCAAAGTTGGTAAAAGCTTGTATATAGGCACTACATCAAGAAGGGTAATTTATAATCACGGTTGCTAAATACAGTTTCACTTTACAATATATGATTGTACTCACAAATTTGTTGACGTCTTTGTTAGAACTAATAACCAGAGTTTAAATTAATCAAGCTTTAGTGCTCTTGAAAATGTCTATTAAAGCTTAGGAATGGATGCTAAGTATCTAGATGTAAATAAAATCCAATTGGAGAATGGATGCAAAGTATCGAGATGTGACTAAATATTCAATTAGAGAATTGACCAACTTATTCGAAGAATCGAGGTGATGTGACTAAATATAGGACTTCCTCTTAAGGCTTTGGGCATCCCGTCGAGAGAAATCTAACAGGGTTGTTTCTGTAGCAACAATATAATCTGACCTTAACAGTTTCTCTGTTTTTTAGTTGCAACAAATCACTTATTATACTTAACGAGGTACGTTTTAATTAATTTATAACTCTAATTATATAATTGCATAAATTATATTAGTTATATATTAATTAAGTGCACACCAAGACGAATCAAACGAGATCCATATAGACTATATTCCTTCTTACAGATTGATCATAAATTATATCAAGGTTCATAGATAAATAGTGCAACTTTTGGAATATTGCAATTAAAAAAAAACAGAGTAGTATATAGAGTGTAGATGAATTAATTCATTTGCCTTTCTCAAAGGATTTCCTTTAATCATACCCATTTACGGTATTTATTTGCAGCACTTTGGGGTTACTGACAATCTTCTACATTTTTTTTTTCTTTTTTTTTTTGAAATCAAAAGCAATGACAATTACATAGTGCAGGCCAGGACGTGGGCAGGATGCACCATTCTCCTATCAACCTTCAAGCATTTGATAAAAGTAAAGGACATAAATAAGGACTTAATGTTTGAAATAACATGTTTAATATTATGAGGAGCTTTTTTATCCTGGAGAAGACTTCGAATCATAATGGTAGAACCCGTGAAGACCAAGGCATGGGAGCACAAATCTTTTGCGGCTTGGATCCCGTGAAGCATTGCGAGAGCTTCGGCTTGGAGAGGGGTGGATGCCATAGCACGAGTATGGCCTGTTGCGAGGGTGGTGTTGTGGTGGTTGTTGATTATCCAACCTGTGGCAGACTTCAACTAGTGTGTCGTCTGCTTCCATGCCCCATCCACGAGGATCGTGGAGATGGGTGTTGTAGTCGTACAGATCCCATATTGCCAACTAAGTTGCTCCTTTGCTGTGATTTCCTAGGACAGGTAGGGATTTGTGTCCTGGAGGTGTGTAGGCGGTGAACAAGGCTGGGCCCAGTTCTGCATACAAAGGCGCTGAAGCATTAGAATTGTCTAGGGGTTAGGAGGCACTTTGTTGAAAACAGTATCATTCCGATGAACCCATATGGCCCATAAAGTTGACACAAAAGCTGTTGTAAGGTGGGAATTGGTGTGAAGCTTGTCCTGTTTCACAAAATACAGTAGGAAGTTAGTTAGCCAATTAGTAAAAGGAAGTGTATTATAATGCTGGTGGTGTATTGACGTATTCCAAGCGGCCGACACTCCCAAATTCTGCATTTCTTGTTATTGAATTGATTTTATTCCTGCATTTCTTTTCTTAATTCTAACACTCCCTAACTTTTCATGTTAACAGCATGCTGGCCGGGATGGGTGGTTGAATCAGGGAAAAAACGCTAATAAAAGTTGTAGATGCGAAGGACTGAGGTGGTGATGGTTACACGAGGATGGACAAATGAAAGAACACCCCTCATATTGGTGATGTAAGAGCCTAAGAGGAGTTTTCAGCAACCGCTTTCTATGATACTAATGCCCAACTATTCTTCCAACATATCCTTCTTATCTCTTTTGACATCATAATCATAGCTGATTACTATATATATATATATATCACCCTTTCCCTGCTCCCCCTTTCTCTTCCATGTCTCACAGCCTCATTTCACAGTTCACACCAAATGCAGTAGTTAGCCTTCCCAAATGTATCGCGACCACTTTCAACTCAAAAATATTAAACGGTGCTTACTACATAACCACCTCTACTCTAAAAGCTTAGAAGCAAAAGTATTAAAAAGCAACACAATCATTATTAGAAAAAAAACATATCAAATTCTATTTCACATGCTCCATTCAAGTGTGAACAATCACTCACCCTAATTATAATTAAGAATTTTTTTTTTTTAAATAAAAATGCATGTTTTTAGGTGTTTGGTATTCTTTGACAATAACATCGACAAAAGTGAAAAGATTGCAAAACTGGCCTTTACTAATTTGATCATTGATTCTAAACTCTTTTACATAGTATTTCATTAAAAGTAAAATTGGTTTTTTGTTATGAAATATTATTATGTCTCTCCATTATCCCCAGGTGGTTTCACTTCTTTGTACCTCCTATATGGTTTACTCTTTTCTTATAACTCTCCATTATATTTTTCTACCTCCTTTGTAACTCCCGCACATAGTGGTGGCTCTTCAATACTCTTGAGGAAGTTAACATATTACTATCTTAACTATCAAGTATATAAATAGGTAATATTGGCTAATGTAGAAAAAGGACTCAATGAAGATTACTATCTACATATATTCTCCTAATACTCTCTGCAATACTCTAATTTGTATAATATGTTATCAGCACGATCTCTACCCAATTGAGCGGGGATAGAATAACTAACACTCATCAACGATTTATGAAGGTTAGTATTGTCAGTAATTAGTTTTCTATTGCTATTAAAATCATATCATGTGTAGCAGCCTCACAAATTTATCAATACTATTCAATATTTTCTTATTTGTTGGAGTCATACATAACTTTGTCAACTGTTTTCCACATAATTCAATGACACATCTCTTTTTATGGGTTATGTTTGCTATAATTTCGTCAATTGTTTTTCATTTGTATATTTCGTCAATGTATTTTGTACCATTCTTGTATGTTATGTCTGTCATGCACCTTCTCTTTTCATGATTTGAAAGTCATAATTGTTTTATGGTTGTCTTGATACACCATATTTTTAGCCATATTCTATCTATTAATTCCAAGAATTAGATTTTTTCTACCACGCTTGTGTTTTTCGTATATATATATTTTCACTACAACAAAACCGCTTTTTTGCGACGGAAAAATTCCGTCGCTAAATCCTGAAATTCCGTCGGAAAATACTTTTGCGACGGAATTCCGTCGGAAACGTGTCGTCGCTAATTCCTTCGTCGCAAAATTTATGATTTTCCGACGGAATTTCCGTCGTAAAACGTTTGCGACGGAATTTTCCGTCGCAGAACAAAATTTGCAACGGAATTTTCCCTCGCAAATTTGCGAGGGAATTTTCCATCGCAAAAGTCAGTTTTGCGACGGAATTTTCCGTCGCAAATTTGCGAGGGAATTTTCCGTCGGAAAGTAGGATTTTTCCGACGGAATTTTCCGTCGCAAATTTGCGATGGAAAAATCCGTCGCAAATCTTGAAAATTCCGTCGGAAAATTCCTACTTTCTGTCGGAAAATTCCTACTTTCCGACGGAAAATTCCCTCGCAAACTAGTGCATAATTTGCAACCATTTAATTTTCCATTTCTTTTGCGACGATAATTTCCGTCGCAATAGTTGCATTACTCTATTCTTATATGACAATTTGCATATTTCCGTCGGAATTTTGCAATTTCTTTCTAATATCAAGACTTACTTCAAACCCTAATTTATCTGCAAATCTTTATGTAAACAAGCCTTTTCCATTCTGTTGCGATGATACATTCCTCGCAAACTATTTAAAACATAAATAAATTAATTTGTGTTTCTACAGCTACCATAAAATACTACCATAACAAGTTTAACAATAATAATAATTGCGATGAACTAAACTATACTATCAGAAATACAAGAGGCCTAGGTAAATAAACTGGAGTGCCTTCCCGACCTGCGCACTACCCGAGTCATCTCTGGGGTCTCTACGACTACCTGGAAACGGAGAACAACACTCAATGCCGAATCCCTGAATCCATCCGACTCAGCAGCTCCTCCACTATGCTCTCGTTCTCGCTCCTTGCGGCCATCTCTGCTTGCAC